>CM053607.1:89534024-89552434 GCA_028646535.1 Procyon lotor
ACCCTGGGATCATGACCTGAGCAGAAGGCAGACGCCCAACCAAGTGAGCCACCCAGACACCCTGAAAAAACGGTTATTTAAAAAAAATTAACTACTATCATAAAGCTTGTATTAGTTCACTCCCTAATAATCCAACACCACAAAGCTAAGATACACCATGGAATTAAGGCGAGCTTTATATTTGGCTTGCATTCATTTTTTTTTTTTTAAAGATTTTATTTATTTACTTGTCAGAGAGAGAGAGAAAGCACAAGCAGGCAGAGAGGCAGGCAGAGTGAGAAGAAGGCTCTCCACTACTCAAAGAGCCCGATGTGGGACTCGATCCCAGGGTCCTGGGATCATGACCTGAGCCAAAGGCAGAGGCTTAACCCACTGAGCCACCCAGGTGTGCCCTTGCATTCATTTTTGAAGAAAAATGACCCTTCTCTAAAACAAATATGACAAGAGCCCAGTAACAGCAAAATCTTTTTTTACTACTCTTAGAAATCACAAAGGAGGTATTAAATTCCTATTTAACTCTAGGTTGTTAAAGAAAGAGTATTTTTACCATGTTTTCACCTTATTATATTTTCTCAGTATCAGACAAATGCTTCGTAGATATTTTTTCCCCACTACAAAGCAGTGATAATTTTATTTTACTTCAATTGATTTAGTCATCTTGAACTGGGAAATACAGTTACCTAGATTTTCCAATTCCCCATGCCACTTAAAATGCTGGGTTTCAAGAACTGATTCTCTAATGAATAATCTATTCTAGTTCTCAGATTTAAATGAATGCCCAATTACTTCAGAAGTAATTCCAAAAGTCAGTTTAAGTCAGTGATAACATGCAGGGAAAATTAAGTAGACATTTTGAATCCTTTTCATTTTAAAAAAAAGATTCAAAACAAGTAATTTTCTAAGCTCTTTTTTCAAATGATTACACAATTCAACATAAATCTCTTTCAGAAGAGGGTGTGGGATACTTACTGTAGTCAAGGGATTTGGGGTCGGTATGGGAAGCAAGCCTGCACCAGGCATTAGACTTGTCATGGTTGGAGCAGGAGCCAACAAAGAGAGGGCTTTCGATTCCTCTGGAATTTTACCTGCAGAGGCAAGTTCCAAACATTACGGAAAGCAGAAACACCACACAAACTTTACACTATGATTTTACAATTACCCTTGCACTTAAAAAATAATAATAATAAATGAATCTATCTATCAGATCTGTACAAAGAAATAAATAAGAACTTAAGTCTTTCCTTTTATCCTGCTCTACTAGGAAAAATAAAAGTGAGCAAAACTTCAAAGACTAACAATCTCATTAATGGAATATTATTTAAAAATTGAATAATGTAGACAATTATTTAACACTTTGAGCTATGGGTCACCTGTACTGGAAACTTAATGTTCATGAACCAAACGATATCAAGCATGGACGCTTTCCCAGGACGGTGTTTTCGCGGTGATCGAAAGTTGTGTTACACATGACAACCGTTCGTGTTGGCTGCATCACTAATAGCACACAGAACATCAGATACAGAAAAGAAGAACATTTTTTAAAGTTTAATCCCCAGAAATGGCAAATAACCAAATTAGTCAAAAAAAAGAAAAAGAAAAAACAAATATGTGCGAATTGAAATTTGTTCCTTAATGAGTGCCCCTATCCTGGTTACTAAACCTACTGGTGATGCAAACAGTTTTGATAACCTTCCAATAAATTCCATTAAATTTCAAGTAGACAGAAAAAAAACAAAAGCCTACTCCATGTAATCAGCTTCAATTTAAAAGGAAGCCTACACCCATCCAGTTAAAAAGTCATCTCACCAACAAGGTCAGAGATGCCTAAAAGAATCCAATTCCAAAGAATATGCCTTGGAAAACTACTAAAATTTTTGAAAATCACTAACAGAAGTTCCCTTGTCTCAGGAAACTTCTTAAAGTCCTTATTTTTAGAACCAATTTATGTATACTTATCTGAAGAGGGGTGGTTAATGACTAAATATCTTGCTTATAAAACATCTAAACATCTTGCTTATAAACATCTAAATCGCCTAATAAAAATAATGACAGTAACACTAAAATAATCTTAGACACTACACAGAAAAGAAATCCTTACAACTAAAATTTGAAAAATTTACTCTAAAATAAAGTTTATCAATTTGCCATATTTAATTACTAAACTCTAATCAATTTTGATATGAACTGCAACTTTCACATCTTCCCTTTGTGTCCTCTCTTTCTTACTGCCCCGCTAAAATTATTTCTTAAAAAGTTGACTACATATATCTATTTTTAAAGAACTACTTAGTTATGTGATAGTTCGCTATACATTTCCATTATGGAGTCCTCAAAAATAATTTAAAACACAGTGTACAAAATCACACTAAATTGGAAATAGCATATGAAATAAGTTTTCAAAAGCACCATGCTGGATTTTAGAAGTAAAAATTCAACTTAAAACAACCCGATGTGGAGGGATAAATTTCTAAACATTATTATCTGAATATACCTCTAAACATGGATGGAATTCAAGACAGCTTTGAAATTTTGCTTTAAATAATAGTTACACCTTATCTATAGGAACAGAAAAATTACATTTGATTAGCTTTAACAAATGTCTATTTTTTCCTAAGTTTTGCAACATCTAAGTCTACATTTACTAATTTCAAAAACAGTTATTTTATAATTTCAGTGTAAATTCTGCACAAGCACAGATTTTTTAACATGCATAAATAAAAGGTAGGTAGGCCTTACTGAAGACATCAAATAACAGTAATTTATTTTATATTTACTAGTGACTGGTATTAATACACGTATCCGTATACCCACCTATATATACTAAGCTATTTAAACTGCTACCAGATCCATTTTATCTGTTATAAATAGGTGTTATTTCTAATGCTTAAAAAAACCTGAACACATCTCGATAAATTGACTGAGTTCCTGTAGTGTAAATCTTATGCTTTGCCACCCTAATTTATGCATCCAAAAACCAAAGAGTTTCAATTTATTAATGCCCCCAATTTAAGATTACTTGTCTATTAAGTAAGCAAAACTGCCCATAAAAGACAGTGTAGAAACACTATACAAAATAAAAAGTATTCAACACAGGCCAAAAAGATGATGAATACTTAATATTAAACTTTCACTTTTGGCTTAAAAAAAAAATATCAATAGGTTGTCTGACTCTCACAGCCTCACAGTAGTAATGAATTATTAGAAATAGTAGGTCTAACTGTAAGCACATTTTTTCTTACTCTAATGACCATTAAAGATACTTTAAGAAAAAAAAAGTTCCATTGCTTAACTCCCAAGATAGAATTCTATCAAATTTACCCTCCAAGTACTACCAGAGTCTATACAAAAATATAAAACAAACAAGCATTTAGCATTTTTCCCAAACTATACTTCTCCAAGACAACTGAGAGGAAAAACATATCTCAGAGTCTTTAAAAGTGCTAGTCTTAATCTCAGAATCCATCTAGAAGCTAGTAACACCTGAAAATTTTTCAAAAAACTCAAGCAGAGAAATACACATGCCAAGTAAGTTTTCAACAAGTTTCTCAAATATCCATTCCCCACACAGGCAAGCAAAAGTCTTTGCAAGTCAAGGAAATAAGTTCTTTTCTATAATAACTAACTCAAAAAAGTGAATGTCTCTGCTTGTCCTCTACCCCTCGATTATTCTAAGAAATTTACTTATTTTCCTTGAGGATTTTGTATGCCTAAAATTCTAGAGGGGGAAGGATGAAAATTAGAAGCTATCAGTCGGTTTTTATGAAAGATGAAGATCTGGGAGAAAAATTGAAAAAATGTTGCAATGAGGTCAGAAAATGTTCCTAAGAATTCTATCAGTGTTTTAGTGTTTCCAGAACAAAATGTACTGTGCAGTTTATAAACACCAATTAAGACTCACACTGAGCTTCGCAACACTGTATCCTAGTTTACTATGAAAATTTATTTCACTCTAAGATTGAGCTCTGCTAATCATCTCCCAATATAATCTGCAAAGCAATGTTATGAACCCTTAATGGAATACCATTTACAAAGAACTGGAAAACCAGCTCACAAGTTATAAGTGAAAGAGATTTAACAAAACAAAAACAAAAACAAAAACAAAAAAAGGGACAAAATAAAGAAAAAGAAATGAAATTAAAGTAAAACAATAAAAAACAGAGACAGGGCGTCCATCTTCTGCGGTTCAGACTCCGATCTCATTTCCCCAATGAAGGTTTCACTTGACGGCAGGTTTAGTGGCATGGCAAACAATGCCTAACTCAGGCAAGTGTAACAGGTCTGCCTTGGCCAGTCTAGTCATCTAATAGTGCACAAATATCACATAGAGAAAACATACAAAACCAAATTAATAGTCAAAATCCATCTACCAGAAAATGTGGACATAAAGTTACGACTGATGATTAGGCTTGACACCTTTGTTATGTTTGACCTTATCTTTTTCTAAGTGTTAACATTTACAAAAAAGAAATCTGAGATGCACGCAACAACAAAAAGAGGTCATATCTGGACAAGTATAATGAAAGCATATTTTATTTTGAAATGGCATGTTTTATTAGCAATAGCTAATGCTTAATACGTATAAAACTCTTACACATCAAACATTACATTATACAGCTTAGGATCCTGTTACAAAACTGCATTACTAGAACAGCAAATTGAAAGAAAATGAAAAAACTTAAAACTGTTTCTATGGTTTTCTCATTTCTTTCATAATGCTGTTTCTATAACGTCAAAGGAAGAATCCATCAGTGAAGTAAAGAGAAGAATGCTTACAGCATCCCATCTCCTCTAATAGAACTTACTCCACTGGAACTCTTTCCTCTGGTTGCTTTCAAACCCACTTTGCTATCTTTTTCAGTATAAACACATTATTACCTTGCTTGCAGTGCACAATCGTATCTTTTAACAGCTCACTATAACATTCCTCAGATTCTATAAGGTTAGTCAGTGGAATTTACTTAAATTAATGAAAAATATGTATCTCAATGTTTCTCTAATACCAATTATTTTATCAGTGTTCTAAAATACAACTGAACTGAAACAAAAAATATGCTTAAACTTTCATGTTCAAAACTAGAGAAACAGTCTTAAAATGTTAACATTAAAATATTCAAGTTATTATAATAAATGTGTATTTACTAAACTCTATTAAGTAAAATAAACAAAAACAGAACCTCTACATGCCCATAACCTTAACCTTATGACAAATCACGGTTTGGGCTTCCCAAATATATGAAAAATTCTATGGACATATAGCAAGGTTCCAACAAAGCAACACTGATAAAACTTCTTCCTTCCAATTTAGCAATGAGCTAATATAATACAAGATCCTGCACTGCTGGTGGCATAGTTTTGTCATAAGATTGATATTCCCATTTAATAAACCTTCTGATTTTTTTTTTCCCATGCAATTTACCTGGAGTGAAACTGGTATGAACTTGGTACGCAGAACTAAACCATTTACCAGCTCTTTTCTCACCTTGCTCTCCAATTCTGGGCTGACTATCCGCTTACAGATCAACAGATAAGGACAGATTCAGCGAATAATTAACTTTAACCCATTTTTATTTTACCTACTCCATTCTAACACTTGGGCATGGGAAGAACACTTTCAAATTCATATGAAAAAAAAAAAACCCAGAATGTCCTATTCTGGGACTTCAAAACCAAGCAAATGGTACCTACTGTATCTAACTATAATGTTTTTGACATCCCAGAATAGGCATTCCGAAATAAGCCTCAAACTTTAAAAGTGCAGCACTGTGTACCATATATCCAGTTATTTTAGTATTAGTGTGGTTTCTAACAGAGGGATTACATATGAGACATATGAACATTACATATGAAAGCTCCTTCAATTGTTTCGGGTATATTTTTTATGTTGTAAAACAGTTACCACTATCCACCAGGGAAAACATTTTAAGGACATTTAAATTATAATAACCTGTTCTAAAATCCTCGTACACACACAAGTGTACTCTAAATAAAAGTTAACTACACATCAGAACTGTCAAATTCAGAACAGTCTATTATATGTGAATGGTTCTGTAAACAAAAATAACTAAAAATTATTAGTAATAAATAGCTCTTAAAGCAGGTTAAGTCTTAAATTTATTTAATAAACTCTAAGGTTTTTGCCCTTGTTCCCATCTTCAACAACTATTTCCTTGATGAAAGCTTTAGAAAATTACTTTCTATGATTTTTCTTCAATTACCCGTCCCACCCCCCAAGAAAAGCAAGCCACTGAAAGAGAAAAATAAATTCCAGTTGCAGAGCAATCACAATGAATAAGCAATAATGGTCTCAATGAGAAGGTGAATTACCTTAAGAGGATACTTTAGGGATTAAATTATGAGTATTTTTCTTATATACATAAATACCACTTAACCCCAATTTGGCAAAATGCAGTTTTTATTTATGTAGTATCTAATATTGTATACACAGTGGAAAATGCTCACTTGTTTATACATTTAAAATAATTTCCCTACCAATTTAATATTTTTATTTCAGAAAGCTTTCTTTACAACTTGCAAATTGACCACAGAAAGACAAAGCAAACCAGAATTCATGATTTTTTTAAAATGTGCGGCTATTAAATCTCAAGCATACATAAATAATAAATTAATCATTATAATATATTTTATTATTAGGTAAAAATCCTTTCCTTCTCCAAATTTCATTCTTACACACACACGCGCGCGCGCGCACACACACACACACAGTATACTATCTACCTACCAATTTCTAGGAAAGCCAAAGGTAGTAACACACAGGACAGAGATTAAAATAGAAAAAAACACGTGAAATACCAACCTTCTGCACAAGGTACAACTATCAGAGCTCTGTCAATAAAAACCGTGTTAGTTAGATGCTGGGCCACGCCAACACTTGATGGGTCACGAAACTTAACATAACATACTTTGGAAGAAAAAGCAAGAGGAGCGTTGCTGCAAGATAAAAAGAAAAACAATTGGACTAATAAACATTTGGTTGGTTTTGTCATTTTCATCTGAAATTTCTCTTATATTTTCATATAATCTTACATAATCAAGGTAAGAATTTTTATTGCTAAAGATCATTAACACATAAAAAAAGTCTTAAATTTTCAAGTTTTTATTTAATTTCCAGTTAGTTAATATACAGTTACCATCGGTTTGTTCCCTATACTTAAGTGTCTGTTTCTTGGTTTGCCTCCCTCTTTCTCCCTACCTTTGCTCATTTGTTCTGTTTCTTAAATTCCAGTGACATCGTATGGTATTTGTCTTTCTCTGACTTATTTTGCTTAGTATAATACTCTTTAACTCCATCCATGCCATAGCAAATGGCAAGATTTCATTTTTTTAATGACTGAGTAATATTCCATTATATACACACATCTTCCTTATCCATTCACCAGTCAATGGTCACTTGGGCTGTTTCCACATTTTGTCTATAAACTTTGGGGTGCTTGTATCCCTTTGAATTAGTATTTTTGTATTCTTTGGGTAAATACCTAGTAGTGCAATTGCTGGGTGGAAGGACAGTTCTATTTTTAACTTCTTGAGAAACCTCCATACTATTTTCCAGAATGGCTGTACCAAGCAAAACTTAAGTCTTTTCATGGTGTTTTGCCTGCAAAAGTTGACAGTAATCTAAAAAGGCCTATCATCTTATTTGTAAAAACTGGAAATGTAAATTGATGAGTTCTTAGACCAAAATGTGAAAACAGCGGATTTAACCCAAAATGTTCAAGCAGTCTATCATCAGTAGGCATCACTTTATGAAAATCCTAATCGGGGCACCTGGGTGGCTCAGTCGTTAAGCATCTGCCTTCAGCTCAGGTCATGATCCCAGGGTCCTGGGATCGAGCCCCGCATCGCGCTGCCTGCTCGGCAGGAAGCCTGCTTCTCCCGCTACCATTCCCTCTGCTTGTGTTCCCTCTCTCGCTGTGTTTCTCTCTGTCAAATAAAAAATCTTTAAAAAAAAAAAAAATCCTAATCATCATGACTCCAAATTTTGTAACCACTTTCAATCCTTTCTAATGTGACTCCCCAGGTTTTGATCACTAAAAATTTCACCAGAGTCTTGCAAATAGGTAACACAGAATTAAAATTAAGGTCTTTCACATGTACTAGAGACTGCTTTAAGCTAGGCAGCATTGTGATTTTCCAAAGATTTTACAAATAAAATATTATGTATTTTATATGCAAAAGAGCATACTCTTCTAAATCGTACCAGATTCAGTTTAATCTAGGTAGACTTAGAGTTAAGAAAAAAAAAAAAACAAAAACACACAGCACAGTTAAAGCAGTTTTTTATAATATGAATCCATCTTGTTAGACTGCAAAATATACTATATTCACTTACGATCATTTTGTCAATCTGTCCAAGATTATTTTCAATTAAAGTCTAAAATTGTCTTTAGCAACGAAAAAAAACACCCATTCAAACTAAATATATACCTAATAAAGAATACATACACTCCTTTAAAGCACTAAGATTTTTCACTAAGAAAAAGTGAGATCATCTGAAAAACATCATCTTTGCCTCGTGCAGTAACAATAATTTAGTTTACAAAACAGATCAAGATAGCTGACCATGATCCTAGCCCTCGTAAATGGCAAAGGTGGGACTTAAAGTCTAATTATCTAAATCCAAATCTCGTGCAATCTTCATTATTCAACTAATCCAGAATTTTATAAGCATTTTAGGGATGCCTGGGTGGCTTGGTAGGTTAAGTGTCTGACTCTTGATTTGTGCTCAGGTCATGATCTCAGGGTTGTGAAGTGGAGCCCCACGTCAGGCTCCTCACTAGCCATGAAGCCTGCTTTTAAGATCCTTTCCTTCCCCCTCCATTAAAAAAAAAAAAAAAAAAAGAAGGGCGCCTGGGTGACTCAGTGTAGCCTTTGCCTTCGGCTCAGGTTATGATCTCCGTCCTGGGATCAAGCCCCACATCGGGCTCTCTGCTCAGCAGGGAGCCTGCTCCCCCGCTCTCTCTGCCTGCCTCTCTGCCTACTAGTGATCTCTCTGTCAAATAAATAAGATCTTTAAAAAAAAAATTTTAAAACATTTCATGTACTATTTAATTAGCAATTCCAAATATTAGCCATTTTTTAAAAGAAAAAATATTTCACAAAGGCAACAGATCCATCTTGATAATGGTTAAACATTCATGTTTACGCTATTACCCAAACACTGTGATAATAAAACATATTAGTATTTAGAACTTGAAACTATTTATATTATTAACGTAACTACACTGGCTAATAAAAGATGACAAAATAAAACCACCTCTTTCTCACCCAACCCAATTCAATTCACTCCTGCCTAAGGCTATCCAATTCAGGCTTCAACAGGCCCACTCCCAAAGATGCCTACTCCCCATCTCCCCACACAAACATCTGAGTCAAGCACTTTATTAATTTGTCACTGGGTACAAACAGTCGTATCCACACTTAACTCACCTTTACATTACCAAATCTCCAATTTAGGCCTCTCTCAAGCTTTAGACTCCCAGATGCAAGTGTCTGCTGGAATATTACACCTTGATGGTCATAGGCCCCACCCCCAAGAAGTTATTGAGTCTAAAATAAATTCATCATCCTTCTTCCTCATCAAACCTGGTCTTTGTCTTAGACTTCACCTCTCAGTTAAAAATGTCACCATATTACTCAAGTCACAAATCTAGGAGTCATTAAATGTAACCATCATTTGTACCATTCACTAAAGACTTCCAAATCTCTTCTGACTACATGGTAACATTCCATATCTTTGTTCCTTGAAGTCAGGTGTGCCCAAGCAACTGTTTTGGCCTATTACATACGAGCAGAACTGACAATCAGGAACTTTAAGGGTCACTGCTTGGTTCTTTTCCTCTGCCATAGTGACCAGCCACCATTTGAAATGGTGGCTACTACATTGGCTTCATCCTAAAGTCAGTGACCACAATGAGTAGAGCTCCCTACACCACAAGCTTAGCGTAAGAAATAATCCCTTTCCACACAACTACTAAGATTCAAGGGTATTTTGATCCTTGACCCTTCCCTTTTCATCCAATTGGTCATTAAATCCTGTGAAGACTGCATCCCAAATATTTGTCACATTAATTCTTTTAGCATCCTCACTATCAGGATCTTAATTCAGGCCCTCATCATTTCTCACCCAGATTATTACCATGGCTCCTAACCAATCACAGTGATTCCAATCCCAACTCCTTAATAATGAATGGTCTTTCACAAAAGCTGCCAGAGTGATCCTTCAAAACTGTAAATTATGTCATGTCATTCCACTGCTTAAATTTCCTCAAAGACACCTTTCTGTTCTTGCTTTGTCCTCTAAATGCTCCCCAAAATCCAGGCGTTGGAAATTCTTGTGGTTTCTACAACACTTTCTGAATATCTGGGCCATCTCGGTACATGTTGTTCCATTTGCCTAGGATATCCTACCTCCCTTTTTGAGTAATTCCACTTTTCTTCAAGACTCAAGTTTCCAAGTCCTTTGGAAAGTTACTTTAAGGTTTCAAAGTGCTGAAGTACCTCTCCTCTATGGGCTACCAGGACATTCTATACACTTTTAGCAGTCTTATCAGTTTTCTTAGGTGAAACCCTCAACAGATTTTAGAAGCCTCTAGCACGACTGATTTGCTACATGACACAAGGGCCCATTCTACTGGCTAACAAACAACCTATAATTTGGGTGGCTTGATCAAATCAACTTAAAACAATCAGATTCTCTCTCGGGCTGAAAAGTCACTTAGACTCAAGGCTTGGGCCAGATGCCAAAATACTGAGTACAAAATAAGTCTGCAAAGAAAATAGAGCTGATACACAGAAACAAACTGAGCAAACAATAAAGCCTCTGAGAAGAGGCAGATAGTCGCCCTGGATCCTGATTATCTTTCTGGTTCCCAGTCCCAGTTCCCATGAGGCCTTGTACTATAGCCTTTATTTCAATTTAGGAAAATATCCATCTTTTTAATAATTTTATCTCTTCCTGAGCTACACTGGGTAGTGCTGTTTCTGTCTTTTGCAACCAGTGGCCCCCCCCTCCAAAAAACTATAATTACAATGAGCTACTAAAGCCCTAGCAAAAACAAGTATACTCTCTTTCAGCACTGAAATCTTCAAGAGCTTAAACAAACCGCCATTGAAACTACATTCCCTAAATGGGCAGATCCTTTTGTGAGAGAATGGAAACCTAAATAATCACTATGGAAAACTAAAAACGCATTTTCCAATACCCTTCTTTAAAACCCACATCATTTCAAATTTAAAACACCCAGAGGAGGGGCACCTGGGTGGCTCATCGGGTTAGGCCTCTGCCTTCGGCTCAGGTCATGATCTCAGGGTCCTCGGATCAAGCCTCAAGCCTCACATCAGGCTCTCTGCCTGGCAGGGAGAGAGTGCCTGCTTGTGATCTGTCAAATAAATAAAATCTTTAAAAAAAAAAAAAATCCAGAGGAAAAGGAAATATAAGACTGGATGGTAGAGCAACTTCATGTTTTAACAGACTACCAAGATTTGAGAAGTCCAGAACTGGTTGTCAGGCTGATCTGTGCAGACCAAACATTATCATAGGAGTATGGACACTAGACACAGTTACACCACTGTTTTGAAGAATTTTCTTTATCTTCATCTCCAATTACCTTTCTTAAAATACTGACTAGAGATCAACTTATACTTAAGACTTTTTTTTAAAAAAAGGGCCACCAAGCACTCCTATTTAACACTTTTACTTTGAACATTACAATCTAAAATACAATACAGTGGCAAGCCTAAATATGGAAGATGAATTTCTCAACAAATGTATTACTTATAAATCATTGTGTCCACATTTTATATTTATAGCTTTTGTTCTAATACATCTAACTTTTAAATAGATTTACTTTTTTTAATTAAATAGATTTATAATTTTTAAGTGTAATTTTGACCTAGAGTTTTCATTTTTAAAAGGGTGTTACACATTCCAAATGCTCTAAGGAAAGTAGCAATAGCCAAATATAGCAAATTTTAATTCCACTTCACTTGCTGAATCAAATTTTCTTTTTTCAAATAAAAAATTTTCTACATTTTTCAAAAAAAATCAGAATTTCTGACTAGGAGTTTATAGCAGAAATTACAGAACCAACTTTTTAAGCATCTGTTAAATTTCCTAGGCCCTAATTGGTTATTTTGTTTTTCATTAAACACAGTGATGGCACAGTACAATCTTTTTTAAAAAAGTCAAGTGCTACTAATACAGCCAATCTCTCATTGTAGGATCTATCAAAAAAGATATAATCCAAAGTATGGACAAAGTACATAGACTCACATCTAAAAATATTAACTGATACATAATTTATAACAGGGTTTCTCAGCAGGACTCTAGCGTACTTTGGATAGCATAATTTTTCCTTATGTTAAGATTTTCTCTTGGGGCACCTGGGTGGCTCAGTGGGTTAAAGCCTCTGCCTTCGGCTCAGGTCATGATCTCAGGGTCCTGGGATCGAGCCCCACATTGGGCTCTCTGCTCGGCGGGAAGCCTGCTTCCCCGACCCCTGCCTGCCTCTCTTCCTACTTGTGATTTCTCTGTCAACTAAATAAATAAAATAATATCTTAAAAAAAAAAAAAGACTTTCTCATGAATTACTGACTCTTGCCCACCAAATGCCAGAAGATGCTCCCATCAGTGCAATCAAAAAGACACATTTTCAAATGTTTCCAGCTAAAATCCACTGACTAAAAACACCAAAACAAAGGGACCAATATAGTCAATGACAGAATTTGAAAAAAAACACTTATGACATAATTACAGCCTTTAAAATGTTATTACTATAAATAAGACAGCAATATGAAAAAATAATTATTATATGTTAAAAGTTCACCATCTGTATAAATCCTTTAATTACGCTACATTAAAATAAGCACATATAAAAAGGACTGTAGGAAATATATGGAAACAGAGGATCGTAAGTGGTGTTTCTTTTTCTCTATTTCTCATAAAATGGCTATACTGGTTCTATTAATTTTTTTAAATAAATAAGTAGTTGACAGATTCTTCCTTGCTTATTAATACTTTTGAAGACCAGAGAAATGCAAACCAGCAAGCAAAAAAATCCAGGTGTTAATGTGAGAAATGGTGTTAGAAATTAGGATAAGAATTACCCTTGGGGGTTTAGTCACTTGAAGAGGGACACTGGGACAATGCTAGAGTACAGACAAGCCTGATGTGGGTGCTGATTACACAGGTGTGTTCACTTTGTGGATATTCATCAAGCTGTATTTTTATCCATGTACTTTTCTGTCTGTACAGTACACCTAAAAAATGAGATGGCTAAAGAACTACAAAAGTTTCTTACCGCCATAAAAAGGTTTTCATGTACGGTATTCATTTGTTGTGAAACAAGGGAAAAAAATTCTGGGTATTTATCATCCCAAAGTACAAAAAAAGAGCACAATTAAGAATTTTTAACATATATAAAGAATGTTCACACTAATTACCGATGTTTAAAAACTAAGAAACTGAATCACAGCCTCATTCCAAAAGCATTGTTTAAAATTTGAATTTTCATATTAGCAAAGTAATTCTTAAAATCTTAATGAGTAACTGTTTTCACATTCTTTTAAAGAACGCTATTTCCAAATTTAAAACAAATGAAATTATACTCAGCTTCCAAACATTAATCACAAAGTACTGTTTCCGACACACTGCAAAACAGTTATCTGTCTTCAACTACTACTATTGCACTGTTATCCATTTCAGCTCAAATTTGCAAATACATCTTTAATATAAAAACCAAATTATGATAACTTCATTACAGAGCAGAAAACACGCTGTTAGTAAAGCATCGCAGTATTTTGGAAAAACAGTAATAAAGGATTGCACTTAAGGAAAAACTAATGTTACAATTCTGCAAAAGGTATTACAGTTTGTGACACATGTTTAAGTAAATAGCTTTTTATTCTCTTGGACTTTTAAACTCTCAGTAATATCCGATTTCAAAAAATAGCCCATTACTAAGTGTCACATACTGACCGGCAGTATACTGCCACCCATACCCTGGTTTTAACTATGAAAGTGGTATTATGTTGGCACTGAATATTCTGTAATATGCTTCTACCTATGAGACACCTTATTACCACAACATTGAAAGAAAGGTTAGTTTATAATAATTCATACACAAAATATTTTACTGCTTGATTCCAATTCTTAAGGGTACAGCACTCTTCCAAACATTTCTCAATTAACAAAACGCTCTGAGTGCTGAAATGAAGAGACAGCAGAAGGCATTTTCAAAAGTTAAGTAAGATTTTTAAACTATAAATACCACAGTTGGTCAATAAATATGTATATGCATGTGCTTACGAAGTATTTTTGAAAAAATGTATTATCTGAATCTGATCATGTAGAAACAATCTATATAAACCCAGATTAAGAATCATTCTACAAAACAAACTATGAGACAAAATGTCAATGTCATGAAAGATTTTTTAAATGTTGACAGGGGACTGTTCTGGATTAAAAGCGGTAACAACCAAATAAAATGGGTGGTTTCTGATTATATTTTGGATGAAAAAAAGTAAAACAAAAAACACATGATTACAATAATTGGGAAAATTTAAACATGAACTACTTGCTATACATTATCAATGTTAAATTTCTTAAACATGTTAATAGTATTGTGGTAACGTAGAACAATGTACCTGTTCTGAAGAGATACATACTTAAGTGTTAAGTAATAAACAGTCTTGGTGTCTGCAACTACTTTGAAAAGGATGGGAAGAAAGGGGGTTTAAGTGTAGAGGGTGTAGATTGCTAAGTGGGGAGGCAGAACTCAACTGGCAAGGAATGAATACAGGTGAAGGAAACGTGGGTGTTATTCTTTCAACTTTTTCTTATACATTACATATTTCAAAACAAAAAAGAGGGGCAAAAACTTCAAAAAGTAAAATTTAAAAATCCAAATACCAACCTTTACCAGTACCTATGCTGTGGCAATGTGATACACTTACAGATAGAAACCAAAAGAAAAAAGAGATCTACATCCATCATTATGAAATAGAAGAAAAAGTCAAATACAATTTTTTTTGAGAGAAAGAAATTCTGGGCAACTACTAGTCCATCCTTCAAAGGATTTTGACACAATAAACAAAATACTGAGGATTTTAAGATTCTAAACGCTACCTTAACAAAAACAAAAACAAAAACAAAAACAAAACAAAACAAAAAAAACTGCGTGGAGCGCCTGGGTGGCTCAGTGGGTTAAAGCCTCTGCCTTCGGCTCAGGTTAAGATCTCAGGGTTCTGGGATCGGGCCCCACATCCGGCTCTCTGCTCCGCGGGGAGCCTGCTTCTCCCCCTCTCTCTGCCTGCCTCTCTGCCTACTCGTGATCTCTCTCTGTCAAATAAATAAATAAAATCTTAAAAAAAAAAAAAAAACATGCGTGTAATAATGTGAACAACCCAAACCTCTTACAAATTTTTGAGTAGATAGTACCATACAAGGGAAATCTTACTTCAAATTACAGTACTTGGGAAGTGGCGGCGAGCCGAAGACTTTTAAATAGAGAGACTTTCAAAACATCCAGCAGGGATAATCCTGCACCGACCAATACTTTTTATGAAAGGCTTAGGACAGCGTGACCTTCAAAGCGGAAATTTTAATCCGCTGCCAAAAGGGCGAATAGACATGATCTTTAACAACATGGATGGGCTCGGTCAAATTAACCAAGAAGAAGATGCTAAATTTGTGAACTCCGCCCTGGGGAATATATCCAGCCTCAAACCCAACCTGCCATGAACCGCAGGCTTTCTAATCAGTAACAAGGGCCTGACACTAAGGCCCTAACAAGTGGACAGTTTCTCTGGCGCGGTCCCTGCGATTTTCACATTGCAAAAACGCTTAACAGACGTTTGCCATGAGGACTATTCCGGGCCCACCTGCGGCCATCTTAAGTTCGGGAAGAAAAAGGAAACGGGGGAAGCTGTGAATATGAGGAGCCGACCCAGACAAGAAATCGGGACGCACGAAAAAACAACTTCTCTAAATTTTCTTTAAGGGCTCGGTGCAGAGATTAACCCCAGAGTCTAACTAACAAGGAGAGCAGAACCTCGGGGGACCCCCCCCCCCCCCCGGGTGCCCAAATCAAACATGGGCACCAAGGTAAGCCCGGGCGGTCACGTGACGGGCACCGCGCGCCCCCGCCCGCACTCTCCCCCTTGCCTCGGTGCCCGAGGTCTCTATGGCGCCCGCGCCCCTCCCCCAGCCGAGCTCGAGCACTTACTCTGGGGGGTAAAGCCGCAGCTCCTCGATTTCTCCTAGGAAGGAAAAAAGCGTCCGCATCTGCTCGCTGGTCACTGCCGACGACAGATTGGTCACCTGAATCACCGCCGTAGGGGTAAGGCCGAAGCCTAAAGCCAAACCGAAGCCGCCGCCGCTGTTCATGCCGACCCGCTGCTGCTGTCCTCCGCTCCCCAACGTCTACGACGCGTCAGCGACGGAGCCTGGAAAGCGAAGAACGCGCGGCCGCGAGCGCGCTCCCGCTGGCGAATTCACGGCGGCGGGCAGGTCTAGCCGCCGATTCCACAACTCCCCTGCTCCCAGGGCTGCGCGCGCCGGCCGGAAGCGTCGCTCCGGCAACCCGGCCGGTAGGCGGAGGCTGTAGCCTGGGGTTCCCGGGTCTTCGGGCCGTATCTCCTGTTAGTCTTCACCCCGTCAGTATTTTTATCGATTTTCTTCCCCCGCTTCAACTGAATCAAATTTCAGCACGCGTAAAAACGTCGGAGACCCAGCTCTTTCCGTTCTTAAATCTGGGTAGAACTGGGGAATCAAAAGGCCTGGCCTGCTGGTGCGGGGCTGGGAAGGAGGAATGACTCTCGGGCATCACAGATGAATGCTTGACAAACTATAGCGCGTCGTGATCACATGCAGGCCACTGCCCCGCCCCAACTACTGAAAACATTGGCCGGCGTCCTAATTAAAAAAAAAAAGGAAAAATTTAGAAAACGTTTAAGTTCTGATTGAGGAAAGGCAGTGAGATGAAAGCTATGCGGTAGTTGTTTATAACTTGGCATTTAGTCGCTTATTTCGCGGATACTAATATTTATTCAGCCTTATGTTCCAGATACAAGGGCACATAAAAGACGGTTACAGACGGTCCGCATAGATCTTGCAACCCAATGAGGGGCAACTAAGTATGTGCTCCTCGGCAGCTGCTCCCAAAATGCCATCCTCAGAACCTTGCCAAGGGTCCTGGAGGCCCTTTCGATGGGTCCACAAGGCCAAAGCGATGTTCAATATGATTCTAAAACTTTGTTGCCCTTATTCACTCTGTTGGCATTTGCACTCATAGTGTAAAAGCAATACTAGATTAAGCTGCCGTACCTTAGGAGGAAGCAAGGCAGTGGTGCCAAACTGCACTAATAGTGGTATTTTGTATTCTTCACCTCCCTGCAATCATAACATACAAATTTTAAGGTTGTTTCAGTATGCTAATCTAAGAATGTCCTTGATGGGGGGGTAAAAATTATTAATTTCATTAACTCTTCACCCTAGCATATACATCTTTTTAATGTGTGGAGAGAATTGCTAAATACTTATTTAGTATGCCTAAGTAAGAAGATTGTCTCCAGAAAAAGCACTTGTGTGTTTGAGTATTCACACAAAAATACAAACTTTCTAAAACTTGTATACACCCCCCCTTAAGCTACAGCTTTACAGTACTTTTCTGCTAAAAAATACCAGTGATAATAACACGTGTATTTTTTAACATTATATAATGAAATGTGTGAACATTTGAAAGTTCTCTACAACTCAACCAACAACTACTTTCAAAATAGCCAATGCATGCTATTACAAAATCAAAATGAGTCATCAAAGTGATAAATAGACTCATGGATTTAATGTAGCTGAATACAGAAAGTTAATTGATACAGTTTCAGATCCAGTCCACATTGCAACTGAACTCTACAAAACTACCATATGTCAAGTTTGATGTGGTATCAAAGAAGAATATCTAGATTTATCTAGAAAGGCTATGAAAATAGTTTCCCTTTTCCAACTCCTTATCTGTGTGAGACCAGATTTTCTTCATATATTTCAACCAAAATACATCACAATAGACTGAATGCACAGATATGAGAATCTAGCTGTCTTCTATTAAGGCAGACATTAAAGGGTTTGAAAAATGTAAAACAATGCCACTCAAATTCTTTTTTTGGAAAATATCATTTTATCATAAAAACACATCATTTGGAGGGCCAGGGTGGCTCAGTGGATTAAAGCCTCTGCTTCCGGCTCAGGTCATGATCTCAGGGTCCAGGAATCAAGCCCCACATCGGGCTCTGTGCTCAGTGGGGAGCCTGCTTCCCTCTCTCTGCCTGCCTCTCTGCCTGCTTGTGATCTCTCTGTCAAATAAATAATTATTAAAATCTTTTTTAAAAAACCCACATTA
>CM053607.1:89552934-89612724 GCA_028646535.1 Procyon lotor
AGCTCTTTTTAATACTTGTGTCTTTTAATCTTTACACTAGAGTTAAATAGTTAACATACCACTATATTGAAGTATTAGAGTATTCTGAATCTGACTATATGCTTACCCTTACCAGTGTGTTATATATATATTTTTAATGTTTTCATGTTACTAATTAGCATCCTTTCATTTCACCTTGAAGAACTTCTTCAGCTTTTTTTGCAAGGCAGGTCTAGTGGTAGTGAACTCCCTCAGTTTCTGTTTGTTTTGGAAATTCTTTACCTCTACTTCATTTCTGAAGGACAGTCTTGCTGGGTGAAGTATTCTTGGTAGCAGTTTCTTTCTTTCAACATTTTGAATATGTCATCTGACCCTCTCCTAACCTGCAAGGTCTCTGCTGAGAAATTTACTGATAGCCTTAAAGGGATTCGCTTGTATGAGATTTTTTTCTCTTGCTCCTTTTAAAATTCTCTGGCTTTAATTTTAGACAGCTTTATTATAATGTGTTTTGGAGAAGCTCATCAGATTGAAATTGTAATGTGTCCTATTAGCTTCATAAACTTGGGTATTCAAATCTCTCCTGGGTTTGGGCAGTTGTTGCCTATTATTGCTGTTCATAAGCCCTTTTCTCTTTGACTTCTCTTTCTGAGATTCCAAAGATATGGATATTGTTTCTCTTGATGGTATTCTGTTATGTCCTATAGGCTTTCTTCATTCATTTTCATTTTTTTATTTGTTTCCCTGATTGGCTAATTGCAATTGATCTGTCTTCTAGCTCAATCATTCTTTCTTCTGACTGGTTAAGACTAATGCTGAAGCTGTCTATTGAATTTTTCAGTTCAGGCATTGAGTTTTTCAACTCCAAAATTTCTGTTTGGTTCTACTTTATGTTCTTTGTTGAACCTCTCATTTTGTTCTTGCTTGGTTTTCCTGATACTATTAAATTTTTATTTGTGTTTTCTTGTAGTTCTCTAAGCATCTTTAGAACAATTATTTTGAATTCTTTGTCTGAAAATTCCCGTATCTTCATTCTTTGGGGTCAATTACTAGAGGTGAACTGATTTCCTTTGGTGGAGTTAGGTTTCCCCAATTCTTTATGATCCTTGTAGCCTTGTGTAGTTGTCTATGTGTTTGAAGAAACAGTTCCCTTTTCTAGACTTTATGGACTGACTTGAATAAAAGAAAACTTCCACTTATGGAAGTACACTGTTGTGTACATATCTCATACAAGGGAATCCCTTTAAGGCCATCAGTAAATTTCTCAGCAGAGATCTTGCAGGTTAGGAGAGGGTCAGATGACATATTCAAAATGTTGAAAGAAAGAAACTGCTACCAACTTATGCACCCTTCCAGCTTATGGAAGGTACAGAGGTACACTGTCACCCTGGATCTGAGGCACAGGGTTCCAAATGCACAAATGTGTGGTAGCACTGGGTCTAGGGGGACAAAGGAGGACATAATATCTTTTTGGCTCTGGCTACTGAGATTCACAGCAACTGCGTCGTCCTTGGTGAGCACTGTGGTGGGTTTGTAGTGGCTACAAAGGCTGCTGGGGTCCTTAGCAGTGCCTCCAGGTCCAGTGGCTAGGGACTAGGCCAAGCAGTGGTGGTGGCCAGAGCTGGTGGTGTGCACACACTTGGCTGCACGTGCCAGCTTCAGGTGCCTATGTAGTGGTGGGGTCCTGTTGCAGACACACACATAATGGCAGTGGCTAGGTAAGCAACTAGGGCCAAGGCCCACTACAGGCTCAGTGGAAGTTGCAGGGGCCCTATCTGTTGGCATGCTTTTCCCTATCTGCACAACTTCCCCTGGCTTTGCACATTGTTGTAGAGGCCAGTTACAGAGCTTGGGTCAGGGGTGCATAAGTACACAACTGGAGCGGATAGCTATGGATGAGGGTGCAGGGCAGTGACAGAAGTCAGGGCCTGATCCACACCAACAAGCAACTGTCACTGCCCTGGTTATTGAGCTGTTCTCTCTTGTCTGCAGGGTCTTCCCCTGGGCATGTACACTGTATTGGAGGCTGGTGACAAATGTCAGGTTAGCAGCAGCATGCAAGTGCAAAGCTAGAGGGGCAAGGAAGGAGATGCATGGTAATAGGCTTTAGCTGCCATTGTCTAGGCTTGCATTTTCACTTCATTTCACTGTAGGGTCCTGAGCTGGTTACCACTGTGGCTCCCAGGTTCTGTAGGGCATACATGGAGTGGAACGTCTCAGACAGCTGGTATAGAAAGCAAATATCTGTGGAGCAAAAGCTAGTAAAATCTGAAAGGTGTCCCCAGTGAATGTACTGGCTGGTAGTTTCTTCAATGTGAAATAGGCTGAGTTTGTCTCCAGAGCAGGTGGTGAACCACAATGATTCCTGCTGTGTGGCTCCTACTGGTAGCACCTATTTTTATTCCTTGTTCCTAGCCATCTCTATACCTCAGCTTTGCCCATCTAGGTAGAATGAAACCAAAGTGGGACCTTCACGCAGTGCCCCAAAAGGCTGGGGAAGCTGGGTGCTCACCCCACTCTTCCTTTCCTGGTGAGAAGAACTCTTTATGGCTAGAATATTTCCTCTTGATCCTGAGCAAAGCTGACTTGGGGGATTGGGATGAAGTTGTCTTCCTTTTCATTTTATGCAGTTACTATTGGGTCTTTTGTTCCACTGTGTTGCTAAAATTTCTTCAGTAGACTCCAGAGCTATTTTTGTTCAGGGATAGTTGTCAAATTGTTGATCTTTGGGGAATGATGCAGTTGGGCCCTCCTACCTCACCATTTAGGGCTAAAATACCTGCTTTCAAACTTATTGACAAGTTGCTGTTGGCCAAATATCTGCTATCATATTTGAGAATGACCCAAGAGCACTTTTTCCTTTAAAATTTAGACAACATAATAATTACATTTTGATAAGAGGGCAAAACATTCCATAAAGCTATCACTCCAGTCTTTACATAAGACTTCTGGTGTAGCAATCATAAGGTACATCTATTTTTATAAATTGCCTTTCCACTTAACATTGTATTTGTCATAATTGTTTTCCTATTTTGTCTTCCTAAATTTCTAGTTATCATTTAAAAAATTTATACAGTAGACCAAGTACCTGCTTTATTTAATTAATTATTCTCATATTATTGCTTATTTGGGTTGCTACCCATTTTTGCTTTTACATATAGTACTTCTGTGGACACCAAAATACCTTGTAAGGCTTGGTAATATCAGTAATCCCATTTTAGTCTAATGACAACAATTCAAAAAAATGGTATTTTAATTTGTACCCTGTTTTTTTCATATTTAGTAGAATTTAATGCAAACTAGACAATATAGGCTTATAGAGATTGTCTGTAATTAAATAATGCCCAGATTATGTCTTACAATTGTAGAAAGCTTCTTTTTTCTGGATTTTCAGAGTGATGGAAAAATTTAGTATTTATTTTTTGTTATTTACCAAAATTAAAAATGCCCACAGAATATCAAGTACAAATAAGCAAACATTTGATTTTTTCCTAAGGTACTAATCCAGTAGAATCCTTCCCTCTTTTTAAAAGTTTCAATAAATTGGTTTTTGCCAATTTATTTCATAATATAATAAATGCTTGATAAAAGAAATTTTTAGTTTATTAGTAGTATATACAAAGTTATAGCACAAATAATTATATTTGGAATGGAAGATTATGTACAGCTGTGTGCCATTTTCCTAACATAGTAGTGGGAATGTATTCAAAAATATTGAGGTAGAAAAGCTGATGTTCTGTACATCTCTGTACATCTCTGACATCTGTACAACTGCTTGATATAGTGAAAAATACTTGAAAAACTTTACCCATTAAATGCAATTCATTTTTAAACTATGACTAGGATGATTGAAATAGCAATGTTTTTGCCTTTGTTCCTAGAGCTAATGAACATGCCATTGGGTTGTGAAGAAACTGAGGATGGAGAGCAGATGGGATTTTTGGCAAAGGGAAGGCAAGTCTGACTGTTGGCAGCAGGAGCTGGCTAATGCTCTAGCATACGGTGCTGATAATACCTCAATCAATTAAAGAAGTGCCATCCAGGATTTGCCAGTCAGAAGACATCTTAACTAATTTATCTTAAAGTCATAAATAGCTTCATTATAATCTCCTATGGGGCCAAGGAAAAATTTAGGATTCACTTTTGACAGTTGGCTGCTGTCAGTTTTTCAGTGAATGTATGTTCATGCCTGGAAATGTTGCTAATGTGAAATGTTGCTATTTGTATGATGCTATGTCACCATCTGAACAGCACATGCATAATTTATTCATCATCCACAAATATTTATTGAACTCAACTGCTGAGTGCTTTAATATGTACATAACAAACCTTTTGTTTTCAAAGCTGAGTATACTGCAAGTCAGCATGGGGTTCTTGTGAATTCCCATTCCCCCTGTATCTCTCTTTATGGCATTTATCACTTTCTTTTTATACCTTCTCTCTCAGAGCAAAAACCAAAGTGATCCTTACAATGGCCTAACCCTACACAAACTTCCCTTATATATCTGACCTCTTGACCTCTCCAGTCTCTCTCTGTCCCTCTTTCTTTCTCTCTGACTCCCTTCACATGTGGATGAAGTGTACTCCTTGTATCCAGTTATCATCATGACTGTATTTATTCACTACTTATTATTTTTTTATTTATCATTAAAAAGAAGGCTTCTAAATCTTTCTCTTTTTCCCATTACTTTTCCCCGAGTAGCAGGTGGGCATTTCTAAATGCTCCAAACAAAGCAAGTGTAAATCAGAATTTATTATTCCCGATTTCAATTAGTGGAATCACCACCTGTCTTCCAACCACAGCCAGAACCTGGAAATAACCTTTAATTCCTCCTCCTGAACTGCCTCCACCCCCTGTCTGCATTCTATCATCCTGGCGCTTCTTAAGTGTGCCCTATCTATAGACTCCCTTAAACATCCTTCTCCAGTACCTTGGCTGGTACCAATGTCATCTTTATTCTCGGTTTTGCAAGAACCTTTTAATTGTGTGTTATTTCTAAGCTTTTTTCCCCCTAAGCCCAACCACTGCTATCCCATCCATTTTCCATACAACACAGTGATCTTTTTAAAGTTCAGATCAAATCATTTATGTCACTTACTGTTGTCCTTAGCATAAAATCCTTTGCATGGTATCAGAGATCCTGCTTGTCACCCATCCTTTTCAGATGACATTCTGGAAACTTCCAGGTCTGATGGCAGGGAATGGGGTGTTTTCCCTATTACCAAACCTAACGAGTCCCACCAGGGCCAATATAAATCAAGAGGATCTGATTCAAGGGAGGGGAGTGGGGTCTGAGAGAGGGTCTTTGGAAATGTTGTAGGCACAAAGCCAACGCTCAAGTTTTAGGCTCTTGGATAGGTCCTGGTCTAACTCTGTTGGGTAGAATTAGAGGAGTCATGGGGAGCAAAAATAGAAAATGAATATGCTAGTTACATTTGATTTCTATTGCTATGATTACAAACTCAGCAGTTTAGAACAACACATGTGTATTATCCCAAAGTTCCTATAGGTCAGGAGTCCAGACCTGGCTTGACTGGAACTTCTGCTCAGGGTCCCACAGGTTGCACTCAATGCCCCGGTGCTGCATCCTTATCAGAGCTTGGGGTCCTCTTCCAAGCTCATTCAGGTTGTTAACAGAATTAGTTCCTTGCAATTGTACAACTGAGGCCCTCAGCTCCTAGAGGTTGCCTCTCTCCATAGGCAGTTCACAATATAACTGCCCCTTCAAGTTTAACAGGAGAATACATCTTTCTTGATTCAAGTCTTTTAGACAAGGCCTGGTGTCTGTTGCCTGTTGTTCTCTCAAAATATCTATTTCTGTATCTTCTCCATTTTATTATCCCTCTCTCTCTGATACTAGCTATGAAAATACATTATGAATGGGAATTTTTCTTTTTTTAAACTTACACTTCTTTTCTTTTAATAAGTTGAGGATCTGTTTTCACCCATTAACTTATTTACTAGTCACTATTACTATCCCTATTCCTCAGACTGGGAAATAAGGCACAGAAATGTTAAAGAACTTCCTTAGGTTCACACAAATAGTCTTAGCTAATTGGTAGATTTGGAATTCAAGACAGCCTAGGAGGGGCCGTTGGGGAGCCTATGTCCTACCCACAGTGACAATGAATGAAAAAGAAGGCAGGAGGAGGAGTGGCTGGAGGCAGTTCACTTTCTCTGTAGAAGTGGTTATTTGGGTGTCAGGAGAGAGGCTACTGGTGGTAACAATGTCAACCTGGGATTTCCTCTGGAATGTGACTAAATTTAACAGATGCCTGCTGTTCAAATAGGATCTACACGACAGAGACCATGAGATCATATCTAGTGTGACTCTTTATAATGGAGGAACTATGAAGGTCACCCTTTCGAATTAAAGAGGGATTTAATGAAGGACAAAACTCAGTGCATTTTTTCGATGACTTAGAAGGATGCCACAAACCTACTCTGAAATGCATGTGAAAAAATAAAAGTCTGCATATACCTAGGCCAGTTTTGAAAACAGGAGTAAAGAGGCAAGACTTATCCCATAAGACAATGATTCTCCTTCAGTGTTATCTCCAGACCATAAGCATCAAGCATCACCTGGGAATGTGGCTGGAAACAGAAATTCTTGGGCACAGACTTGCTTCAATCAAGTGCACCTGTGGGTGCAGCCGGACACCGACTTCTGGTGACTCTCAGGTGGCAGAGCTGAAGGTCACTGCTTTAAGAGATTAAGATAGACAGGTATTTTTATTTACAAAAGCAACAGTACAAAAAAGCAAATACAGAAAAATGTTAATGGAAGAATCAAGATGATAGGTGTTTTATAATAAAATTTTCAGATTTGATTTTTAAAAATGACCCCTAGAGACAGAAGAGCAGGCCAAGAGAACACTGTAGAAAGCACAAACATGGATACATAGGTACTTAATATATAATAAACATTGCACTGTAGGTCAATAGAAAACAGTAAATTTCTTTAGCCTTCTAGAGAATACATGGAGTTTGATTCCCAATTTGTGCCGTCCATCTACAGTGGTGGACTCTAGACAGAGTAAAATCTAAATATTAATATTTACTAGAGCTAGCTAATAGAAGTCAGTGTGGGCAAATAGTTGATTGAGTCAGATATGGACGAGACCTAAGAACAATGAAGTATAAATGATAGGTTATGTTAAAGTTTTTTTTTTTTTAAACAAAGGCTATCATAAACAAAAGTAAACAGACTGTGGACTAGGATACTGGTGATGTCTAAAAAACAATCGGAGAGTACTCTCTGGAACAGAAAAGGAACTCCTACAAATTGGTCTTGAAAACATCAGAAAAATGAGGAAGGGGAAGAGGAAAATTACAGAATGGTAAACCTTACTGCCTAACAAAGTGTATGTACTTGTCAAACACCCCAGTAATCAAGGGAACAGAAAATAAAACAATGTTAAATACATTATATTCATTAAACACGCAAAAGTTATCAAGTCACATAAAACTGTCTGCAAATATGTGGGGAACGAGATTCACGTCTAAGTGTAAACTGGTGCAGACTTCCCGGGAATTACTTCAGCAGTGCTTTCTGCAATTAATAGTATCTGTGACCTGGCAATTGCACTAGGTATGTATTCTAGAGAAATTTTCAGAGCTTCAAAAAACGACATAAATGAGGATACTCACCACTGTGGTGTTTATGAAAGCACGGAGGTGCAGTAGAGCTACGACAGATGTTCATCACTAGAAAAATGGCTGAATCAAACGTAGTGGATTCACACACACACACACACACACACACACACACACACACACACACACACGCCTTTTGCATTTATTAAATAAAAAATACCAACACTATTCCTTTCTTAAAAAGATATTTGTGTATTTATTTGACAGAGAGAGGGAGAGTGTGTGCACAAGCAAGCTCCCCACTGAGCAAGGAGCCTGATATGGGACTCCAGGACCCTGGGATCATGACCTGAGCTGAAGGCAGACACTTAACCACCTGAGCCAATCAGGTGCCCCAACACTACTGTTTTTATAATCACTTTTCACTCTATAAATTCCAACTCAGATTTTACTAGAAGAACTTAAAATTAGCCAATATATATAGTTTTGCTTAGAAAAAGTGAAATTCTTGGGGTGCCTCGGATTCTCTGCTCAGCGGGGAGCCTGCTTCCCCCCCCACCGCCTACTCTCTCTCTGTCAAATAAATAAATAAAATCTTAAAAAAGAAAAAAAAAGTGGAAATCTCTTCTCACTTGTAGAGATCATCTAGTATTTTACAGCCAAGTTCTTACTTTTGATCAACATTTGTACTACTTTTGCTACACTGTTTCTGGTTTTGGTCTTTATTCCTTGGATCCCAAATCTACTTTTGAGATTTCTCATTTTGTTCCAATATATTCCCTGGTATTGGTTCTAATATATCTCTCTCTTTTGTTGAGGCTCAGTGGGAGATTAATTTTGAGGCCTTGAATTTCTGAAACTGCATTTTGCCCTTTGACACGAAAAACTTTAAATATCCCTGCATCGAAAGTGGGTCTTTAAAGTTCTGATTTTGTTCACTTTGCGAGTAACTGCCTTCACATTTTGGAACATGAGATACTCTTTTTGGAACCTTTAGAGATGTTTTTTATATCTGATCTGAAACTTGGTGAAGACATATCTGGTGTGCATGTTTATAGTTTTTGTTTGGCCATGAATGGACCCATTAGGTCTGAAGACCTACGCTGTGCTTCAAGTCTAGGACATTTCCTTGAGTTTGTTTATTTTTTTTAAGATTTTATTTATTTATTTGACACAGAGAGAGAGATCACAAGTAGGCAGAGAGGCAGGCAGAGAGAGGGGGAAGGAAGCAGGCTCCCTGCTGAGCAGAGAGCCCGATGTGGGGCTCGATCCCAGGACCCTGAGATCATGATCTGAGCCGAAGGCAGAGGCTTTAACCCACTGAGCCACCCAGGTGCCCCCATTTCCTTGAGGTTTTTAAAAATCTCCCCCCTTCATCATATGTCTATACCCTTCTTTCTCCCTTTGAACTCCTGTTAGATCCATGTTGGAACACAAGACTTTCATGTCTCATTTCTCACTATTTTTTAAATTCATTTGTGTTATATTTTATGGGATCCTAATCCACAGAGCTCACAGATTTGCTCTTTGGGATATCCTTCTTATTCTTCAGCACAACTACTGAATTTGTGACAAATTCTACTTCCTATTATAAAGGTTTTTAAATGCTTTCCTGACAGTTGATCTTGCAAATTATTCTCATTTATCCCTGAGAAGATACATTTCAAAATAATGATTTAACTATTGGTACTTCAGTTTGAAAACCCCTTCATGGTGTTGCTTTTCTTCAAATGTTTAGTAACTATTGTTCTCATCTTAATATGAACTTTTATGAGAATGTTATTTGCTTACTGCAAACCATTTTCCCTAATGATGGGCAAAAGGAAGGACAGGACATTGGGTAAACCTGGTAGAATGGCTTGTATTGGTTTTCCCTTCTAATAAAATCACTTACATACATCATCTGCATAGTGGTCGGCATAAAAAAGGTGGTAATTATAATCAACCTCTTATGATGCAGTACTCCCAACAGTTATCTGTAACTTCTTCTTTTTTTTAATCTAGAACTACTTGATCTTTTACTCTGTTTCTATACTTTTGAAGCATCCCTGAAGCCAGATTCACCTTTTGTGGTGGAATTCTCTGGGCCTATCTGTCCTAGGATTTCAAAGAATTCCTTAAAATTTATCTATCCAGTGCACTTTCATTTCTCCAAACTGTGGAGATTAAACAATAATTTTACCTACCGTAGTATGAAATAATCCTCTTTTCTGTTACTTCTAGGGATGTGGATGGGAGGAGCTTGAAGGATGCACCAGCTCGAACAATGTACTTTGTGACAGCTAAGCCTGTGCATGGTTCCTCCTATTCTCGGGAGATTGAATGCTCTTGAAGGATGATCCAAATGTGAAAGATGTTTTAATATCCATTCTGGGATACCATTAGTTCTCAGAGTATTACGTTTTGCTTTTCATCAAGATGAGGAGCCTTCCAAATCATCCGTCCTAAAATCCATGCTCTGTGCATTTATTTTTCTTCAATGCTTAGCTTAGTTTTCTTTAGTTTTTCTAACAAGGAAGTTCATTGGGAAGAACACATTAAAGAAAAAAGAGATACTTCTAAATTTAGCTGTGCCTTGAAGGAACAAAATTGCTTTGATTAGATTTAGGGAACATCAGTTCCGAAAAAATATGTATAGATCTTAACATGTTTTCATGCAAAATAAAAATAGCTCTATTGAATCATAAAGGAGGATGGTATAATTTTACACTATGGACTTCTTTTATTGGTGATATGTGAGCTTTTCAAATCATCCTATAATTAGATTAAGGGTTAATTAGGAAGCTAGATGGGCCACACAAAATCCCAAGGGAGATCACAATTGTCTCTAATTGTTTTATGAAAAGGAAATTATCAGCAGAATTATTTTTTTCTCCAGTTTTCCTAACAATCCTATAGAAAGGTTTTAGGAGTAACTTGTTTTTTTTTTTTAAAGATTTTATTTATTTGACAGAAACACAGCGAGAGAGGGAACACAAGCAGAGGGAATAGTAGCGGGAGAAGCAGGCTTCCTGCTGAACAGGGAGCCCGATGCAGGGCTCGATCCCAGGACCCTGGGATCATGACCTGAGCCGAAGGCAGACGCCTAACGACTGAGCCACCCAGGCGCCCCTTAATTGTTCTTTAAAATAAAAGCTGAGGAGATTCTACTGAGGTTTTTCCTAAAAAAATTTTCTCAGCTTAGAATGCAAATTATTTCACTTAAAAAAAAAAGGTAGCTTTGTCTTTTTTAAATTTTCCATAATTGTAAATGACTATGCTGACTATCCCCTGGGATTAAAAATTCTGAGAGGTAAAGAAACTGCAGCTTCAGGTATAAAATAGACAACCTTTTCTGAACTATTAAGAAACAAGGGGAGAGGTAGGGGTGCCTGGGTGGCTCATTCAATTAAGCATCTGACTCTCAATTTCCACTCAGGTCATGATCTCAGGGTTGTGAGACTGAGCTGTGTGTCAGGTTCCACACTGAGCGTGGAGTTTGCTAAAGGTTCTGTCTCTTGGGGTGCCTGGGTGGCTCACTCAGTTAACTGTCTGCCTTCAGCTCAGGTCATGATCTCAAGGTCCCAGGGCTCCCTGCTCAGCTGGGAGCCTGCTTCTTCTCCCTCTGCCCCCGTTCATATGTTCTCTCTCTCAAATAAACAAAATCTTAAAAAAAGAAAAAGATTCTCTCTTTCCCTCGCCCTCCTCCCCCAAAATGGGCAGGGACATCTGGCTGGCTCAGCTTGTAGAGCATGATACTCTTCATCTCAGGGTTCTGAATTCAAGCCCTACTTTAAGCATGGAGCTTACTTAAAAAAAAAAGAAAACAAGGGGAATCCCTAAAAGTTGGAGCATGCTGCTCATACAATCTAGGTTATCTTTAAAAAGACAAGTGGTATTTTATTCTCTTGTACATCACTATGTGTATTAATATATATTTTTAAAGATTTTATTCATTTATTTGACTGAGAGAGACAGGGAGAGCAGGAACACAAGCAGGGGGAGTAGGAGAAGCAGACTTCCCGCCGAGCAGGGAGCCAGATATGGGGCTCGATCCCAGGACCTGGGATCATAACCTGAGCCAAAGGAAGACGCTTAACAACTGAGCCACCCAGGCACCCCTGTATTAATATTTTTGATGAGACATAAAATTATTTTGACTTCAGTCTATTTCATAAGAAATCTATTTACTATACATTAAACCAAAAGAATAAGCTAGTAAGAATTTCAATAGAAGGAATGAAAAAAAATAGCCTTTGAAATAGATTTGACTTCTCACCAATCTTGAACTGGAAAACATTTCCCATTCCAATGGCTTCCTTTAGAAGTAAAAAAACAGCAATTTAAGCTAAACTACATTTCCTCCATACCCAGAAACAAAAGGGTTTAAAGTGCCAAAAAATTTGTTGTGTATCTATGACAGCTTTTCTCAGCCTGAATTTCATAAAATAAGTCACACTAATTTAAACAGTGTAAGTTTACTACCTATTCACTGTATTACTTTAAGCATTCTAAACAAGGACAAAAATTTGGAATGTTTTACAAATGCTGACTGATAAAAATATTATATAGCTGCTAATTGGATTTTCTTTTAAGTACAAGTTACTACTAAAAAGTTAATTCTATTTATGCCAACGTATGTGTTTAAAGAATTTTTCAGGGACACCTGGCTGCCTCCATCAGTGGAGCAGGGGACCCTTGATCTTTGGGTTGTAAGTTTGAGCCCCACATTGGATGTAGAGATTACTTAAAAATAAAAGTCTTAAAAAAGTTTTTTTTCCTCCCAAGCATATATACAACTTCAACTCCAAAGAGGTCAGAAAAATATTTACATAATAAATATATAAGAAATTTTAGAATTTTATGGATTTAGATGAACTGATGATTCCCACATGAATCAGCATAAAATGTCAGTTTGTGTGAAGAATTCTATATAGAATAAATTATTCTGAACATACACTTTTGAACAGTTTAAAATTTTAGGGTGGTCAATCTTAAACACCATCACTAAAAATGAGACAGTTTGGTTGTGATGGTTTGCTACATAATACTTAAATAATGTCAGTTACGGTATGGGCCTTGACTACAAATTACTCAACAATACGTAAACTAAAAATGTCTTTTTCATTTCCTCAGAAGAGTTAATCTTCCATTCAAATTTCGAAACCTTATCATTGCCAACCAAAACAAAAATTCTAACAGGGTTCTTACTTCATTTTAAGTTTCCAATATTTTAGAAGAAAATTATGGCTATTTAAGTGCAAAACATTTTTGCTATTAATTTTTTGTTATATAATCTATCACGTTATTCTTCCTTGGTAATAACTTTCTTACTCAACTATATGTGTTTTAAGAACAAAAAAAATTTTTTTTAACTAGAGGAGAATAAGACACTAGTGCATGTAATACTAGCTGCATTTGTAATATATCAATATAATATGTAGACAATTAACTTAAGGTCAGGTCACTAATCAATTGTTTTTTGTGGCTAATTTCCTTCCAAAATTATCTCTGTGTATCTAATGCGAGATAAAGTAGTTGAAAATGTCACAATTATATCTATTTCATGTATTCCTTATTAAAAGTAGAATGTGACTGAAAAATTGACTGAAATAAACAAAAAAAATGTGTGCCAAGATTAGTACTTTAAAATAAACTATGAATAAAGGGAACACCGAGGCTTGTCATAAGAAGCTGTTTGTCATTATTTTTTTTAGAGATTACAACACGCATACAGTAAATGAATTTTATCAAAATACAGCACATTTCTTCTACTAGATCCATAAAAATCAATTCCTATGTAAATAGTACTGAAAAACAACTAAAATGAGTTAAAATTTACAAAGAGTTGTTAAAGGGTTTCAATCAATATTATTAAAACTATACAGTACAATAACCAAATGATAACATCTCGAAAGAAGTGCAATATTTGAGTTCACATCTTTTGAAAATTACTGCCTATTTATTCTGACTAGCAAGAAGGAACGAGTCCAACTTTTTTTGCAAAAATAATGTAAATTGCCGTTTTTGCTAGTCCTATAAAAGTCGTAATTAAAACAAGGTTGAAGAACAAAGCATAACAGATTAAAAATTCTAAAATTATATTTCTTAGTAATTAAAAATGAATTGCAATAACTGAATATTGCTCTAATGAAAGGCTCCAGACTAGCCTTGACTAAAAACAGTTATTGGTCTTCTGTGGCACTTTTTTCTGGTCCAAATAATCGTGCATTAATTCTTACCACTGCATGTTACTCAAATTTTATTGAATTACAAAGACAGAACAGAAACAAATAAAATTAATGGTTTGGATAAACAAATTAATAAACATCTGTGAAATATCTGTTACACTAACGAGGAACAAAGGCAGCTGGTGGTAAAACACTACTCTATTATACTGACACACTTAGAAACCCTTTAAAGACTCTGAAGTGTCGAGTTCACATTTAATGTTACCTGTAGGAACAGCCCTTTATTTGAATACCTTTACACACTGGTAGGCCTCAAGGACCCATCCCTTTGCTCTACAACTCTCCACAGCAATTCTCTATCACTGTGCCAGTTTCACAAACTTACTTTGGTTTCCTAGCTCCATGCGTACTGTTTCCTTTTACTTTACCAAGGCAATGTGAGACCAAACAAAATCAAGAGGCTTTCCTAAATCTGCTTACACTTTGTGTTAGAGCAACACAATCTTAAAACTGGCCATTTTAGTTTCATGTGCTGCTTAAAATAAAAATTATAAATTAAAATTAAAATGGAATACTAATTATAAAACAGAGTGCAAGGACCACCATTTGCAAAAAATCAAGAGGTTTCCGTATCACAAAAAAAATGCATGGACATGCATCTACAGAAGAGTTAAAAATTTCCTGTGACTAAAAAATTAAAAATTGAATCACCAGTAGCAAATGTATTGTCAATGGCTATGACAAGAACAGATCCTGTAGAGCTCATAAAATGCAATTATCGTCTTTTTTATTTCTTTAAAAAGACATTACATTTTTATTGCATTATTTTATTAATAAAAACACATTAACAGCTTTATCAATCTCTGCTTCCAGAGTTTCATAGGAATTAACTGCTTTTATAACCTGGCCTTGGAAAGTGAACCCACCAGCACCACCTTCGCCTACTCACTCTTCCATTCAATATGCACATAGCAAAACCAACACTTCAAATCTCTTGCCCACATTAAAAAAAAGTAGTTGCAGCAGAAAAACATTAATACGAGTAGAATAAAAATAAGGGCACAAAAGCTATGAGACAGAAAGCTCTGCCATCTGTCTCTGGGCTACAATCAAGGCCAACTAGAGCCTTGCACAGAGTTCAGTCATGTGTATGAAATCCAAAAATAAACCTACAATCTATACAAAAACAACATATGTTTGTTTTTGTAGCCTTGATTGCTATGTTTAAAAACCTAACAAGAACTTTTATATGGTATGAATTCAAGTCTCCCCTATATACTGTACAGTGGTTCTTTCCCTCTAACCACAAGTTCCATTATTTCATTAATGTACAAATTTGAACATAATTTTTTGAGTTCTTCTTTACATATAAAAATAGTCAAAATATTAATTTCCCCTGCAAATATCTTCCAATATCTTGCTGCCTTCCCCCTTTTTTTGTCCACAATTCTTATGAGGAAACCTCTCGTACAATGATGAGTTCTACTGTGTTCTGGAAAGTTTTTAGCAAGGACACTGCTTGTCCATGTTCAATATTGATAAAACTGTAGCCATTAGCCTGGAAGAAAGAAGAAAAATGTCTTTAAGAAAAACATTTCATAGTAATTTATTTGCATCTGTACATTTAAATTTCTGCTGGTAGTACACAAACCTGGCGGAAAATAAGAATCATTCTGGAAATTTAAAACATCATGTACTCTTGAGTCTTTGTCTACATCTATGAAATTAAAATCTCTGAAGGTGGAACCCGAGAACCTATACCTTGTCTGTTTTCAGATGATTCTTACGCAGCAACCCAATGTTACGAAGCACCTGGCTAAGACACAGCGCCAGGCACGCTGTTACGTGTATGTGCTAACGCATAAATGAGGTCACCAACATGCAAGGATAGCAGAGGGTAAGGCCCACTCTTCCTATTGCCGTGGGCCAGCAGATAAACACTACATATCTTATAATTTAGGCTTAACATTTATTGAGGTCTTACTATATACCAGACACATTAAATTCTTTGATTCTTGTAACAACCAAAAAGATTCTTTCACCATCTTAAATTTTAAAGAAGTTAACATTACTGAGCTTTAATAAAATGCTAAGATATAGCGAACATGTATTAAAAAATATCCATGATTTTCCAAGGTTCTAGGAATATCATAAACTATGAAAATATTAAGAGTGGCCTTTAAGAAATGCCACTATTTTCATCCACAAATATTTAATGATAATCTTCACAAAATGACTATTTTCAAAATTTGGCATTTAATAATTACTTGATGAGAAAGCAGATCTTATAAAATGAAAAATTAAGAAAATAATAAAAAGATGTATCTGAGTTACCTGAATAATTTTATCCCCTGGTTGTAATAATTTTGATGCTGGTCCTTCAGGCTGTACCCTTGTTACAAATATACCCTTTAATTACAACAAAAAAGAAAAATACTTAACAGAAAACAGTATGCATCAATGACAGAGTAACAAGGAACAATTTTTCTTTGGCAGTATGTAAACACTTGAATCACAGTATAAGTTTTCTCCCCATTTTCTCTGAATATTGTTACAACTCACTGTTATTTTTGGTGGTGGTAATTCTGACTTGAGTATAGTGGCTTAAAGTAAAGATGTGCAGAAATGTAATAACCAAATATAAACATCACTTCACAATGTAATGAACATTTAAAACTGGGGGTTTGTTTTCCTCAAACAATTAATTTGAAGTGATCACATTTCAAAACAAAAGCTGAACAATAGAGAGAGAAATAAAAAAGGTGGTATCTGTCTAGATTTATATAGGTATGTTAGATTTTTACTTATGTACAAGAGACATTAAGTAGTGAATAAAACCTATGTATATCTCAAGGACATATAAACAAACTCACGTCATCTTCAGGTCTGAATGGATTTCCTCTGCCCCCAACACCTCCTGATATGCTAAATCCAAGCTCTGGATCCTTTTCAACTCTCACTCGAATCTGAATTAATATGAAAATAAACTATTACTAATATTTTAGAAAAAGCTACAACACAGTATTTAACTATAGATAAAATATATAAAGATTCATCTAAAATAAATATTCAGGCAGATGAAGGGAAACTGACATGGAATATTATGTTAATAAGTTAGTGAGTTAAAGGCACAGCTAGGATTATAAAGCATAGCTCCTAACTTAATCTATTGCTATTTTACAAGGATAGGCAACTTATTACTATTGATCCTATCTTTTTTTTTTTAAGATATCATGGATTATAATGATATAGAGCACACACAGTTATTATCAGGTCATTACCAGTTTCCATCTGTAAAACATCTAAATTATATTATCTCTGTTTACTGGGTGCTTCATAAGATATTTTAAAATCCCTGGGTGGTTGTTGGATATCAACTCCTCATTTCTTGAACCTGTTTATATGCTTGCAGGACATTGGAACTGATGCTCAATTGATAATTTTTATAACCATGCTATAAAAAAAGATTGAGAACTAAGCTAGTTACAAAAATACTCCCATTCCTCAGAGACTAAACCAAAACGAATAAAGCACGTGTTCTCTACCTAAATTTCTAACAGTATTATTTTATCAATAAACTATAAAAATGTATGAATGTTTGATCAGTCACTTTTTAAGTACTTTGTAAGACTGAATTCTCAAAGTAGTTTGGAGACAAATTTCAAACCCTCGGGGTCAAATAACAATAGTAAACCATAATATGCCAGTCATGTTTCATGGTCTCCTATTTATATTCCTGAAGAGTATCTAATTACTGGAGTATCATCAAATGGTTTTGTACAAACAACCACCTTAGGAAAAAAACCATCACACCCAAAACACTGAATCCTATGTCAATTAATCAGAACACAGGGGATCATGGAGTCAAGTTAAACCATTAAGTCTGACACCCTATAAACTTAACATGAAACTAAACCTTTCAACAAACTGGTAAAACTATGTTAAAATTCTACATGGATTTAAACAAAGAAATTTGACTAATAATTAAATAACCTATGAAGTACATTAAGAACTTAGTTTCATAGTTCAAATATTCTTGATTATTCTTACCTCTTGCCTTGCCAGTTCATGGCCTTGTCTAGGAAGACAATGGGGCTGTGTATATGGAGGCTGGTGGGCCACCTTCAGCATCAAGTAATCAATTAGTTGTTCTCTAGAGGGATGCCTTGCCACAGAAGCCTGAGGAAGGGGGTGATGTATTTGACTATAATTTGCCTGAGGCCTGAGGGGCTGGCCCATCTGTCCATTAATCAAAGGCATCTAAGAAAAACACGAAGTGTCTTAAAATGACCAATAATAATCTCTCATTACAAATATTTGGATTTTCTTCTTTGACCATTATAAAGCACTAGAGTTTAACATTTTAATCACACAATATCAAGCCACTCACACTAATTTTTCTAATGCTACAGTTTTAAAAGAAAAAAAGCTATTCATTCTAAACTTGCCTGAATGCTTGCAGATAGATTCTCACTCTTGAAAGGTTTTCAAATGAGAGGAAATCCTATCTACATTTAAAATTATCTGCTTTTCTGTTCAATATGCATGGACCTATTTTTCTTAACAGTAACCAAATGTTAAAATGGTGTTATGTCAAAATTTTAAAATTTTGACATAAGACGCATTTGTTTGCATTCTCCAAATGCAGAAGATGCATTTGTTCATGTTTTCTTCTGAACAAAAGTAGCAATTTCTGTGGTAGGATTTTTTCCTAATCTGACTGTATTTTCTTTTCGTTCTTTCCAGAATTAACAAGTCAATGCTGCTATACAGTAGAAAACTAATTTATTCTTTGTGTGTGTGTAACCGTTGGCAACTTTTAAACTCTCTAAATGTTAGTTCTGTAAACCAGTAATCACAAAATTTAAACCCTGACATTCTATTTTACTTTTTGCAAGCCACATAAAATATCTAAGATAATTATTTTGTTGCTAAAGAATTATCCTTGTTTTAATGTTTCTCACTGTTTAAAGTGAATCTGAATTTTAGACTTAAAATCATCTTCGTGCAAGTGTGGCTAATAATAATATGTTATGTTAGTATGAGGAAACTCTCTAAAAAAGAAGTTTACATTTGTATTTTAAGTATTTGCATAGAAAGAGATTGCTATATAGAATGGGAAATTCTTTTCAGAGATTCAATTATTTATCTATCTATTTATTTATTTAAAAGATTTTATTTATTTGACAGTGAGAAACACAATGAGAGAGGGAACACAAGCAGAGGGAATGGTAGTGGGAGAAGCAGGCTTCTTGCCAAGCAAGGAGCCCGATGCGGGGCTCGATCCCAGGCCCCTGGGATCTGACCTGGGCCGAAGGCAGACGCTTAACGACTGAGCCACCCAGGCGCCCCTGGAGTTTCAATCATTTAAAACTTAGTTGTTGATTATTAATAAAAAGGTGATCTTATTCACAAGTGAATTATAGAAAAACTATAAGAGAAATATTGAGCCCCATTCTCCTAAAATTATCCCAAAGTAGAAAAGTTTGGGAAAAGATTATGGTAATTGTTTCATAACTGCATGCTGTTATGAACCTTGCTGAAGTAAATAAAGAATTTTGGTTTTGGTGAAGATTTTTACTTTAAAAAGAGTTATCTTTTTCACAGTGTTATACTTCAGAACTTAGTTAATTCTGAACTTTGGAAACTTAGAAAGTTTCCAACTGGAGATTTCTAACAGGGCACAAAGATGCTATCACTCTATGAAAAATCTTATATTGGTCGGAGAAAAAGCAAATGAGGTACTCTATTATCCCTATATCTGTTTTAAAAAAATTGTAGTTGTTTACTACTTGAACAGTGTAGATTTGAAGCAATTGTCTGGCAGGAGCCTTTAAATGGTTGTGTTGTCACTTTATTACTTATGCACAACTCTGTGGATTGCACTCGCTTTCTCCAAGCTTGTATCATTTATTCCTATGTGCAGATTCAATACCTTTCTTCTGGGGAAAATTTTCCAAACAATAATTACTTCTGACCCATGCTAAGACTGCCTGATACCTAGATACTTAGTTGTGCCTGACAGTCTACATCAATGTTAAACATAACCACTGAATATATTAAGCTATCATTAGTAGATGGCTCAGGAGATTAAAAGCATGAAACAAACCAACAACCTAAACTACAAAATGAGATATTAAAAAGAAAAGGAAACTGAATGACATAGCTCAATTAAAAGAAAAACAGAAAAAAAGAGTAAAATAAATAGTTATGTATGAACTTATGTTATATGGCTGGGTTCCTACTCTCAAGAACAGAGTAGACATTTCTATAGAATACATTAAGTATGTTTCAAAACTGTATCTGGTTACACTAGGAATATGGAATTAAGTTAGGAGAAAGAACAGCTGAGAGAGAATATTAAAGGAAAGAATTATCTATCTGATGTTGGTCACAGAAAAGTAAACTCTCTAAATGATGCTTTAGTTACAAAAGTAGTAAGAATACAATCATCATCTACTCTACTACATACAAAAAGTCTTTCAAGGTGATTTCTAATTATATTTAAAGTATTTTTTTTAAAGATTTTATTTATTTGACAGAGAGAAACAGCGAGAGAGGGAACACAAGCAGAGGGAATGGTAGCTGGAGAAGCAGGCTTCCCGCAGAGCGGAGAGCCCGATGCGGGGCTCGATCCCAGGTCCCTGAGATCTGACCTGGGCCGAAGGCAGCCGCTTAACGACTGAGCCATCCAGGCGCCCCTATATTTAAAGTATTTTAAGATGCCTTTAATAGTAGTAAAACATCCTCAAATGAAGAATTTAAGACAGGTTCATCTTTAATTCTCCAAAAGATTTACTATCAGGATGCTAAAAAGCCTCTGACTGAAACATTAAAATAAGTAGATGATAGTAGAGAAATAAAAAAAAAAAAAAAAATAACAATAGGGGCGCCTGGGTGGCTCAGCCGTTACGCGTCTGCCTTCGGCCCAGGTCATGATCCCAGGGTCCTGGGATCGAGCCCCGCATCGGGCTCTCTGCTCGGCGGGAAGCCTTCTCCGGCTATCATTCCCTCTGCTTGTGTTCCCTCTCTCACTGTGTTTCTCTCTGTCAAATAAATAAAAAAATCTTTAAAAAAAAAAAAAACAAAAAACAATAAAATCATTTGCCACGGTGGAAAAAAAAACATTGACTAAATTAAGAAATAAGAGTAAGAATCTATTTCATATTTCCTAATTAGTTTTTAAAAATCTGTACTAATCAAGGAGGAAAAGTCCTCAAAACATTAATTTCACTGTTAAAGCATAGTTATTTCCAGTTCAAAAGCTATAAAACAAGTTCATCAAAGAGATGTCTTCTTTTATTTCCTGAACACCTACTTTCATCAAGCTGTCTGGAGGAACATCTTTGTGACTAAGTGTAGCTGACGAGTAGTTCGGCTGTCCTGAAATGAATATATCATCTTGACAAGGATCTCCTGGACAGGATGTCTGGGGATGCTTCAAATGAGGGGAAAATAAAAAGTAAACAAATAATGCTCTTTCAGATGTGAAACCAAAATGATGATGACACTTGAAAGGAGATTAGGAAAAAATATTACTAGGTAGTGGAAAGATGAAGAACCAAGTCAAACATCATGATCTTAACTGCTATCAATATTAGTACCTTTATGATGGACATTAAACTTGTGGTAATCATTTCTATCATATATATATATGATATATACAAATATTTATATAAATAAGTATATATAAATATTTATATTAATTGAGATATCTCAAATTATTATGACGTACACTTTGGACTAACACCATGTGATATGCCAATTATAACTCAATAAAACAGGAAAAATATCTTAGTACATTTAGTACTCTTAAGCTATTTCTTCATAATGCTTTTAGTTTTATTTATAGTAATACCTATCATTTAAGAATATGAACAATTTAGTTATTAATGAAAGTTAAAAGTCCCAAATTTTAAGAGCAACTAAAATTTACTCCTGTTGAGTAATACAAAAAGGTTTTTTTGGTAAGATAAAAAAATAACTGCTATTCTTTTAACATCACAGCCACCTGGGATTTTCTTATTAATGATGGGTAGTACCAATAAACGCACAGTCTTATAAATTTCACTTTAGCTTAATTCTATTGTACTAGTATTGGACAGCTCAGATTTTTAAAGCCAAAGTTTGGATGAAATGTTTTTAAAATTAACTAGTTCATATTTTCGTATGTCAATAATATTCTTATAGTTTACCTCACTGATAGCTTTAGAGAAAAAACAAACTCAATAGCTCATTGTCTCTGAATATTTTTTTTTATAATATGCTAGGAACCAAGATGCCCATACTTTTCATTTTAATTTAGTTCTAAACACACCTAGCTATATTTTTGAAAATTAAAGGGACCGTGATAAATAGCATTATTGTTACTTTCAAAACAATATGTGGTTAGCAATACAGTTTTGTATACTACAGCATCATTTTGAAAAATAATCTGAAATCTACTTCATTATGATATGCCACAAGACACACATAAGCCCAAAGGCTTGTGACTTAATCTTAGAAACTTTATCTGGATTAGAGCTATCATGTGCAGTTAGTTGCTGGTTGAAAGTACCGATTAGCATTTTTAGATTTGGTCTGATCTAATTCTGTGTATTTATGCAATGAATATCTTGCCTTCCTTTCCCATTTTTGAGATGTGCTTTTGGAATGCACAGTAATCAACTTAGGTCATAGCTTGAAGTTTAAATTCAAGTCTGAATATTTATATATTCAGTTTATCTAGTCTTCAAAAGAACAAATATATTAATGAAAAAGCAAAATGCAACAAACTCAAAGCTTTGAGTTTAAGAATAAAAAACAAAAAATATCACTGTTTAAGAATTTTGAAAGAATAATTGTTCCAGATGACAATAAAGATCATTCCTGAGTTAATAAAAGCCCCTGGTCTTCACTCTGTGGTTTCAGTTAGAATGAGTACCAGAAATGCAGGGCTTAATAGCTATCACTCTTCTCTCCCCATTTCAAAATGATAAATTACAAAACAATTGCTATGACTCTAACATAGAAACAGATGGCAGAGCAAGAAAGGTGAGGTCCAGCCACAGCAAAGTGAATCCAGGAAATCACTCTTGTCTTAGAACACAACAATGCAAAGCCAGCAGTGTATTAAAAAGGGGTTAGTGGTGAGGACCTTTAGGATAAAGCAAGGATCCAGAATAAGCAGTCAATATGGAAATAAAACTAGGGGAAGGAGACAAAATAATGTTGTAAGAGGAGAAAAATCTTTTCAGAATGGAAGGAAAGGGGGAGAAATAAATATTTATTTAGAGGTCATGCTACCACCTTAAGTTGTTATGAAGAGAAAAATCTTAAAATAGAGCCATACCAGAGTTGTTCTGTTCTTTCTCCTTCTCTGCCATTCTTATCACCTACCCTTAACTTTCATCAAAAGAATAAACCTTCCTTCTTCATTAATGATTATGCTGAAACATGTATAAGGGATTTGGGTTTTGCCTTTTCATTGGTACTTATTACAATTTCTCAAGTCTTGCATTTAATAATATTCAGTGAATTGTGATTAAACTTACTTCCAGGTAGTGATTCTCATTTGCCAATTCTCAATCACTAAACTAAAAATTATTCTTCCCCACAACACTTCTGTGTACTATATATAGCACAGCCTTGAAACTTGAATTTTGGAGACTAGCTAATTTTAATAAGAGAAAACACCACAAAGCATAATAATTTTTTAAAAACCACTCAATTATTCCAATTGTTCATCTCTATTTACATAACAAGAGTATACTACATCCTTAGCTAATAACCAAAGAAACTTAAGAGATAAATACGAAATTAGCTTTGCAGAGAGTTTTAGAATTAAGCTATGGAAGAACTAGAAGGTAATCAAGATATCTAACCCACCATAAAAACTTATTTTCTAGAAATGTGAAAACATTAAAATGTGGGTTTATTTTTTTCTTCTGTGTACTAAAAGTACTGGTCTACTGCAGGTACTCACTCGAAAAATGTGCCCACCAGAACCTCTTCCGTCTGCAACACTCAAGGCAAGGCTGCCTTGGCTGCCATGCAGATCCCTAGAGCTGCCATAGTGAAAGTTGCTTACAGCAGTAAAATTGGAATTAAAGGACCTTGACAGCATGCTCTGAATAAAGAGGGGATAGATTTAACAGAGATTAGTGTAGCATGCAAAATTCACAAGACACGTTATGTACAAAGACGTATTTATAAGTAACCCCAATACCACACAGGAATATCATGCATCAAATTTTCAGTGCCACTACAAGAAATTGGCACTATTTACCATATATTTACATGACAACATACACATAAACACATAAAGTACATGTAAATCCAACCATTCACATGTTTAAACACTAAAGAAGAAAGTACAAGCATACAGTGGCTTTTATAATGCTATCATTTCCTTTACTCCTAACTCATCTTATTAGAAGTTTGTCAGAAAAGAGAAACTGATGCCATACCTAGATGGATGTGTACGTATGTAGTTATATATGGAACATAAACTAATTTCTTTATGAAGATAAATTTGCCAACAACCAGTTATTTCTAAGTCAAAATGGATTTCTAGAGTCTGCTTCATTTTATAGAAATCAATTTTATACTGTTATTAAATAAATGGAGAGTTTAAACATACATACATTCATAGCACAAAATAAGTCTACAAAACACGCCTGGCTCTTGGCCAATGTAATTTCTAAAAAAAAAAATTCCTTAGAAATTTCCTTAGAAACACATCTAAGGTAATTTGTCTAAACATGTCTTACATTAGAGAAAAATTGAACATATATGCAAAGTTTTAGGATATAACACTGAAAAGACTCCCACTGCTCTATAGTTACCAGGGGAAAAAAGTTAGACAATGTACTTGTAAAAAAAAATTCTCTCATTCATATAAATAGATACTTAAGATTTCATTTTAGGAGTCAGTAGTGGCATTAAACTTGCTGCTTAAACTTCAAGAACCACTGATGGAATCCTTACACTGATGAATCCCTTATCACTAATCCCAGAGCTGCCTGTGAAAAATGTACCTCAATAAACACAATGCCTGATTTTCATTGTTCCTGCCTATTAATTCCCAGAGCTGTTACATGTTTTTCCTTCATGTGGATGTCCCTGAATATTGAGAGTCTTATGGTCAAACTGAGAGCAACCACATTTTGAGCATGGCTTGTTATTAAGAAATATAGAAATGTCATAACAAGCATTTCTGTATTATTCCTAGGGAATATATATGCATTCTCCAGATTATGAAGTTGATCTCTAAAATCAAGAAACCTTAATGTGCCAAATTACAATGTACACTTTTAGTTTTTTTGTGGATTCCAAACTAATGACTAAAGAAAGAACTAAACTTAATAGGCCATGCCTATACTTTCCCAGACCATTTCACAAACAATTAGGACTTGGCAGAGGCAATTCAGAGGTTCCAAAAACATCTGATTATAATGTAAAAATAAAGAAACTATACACACAATTGCACATAGAAACATAACACACACTGATGTGTTACACATAGTTTTAACATGTTCTTAATTTGAGTGGTCCAAATGACCCTTTTTAATTATATATAGATCCTGGAACAAAGCTTTCTCTGTTGTCTCTGAACATATATAAAGTTTTTGTAAGTATGTCACTGACTAAGAAGGCTGAAACTCAGAACAGGTCCAGTTTTGAAATCAGGCCTGTGCATAGACATCTACATAAAACTGCACCCTGTCACAACACAACACATTTGTGCAGAGCTCAATTAAGGAATATGTCCTGGGTACTGCTATTCATTACATGCTAACAGTTGTACAGTAGCAACTGAATGTGGAAATTATCATGTTATGTTAATGATATTCTGGTTGAGTGCTTTGTAGCAGAATTATTAGTTTAATTAGATAAGTCTTGAGAAGGATGAGGTGAGATCTATTTATATGTTTGGGTTCCAGGTATAGTTTGTTGCAGGGAAGGGAAGGCGGGGTTACTAATAGAAGGTTTAAAAACCAAGTAAGCTGCAATTATCTTTTTTTTTTTTTATTAATGCTAAGCACCTAAGGTGGGCAAAGTAGCAACTTTTGATTTGGGGACTGACTTCCAGAGGTGGGGCAGGCATTGTGAAATATTTTCAAATGTCTACCAGGCCATAAGAATTATGTTTGGGGGAGGAAAAGGAAAAGAGGAGCAAACAGATTTTCCATCATCCTCCACCATTTTTAACCAAAGCTTTCAAGTTTGGTAGTCTAAATCATATTGGTCTGCGTCCTCACAAGGCTTTTCTTAGTTTCACTGGCCTAATCCTCACCTCTAAATTACCAGTGGGCACAACTGGCAAACTACTGTCACGTACTCCTGAAGTAACTGAATGGCCAATTTCTAAATATAAAAAGCAGAGATGAATAATAAATAAATAAAAGCAGAGATTGTCTGATGAACAATGGGGTAACTGCTACTTGCTTCCTATTTACTCAAGTCTAGGTACATCTCCATCAGACAGGGAAGTAATGGAAGAACAGCGACCTGAGGTATCAACTACACAGAATATAACGATAACCAAACTCATCTCTTCACCAAATCTGCTCTCCATTCTCTATGTTGGCATTCCCAAAAACCAGTTATTCAAGTTACAACTCAAGCTTAATTCCTCTTCCTCAGACACTTATTAGAGGAATATTCCAATCACAAGTAAACTATTCTAGAGTCTGTTTCAAAACTGTCTCTTGAATTCTTGCCTTTGTCTCAATTCCATCAATACATTTCTCATTTATTTTTAATCAACTTAACTATAGCCTCTTCCTTCTTTTCAAAACAAATCAAACCTATAGCCCTTTCTCCTTCTAGTTCCGTAATATCTCCAGAAGATTATTTACAAAACAGCTATGGTACTCCTCTACTTAAGAAATTTCCAAATTGCTTAGAAAAACACACAAGTTCAAAGAGCCTTAACAATAAATACAGTTATAGCTGAGACAAAATGGATGAGTACGAGGTTGCCCAAGGCCATTAAATGCTCATCTATTTAAAGGTGATACTATTGAAAAGAGCTAACAATTACAAGCAGAGGTTCGTGTGAATTAAAATATGGTACTAATCATATTTTAGGCATTCATTTTTGAAAAATTGGACCTAAGGAAGTTTTTAAATTACTAATTGAGGTTGTACACATTTAGCTGTTTTTAAAAACATAAATAAGCTGAATATGATCTTAAGTTATTTTACCAATGATTTCCAAACTTCATTAGATCCAAAGATACCTGAGTTCAGATAGGTCAGAAATGCAGTTCAGAAAAGTCAAGAGTAAATGTCATGCCAGAAGCCATCTGTGTCAGTGACAGTGTTAGTCTTATAACATTGAGTGGGAAAAAAAATCTTAGATAAAATATTTACATTTATGATATATTTCTTGTTATTCTAATTATATAGTAAAACTATTTTTGTACACATACTCACATAGCCAATAATTATTTTTTTTGTCTTTTTTTTTTTTTTAAGATTTTATTTATTTATTTGACAGAGAGAAACACAGCGGGAGAGGGAACACAAGCAGAGGGAATGGTAGCAGGAGAAGCAGGCTTCCCGCTGAGCGGAGAGCCCGACGCGGGGCTCGATCCCAGGACCCTGGGATCATGACCTGAGCCGAAGGCAGACGCTTAACGACTAAGCCACCCAGGCGGCCCGCCAATAATTATTAATAGATGAGACAGAGGTACATAGGTAGATGCATGTATTATTTACAGTATGTATGGCACAATTTAAAAGAGATATATACATAAACATATGAAATGAATTTCAGCTTATCAGAAAACACTGGGGAGTAAGAAACAGAAAAGAAGTATATCCTACCATCTCAGTTGTTTTGAGTCTGGCTAAGTCTAAACTTGAACTCTGTTTTAAGTACCAAGAAAAAACTCCTCAAATGTAAGTATATATTCAGTAATTCAGAATATTTTGTTTCACCTTAAGAAACAAAGAATACCAAATATTTTTAAGAAAAATAAATTTATAGAAAGGAAAATGAAAAATTCGTATTTAATTACCTTTTCTAACTTTTTGGCCTCGATGTGTCGTAGTACTTGTTCTCGCCAATCATGAGGAACTTTACTTTTTCCTGGAGGATCTAATAAAGAATGCTCAGAACCAACCCTTGCATTTGGTCTTTTTGAAGGACTAGTCCGTGAATAATTAAAATCACTAACGGACATAGTTCTCTCTGGTATTTCACTAATGGAGGGTCGAGCACTCTGAGGCCTTGATGCATTTGGACCATCGATGCTGTATGTTCGTGCAGAAAGAGGTCTCTGTGATCCTGACATCATTGGAGTTCTTCCCACTGAATGTAACTCTCTGTATGATAAATAATCTCCTTCAGGAATTTGGGCCCGCCTCATGGGACCTGATTCACCAAGATTTACAGAAGCTGTAGAGGACACACTACTTTGTCGCTGAATCGTAGCTCGAGTTGCTCCAGGAATGAGTCGGTCGTTTGGTGAGCTGGCCCACATTTCCCCATGTCGTCCTGGGCCAAGCCTCTGATGTAAATGGTATCCAGTATTAGCTCGAACATTGTTATGGTTAGAGAAATTCATATTGGCAGAATGTTTAGCATAACTGTGACTTTCTGTGCTCTCTGATCTAGGAAGGCGCTGGGGAGGACAACCAACATGATCTGTTTGGGGGTTCTGTTTAGTGTGCCACAGAGTGTCCTTGACGGCTGCACTGCTACTGTACTGGATGTTATATTGTGGAGGACCATACATCTGAGGCGTAGGTTGTGGGCCACTTACTGTGGGGCCTCTTATTATATTTGGCTCTTCAGGATTATGATTTGAATCAAACTTGAAAATTGCCTTTGTACCTGATATTAAATCAGAAGATGAAGAAGAACCAGTAAATACTTGCAATGGTTGATCATACAAAAGTGTAGCAGACTTGCTCCTGACAATATTTTTTCCATCAACAGTAGATGTTACTTTAATTGTCGTACTTGGCTGCTGTGGTCCATTATCACTAAGAATGTCATATATTTTTAACCCTCCAGTCTCCATATTAGTTATACTATGAGATTTCACGACAGATCCAATTGGCCCACTTCTCTGAGGAGAGAGATCTTCAGTGCTTTTGGAAACACCCATATCAACAGAAGAATCAGTGTCATGTGGTTCAGTCCTCCTAGAAGACTGTGGTGTTTCTTCAGAATGTCCATTTATCTTATTTACACATTCCAGAGTAGGATACTTATTTCCATTTTCCAAGGGCTCAGCTTCTCCTTTAGCATTAATGCTTAAAAAGTCCGTTCCAAGCACTATATCCTGTGTCTTTGATCTTTCCACTATCTCTGGTTGAAATGTATCATTAGTTACAAGTTTATTAAGATTCATATTGATATGGTCTAATTTGTGAGATTCATCAGATGTGGCTGTTGAGTCAACACTTTTCTCAATAAGAACCAATCGCTCTTCAATATTCAAATCATATTCAGGTAAGTTAAAATCTTTTTTATCACAAACCTGGAATTTTTCTTCTGTTGAATGATTTAAAATATCTCCATTTTGTAAAAGGCTGTTAAAATTTTCATCTTCTTGTCTAAAACAAAGATAATTTTATCATAAACATAAAAAGCTCAGTTTCTTAGCAATAAGAAATATTAATAACTAATCGGTTAATGTGTAGGTACACAAAGTTAAAAAGCTGATAGAGGAGTCAAAGATGGAAGTCATTTATTAGCAAGGAGTAATATTAAAATATTGTAATAAATAATATAGATTTATATTAAATGAAGAAAAGTAAAACATTAATTAAAATTCAGATAATCAAGGTTAATTTTCATCAATATCACCAATCACTTTGTCATAATATAGTTTAATAGAGGTAAATAATGAAGAAAAATGGACTTACATAAGCACCTTTTCATGAATGTGCTAAAAGATGAAATGCTTGAAAGATGGACAGATACATGGAAAGCCGGTAACTCGAATAGTCGAGCAAAGAGCACAGAACATTTTACAAATAATTCTGAAGCCTAACATTATTAAAGTTAGTCATATTAACTAAGTAGTTATTATTAGATTGAAATATATAAAAAGGAATCTGTAAAAAGCTAAGAATTAATTATTCAAAGGTCTATAAAAATGTAAAGAAAGTAGGCTAGACTAAAAAAACTTACAGACCTCAACAAAAAGTCAATTTTATTGTATATTGATTTAAAAAATAAACTACAATGCAGCACTGAAAAAATCTGAAGATCAAAAGCAAAACTAAAGCTAATCACTCTTCTAAGTTTTTTCATTGTATCTGGCAAATATTTATAAATATACTATTTCAAAATTACAGGAAACATTTTATTTCTGCTTGGTGGAAATTAAATAAACTTTCTTACACTTCACACAAATATGAAAACATATTTGTGCCCTCTTGCATAAATATTCAAGTTATGCTTAACAGATATTTCTTAGGAATGATCTTCCCATTAGGTAACAGACTATATTCATTATCAGAAATACAACAAAGGTGTGGATATATCCCTTTTATAGCCTTTATTTCATTGCACAAAAAACATGATTTATAAAATACTAAACTACGTCTCAACAAAATACCAGAAATATTTTATTATTCAAGAAATTAATCATTATCTTAACATCTAAGAGGTTATAAAAATTATTCTACTACCCTCCCCCAGGTCTTAGCCTCAAATTCAGAGAACAGATAGAAATAATTAATCATAATTACAAGTACATAATAGCTAAACTCAATTTGTGACATAAAATTCACCTTCCTTTTACAACAATACAAATTAACACAAACAAAATTTGACTTAACTGCACTTGGAATTTAAGAATCATTTTACTTTAAAAAGTTATCCATATAGTAAGCTTTGGGTTCAGTAGTAACCCAAATCTTTCTAATAAGCACCTAGCTGAAAGATTAACATGAAGTTGCAAAACAACACATCTTATTTTGATAGCCAAGTATTTTGAAAGCCCAAATAATAGTTGTTTTAAGTTGTTTTAAACTTCAGCTAATTTTAGCCTGTAGGAATTAAGTCGTTTAGAGAGTCTGACCTACAAATTTGGGTCTAATTCAAAGTTACAAAAGTAGTTAAATGTACTGAATGCCCTTTAATGACACTCTTCAAAAATGAGTATCTAAAAAATAACCATTTCAACTTGAATTATTCCAAATAAACTGTTCATGTTGTAATATCTAAAAATACTGTTGCAGTGTCCAACTTTTTAATGAAGAGAATTAGAGTATTTTAAATCCTTTCTTCCCCATTTTATTTATTTTTTAGTAAGCTCTACACCCCATTTGAGGCTCGAACCCATGAACTGGAAATCAAGAGTCACACGGTCTTCTGATTGAAGCAGCCAGATGCCCTTTTCTTCCCCACTTAAAAACCTATTACAAATGGAAATGCAGCAAACCTAAATAAGTAGTAATAAAATGAGGAAGAAATCATATACTACCTGAACTACTTTTATAATATTTAAAATTTGTGAAATCTGCTTTGTTTGAGTCATATATATTTATTTGCCTTATTATCTCTTTTGTATAAATAAATTATTGTTAAGATGTTCACAAACCTGATTTTGGAATTAATACCAACATGAGTTTGTTTCACTGGAGAGCAGAGTGAGGTATCTTGACTACTATCAGTATTAAGAGAAACTGAATCAGACATCCGAGATGGAGAAGAACAGTTGCTGTTATTCTGATTGCTATTGTGTGTAACTTCATCTGATAAAGAATCTGTATCCTTTGTATCGTCTGAAACAAAAAACTTAAGCTGTTGATAAAGTCACTAAGGATTTGCGTTTAATACTTTGCAGTGATGACAAATGACATTTATACTGTCCTGGTTCAATATATAAAGAATTCTATGGATTAGAAGATAAACAAAAGCACTTTAAATAATTTAAAACTTGTGATACCTTTAAGTTTTTGACAAATATAATCTATGTTAAGATAACCCAGAATGTGATTCAGTTTTAACTACTGGCAAGATTATATTATACAATGTTTTTTGAGGGCCATCAATTAATTTTAGTGAATAAGGCTCATTCACAGTATTTTTTTCATGAGGCTCTACACCCAATGTCAGGCTTGAACTCACAATCTAGAGATCAAGAGTTGCATACTCTATCGACTGGGCCAGCCAGGCAACCCCTCATTCACGACTTTAAAAAGTCATAATAATAAAGAATAAACAGTACAGTTCACAGCCTAGATTTGTACATTTATCTGGGGAAGAAATTATTTCATACAAGTATGGAGTTGTTTTCACCTATTCTGAAAATAAAAATGGGCAATACAGTTAATTAAAAAAAGCACCAGGATGCCTGGGTGGCTCAGTTGGTTAAGCAGCTGCCTTCAGCTCAGATTATGATCCCGGGGTCCTGGGATCGAGTTCCACATCAGGTTTCTTGCTCAGCAAGGAACCTGCTTCTCTTTCTGCCTGCTGCTCCCCCTCCCTGCTTGTGCTCTCTTTCTCTGTCTCCTTCTCTCTCTGACAAATAAATAAATAAAATCTTAAAAAAAAACCCAAAACTATAAAAAAAAACAAAGAAATCAAGAAGTTTCACAAGGTGAGCTCTCTTTTGCTATTCTTAAACCATTTCAAAGAACTGCATATAAAAAATGATCAATATATGAGATGGCTTTTGTTTTTTATATAAACAGAAATAGACAATATTCATATTCTATTATAGGCAGGTATTATTAAAAAGAATTATATTTTTAAAAGTAATAAAAAGATAATAGCCTGGCTAGCTCATTCAGTGGGGCATATAACTCTTGATCTGAGGGTCATGAGTTCAAGCTCCAGGCTGGAAAAAGAGTTTACTTAAAAACAAAATGAAAAAAGATAATAATTTAATATCTTTACAACCCGGAAGACTGTTTTTAATGCAATTCTACCCAAATCATAGAAATAGTACATATAGACACAGTCATAGGAGATTATATGAATTAAAGATAGTTTTTCTGTTCTAAATATCTTAGGGGCACAGTTCGAGTAGTCTAGATTTTCTTTACGGTTGACAATAATAGCACATGGGGCTTTCTATATTCAACTTTAAGGTATCTGGGTGCTGGAGTCTTAATTTTTAGAATACTGTTAAGCAAGATGGCATGTAAATTCTTCCCTAGATGTTATTCTTTTTCCACCTCCTTGGGACAGTTAGATAGTAACATGTAAAATATTTAGCATAGTAAGCAGCAACTAGTAAGTACTCAAACACATATCACTTATCACTATTATTATGAAATGCAAACTAAGAGCCACCTAGATATAAGTTTCATTAATGCCATAAAGGCAAAGATTGGATGAATATTTGGTAGAGATAATATAGACACATTCAGGCACTAGGGGGGAGGAGTGAGGGAAGGATGAAAGGAAGGGATAGATATCCTTCAAGCTCCCTTCCATTTCTAAGAAGAGTCGAGATTCTATTACAAGAAAAAAAAAAAAAGAAGAGTTCCAGGACAGATAAAATAATAAGCATCTATTCTACACAGGTACTGTACTAGGTCTGAGTACATTGAATAATTTAACACATTTGATACTCACAAACTCCTTCATTAGCCTCAATGTATGTCAAGTTAGATAAGTTCATATGCCTAAAATTAAGCAGCTCGAGGATAACCCAGCAAATAAGTAGCAGAAACAGAATCACAATGCAGGCTTGTCTGCCTATAAAGACCACGCCCTCATACATAACCTTGCATGAGGGTAGAGAAAATATCTAATAAGATTCTTCTTCAAAAATAAAAGAGATAAAAAACAGACCTTTTAGAAAGACATATTTTAAAAATTGTTTCAAAAAAGGGTTCTAAATAACAATGACATTTAATGAAATTTACTTTAAAAAAACCTTATAAATTTGATAAATTCAGCCCATTTCTACTCCCAGTGCTTTCAACATCTAACCTTTTTTGTTATTACTAAGAGCTACCACTTTTGGCTGATTAATAGAGCTCTCAATTAATGGTGGTCGCATCTCTGCCATTTTCATCTCTTCATCAGAAGACAGTTCTTCAGATTCCTAATTTAAAGAAAGAAGAAAGTATTTAAATAAATTTTGGTTTCTTTAAGTGAATATATATTAAGTCATAAGAACTTCAAAGAGAAAAGAGTATTTAGAACATGGATGAAAAATCTTTTTATGGTAATAGCAACTGAAACTAGTATATAAGTTTTTCAAGATATAGCAATAAAACTAAGGCACTTATTAACAATATGTCAAAGTGGCTATGGAATAATATTCCATGGTAGGTTTTAATTTAAATGCATTAATGATTAATATGTGCCTGGTACCCTGCCAAGTGTTAGAGAAACAAAAAGGAATAAAACACAATCTCTTTCTTTGAAAAACTCAGTTTAGAGGTGTTCCAAACAAAGGTCTCTTCCTAATTCTCATATTTATTCCCTCCAAGATTATCAAGTTGCAAGGAGTCAGGAGGACTGAGGTGTTCTTCCATTAAAATGAGTTAATGGCAATTTTTGACCAATTTGAAGACAGAATTTTTTATTATTCTCCATGAATTTTTCTCTAATATTTGACAAAAGTCCCAGATTATCTGCCACTGAGTGATTAAGTGAAAGGGGGTAGTGAACAAAAGAACCTGGTAGTGAATAATTATAGAAATATTTTAACATTGCAAATACTGTATATATAAAACAGAGCTTTTGCAGGTTAAATTATTATTCCTAATGATGAAAATAAATAAATAATATCATGCAAATAAATAAAAAGTCTTAAACATTGTTCTGTTAAAAGCACTAAGACTTCCAGTTACTCGTAAGTGCCATAATAAAGATATGGACCAGGGTCAGAAAGCTATTTCAGTAAAAAGGCTAGATTATAAATATGCTACACTTTGAGGGCCTTCAGTCTGTTTCAACTACTCAACTCTGCCACTGTGGCACACAAGTAGCTAGACAATATGTAAGCAAACGCCTGTGGCTGTGTGCCTGGAAAACTGAATTTTTTTTTTTTTAAGATTTTATTTATTTATTTGACAGAGAGACAGAGATCACAAGGAGGCAGAGAGGCAGGCAGAGAGAGAGAGGTGGGAAAGCAGGCTCCCTGCTGGGCAGAGAGCCAAAGGCAGAGGCTTAACCCATTGAGCTACTGAGGCGCCCCAGGAAAATTCAATTTTATCTAATTTTTCACATGTCATGAAATTGTCTTCTTCCTTTGATTTGTATTCAATATTTAATAATGTAAAAGTTGTTCTTAGCTTTCAAGCCATAATGAGAGGCAGTGGGCCAGATATGGGCCACAGGCCATAGCTTTTGCCAAACACTGTTCAGGAATGTACTGCAATGGAAAGACACTTCTAATTAGTAGAACAGGAAGTAAAAATAAAGAGGGAAGGAAGAGAGTGAGGGGTAAGGTTAGAGAGGAATGATATTCTGCATAGATGAAAGCATGGATATAAGAGAAGGTACGCAGAGCATGTTAACTCCATGTAGCTGAAGCTCAGATAACTGGTAGGAGACAGAAAAGTTAGACTGGATTGAAGAGGGAAAGGTTATGCTCTGAGTATGGACTTGAGTATGTGCTGGTCACTATTGGAAGTTGCCATTCCAGGAACTGACATCAGATTATCTTTCAAAATGGTAACTCTGATATTAAGAATGCATGGGAAGGGGTGCCTGGTGGCTCAGTCATTAAGCGGCTACCTTTGGCTCAGGTCTTGATCCCAGGGTCCTGGGATCGAGCCCTGCATCAGTCTCACTGCTCGGAGGGAAGTCTGCTTTCTCCCACTCTCCCTGCTCGTGTTCTGTCTCTCACTGTCTCTCTCTCTCTGTCAAATACATAAATAAAAAAAAAAATCTTAAAAAAACAAAAAAAGAATGCATGAAAAGAGAATGAGACCAGCAGAAAGGGACCTGGCTATCCTAACAGTCCTAAAGAAAAAAACATTTATCTTTAGGCAATGGCAGTGATGGCAGATAAAGAAAAAAAGAATTGAATGATAGAATTAATGTGCAAAGAATGAGAAAACAGGATAAGGAAGGGCAAATGCTTTGTCCTAATTTTGATACGTACAGTATTTTCAACTGCTGAGCAGACTTCCTCCTATACCACACCTGGCAGCTGGGAGCTACGGCCTCCTACATTTCCTCCCACCTTTCTGTCTCCTGTGCTCAAGTCAACTAATGTTCCTGCAGTTAGCTCTGTTTTGTCCTTATTCACGCTTTCCCTTTGGATTGCATTTTCTTCAATGATTATGTTTAATGTAGATAATTCTTCAATTTATAATCTAGCTTTCATTTCTCTTCTGAACTAAAGATACACATTTCCAATGACATACTGAATATGCCTAACGGATGGTCCTGTTAAGTGTTCAAATTCCACACGTTCAAAAACAAACTAGTCCTTCAAAGGCTGCTTGTTCTCTTAACACTCAAGTTCAATTAATGGCATCATCATCCTATTCAAGCACAGTTATGTGACTATTCCCTCTTCTTCACTCCTTATAGTCAGGGATATTTACCTACTAAAAATCACTTACATTCTTAAAACTAAGCTCCAGTCCACATTTTCTAGTATTTTATTCAAAAAGTCCTGACATGGGGAAATTCAGTAGTTGTTGTCATATAAACCTAAGACATAGCTCTACCACAAGTACTGCTCTGCTAAAAGGCCTTCAGTGGCTCTTCAAAGACTACAGAACACTAAATTCAAACTTTTTAGCATGGCCTTCTAAAGCCTCATCATCAGGACCCAAACTACTCTACTAATTTTGTTTCATTCTACCACCCCTGATACACTCAGGTAGATGAAACATGTTCTTTTCTACATTTCTCAAGCACTACCCTTTTGTTATCATTATTCCTTCCATATTTTATTCAGTTCTCCTATTTCTGCTAGATGAAATATTCCAATGTACAAGTTAAACGGCTCCTTCACCCTAAACCATCCATGGTTGTTCCTAGCCAGAAAATATATCTTTTCTAAATTTATGTGGTACTTAATATTTTTATCACTTAGTACTTTTCTTACACACTCAGCACTGTCTAACCTTGATTATATCTATTCTGCCACCATAGCTCCAAACACAGTGCCTTACATATAGAAATCACACAAAATAAAATATTAAGTTCACTGGGACAAACCTAATAACCTTCTCACAGACTATATTAGGTCAATTGTATATAATAAGTATATTGAATAATATGACTCATTTAAAGCACATTTCCAAGCCATGAGGTTTCTTTCTTGTAAGTGAGTACTAGCTTAATGGATAATCTTGAAGACATGATATACTTTGAATGCATTTAAATTTTTCAGGAATAAAGATGCTACTATGAACCCGCAATATCACCTTTTCTATATACCAGCAAAATAACTTCCTATAATGATAGAAATGCTCTGTCTGTGCAGTTCAATATGGTAACCACTAACTAGCTGGACGTAGCTACTGATCACCTGTCATGTAGACTAGTAAAACTAAGAAGCAGAGTTCTTACCTTTATTTATTTAAGTAGCCACTTATAACTAGTAGATACATAGTGGACAATATAGCTATAAATCAAAAACACTTCAGAATTTCATTTTGTAAAGTTAGAGCTTTACCATTTTACATTATCTCCAGCAGTGTATGAGGGGAATGCAAAAAAAAAAAAGGTGCAGCTACTTTTGGAAAATTGGCATTTGCTCAAACAGGTAAACAGAGTTACTATATGATTCAAAAGTTTTACCCTTAGGTATATATCCAAGAAAAAAAAAAGAAAATATTTACTGACACAAAAACTTGTATGCAAGCATTCATTCACAGTGGCATTACACACTATAGCCAAAATGTGGAAATAATGAAAATGTCCATCATTATTGATACAATGGAGTATGTATCAATGGTCAAATCTATAAAAACAGATAATCAGTAGATAAGATGCTAGGGCTCAGTGGGATGGAGAGGTTGTGGGGAGACGGCTTGGAAGTACTGACTTTCTATTTGGTTAACAAAAATATTTGAAAAGTTACTGCAGTGAAGGCTGAATAACTTTTTAGTATATCAGTAACTGTACCCCTTATTTAAATGAGTGAATTATATAGTATGTGATCTATACTGTCAAAAGAGCTGTTTAAAAAAAAAAGTTACAGCTGTATTGACTCACTACAAGAAACTCTTAAAAGAAAGTCTCAGACTCCACTAAAAAACTACTAAAACTAATAAATGAATACAGAAAGTCACAGGATACAAAAATCAATATACAGAAATTCGTTGCATTTCTATACACTAAAAATGAAGTAGCAGAATGAGAAACTAAGAAAACAATCCCATTTACAATTGCATCAAAAATATTATCTAGAAATAAACTTAACCAAGGAGGTTAACTCTAAAGACAGTAAAACACTGAGGAAGAAATTGAAGATGACACAAACAAATGGGAAGACAGCCCATGCACATAAACTGAAAGAACAAATACTGTTTAAAAGGCCATACCACCTAAGGCAATCTACAGATTTAAAGTAATCATACTGAAATACCAACAGCAGTTTTCACAGAACTAGAATAAATAATCCTAAAATTGGTATGGAACCCCAGAGACGCCAAAGAGCCAAAACAATCTTGAAAAAGAAGAATGGGGGGGTGTTTGGTTGGCTCAGTTGGTAGAGCGTGCAACCTGATCTGAGGGACATGAGTTCAAGCCCCACGTTAGGCGTGGAGCATACTTAAAATAAGAACAAAACTGGAGGTAGCAAAATCACAGATTTCAAGATATACTACAAAGGTATAGTAATCAAAACAGTAGAGTACTGGCACAAAAACAAAAACATTGATCAGTGGAACAGAATAGAGCCCAGAAATACGTCCATGATCACATGGTCAATCATTCCTCAACAAAGCAGGAAAGAATATCCAACGGGAAAAAGAATGTCTTTTCAACAAACGGTGTTGGGAAAACCGTACAGCAACATGCAAAACAATGAAACTGGACCACCTTCTTACATCATACACAAAAATAAACTCAAAATGGATTAAGGACCTAAATATGAGACCTGAAACCATAAAAATCCTAGAAGAGAGTACAGGCAGTAATTTCTCTAATATAGGCCACAGAAACATTTTTCTTTCTCTTTTCTCAAGATTTTATTTTTATATAATCTCTACACCCAATGTGGGGCTCAAACTCACAAACTTGATATCAAAAGTTGCATGCTCTACTGACTGAGCCAGCCAGGTGCCCCAGAATATTTTTCTAGATGTGTCTCCAGAGGCAAGGGAAACAAAAGTAAAAATAAGCCACTGAGACTAGATCAAAATAAGAAAACTTCTCCAAAAAAAAAAAAGAAAAAAAAGAAAACTTCTCCACAGCAAAGGAACCAATTAATAAAACTAAAAGACAACTTACTGAATGGGAAAAGATACTTGCAAATGATACATCTGATAAAGGGTTAATATAAAAAAATGTATTTACAAAAATCTTGTAAAACTCAACACCAAAAAAACAAATAATCTAATCTAAAAATTGGCAGAAAATATGAACAGACATTTCTCCAAAGAAGATACAGACAGGGCCAACAGACACATGAAAAGGATCTTAACATCACTCATTTTCAAGGCAATGCAATGAATAATACTTCACAATGAAGTATTACCTCACAACTGTCAGAATGGCTAAAATAAAAAACAAGAAACAACAGTGTTGGTGATGATGTGGAGAAAAAGAACCATCTTGCACTGCTGGTGGGAATGCAAACTGGTACAGCCACTGTGGAAAACAATGTGGAGGTTCCTCAAAAAAATTAAAAATAGAATTACCTTATGATCCAGTAATTCTTCTGCTGGATATTTACCCAAAGAATATGAAAGCACTATTTGGGTTTTTTGTTGTTTGTTTGTTTTTTAAGATTTTAATTATTTATTTGACAGAGAGAGAGAGAGATCACAAGTAGGCAGAGGCAGGAAGAGAGGGGGAAGCAGGCTCCCCACTGAGCAGAGAGCCCGATGCAGGGCTCGATCCCAGGACCTCGAGACCATGACCCGAGCTGAAGGCAGAGGCTTTAACCCAATGAGCCACCCAGGTGCCCCTGAAAACATTATTTTGAAAAGATACATGCACCCTGATGTTTATGGCAGAATCAATTACGATAGTCAAAATACGGAAGCAATGTCCATCAATAGAGGAATGCATAAAGAGGAGGTGGGATATATGTGTGTGTATGTATCTATCTATGTTGCTATAGATGGACAGATAGACATACTGGAATATTACAAAGCCATAAAAAGAATGAAATCCTGCCATTTGCAACAACGTGGATGGCTCTAAGAGAGTATAATGCTAAATGAAAAAAGTCAGTCAGAAAAAGACAAATACTATATGATTTCACTCATATGTAGAACTCAAGAAACAAAATAAATGAACAAAAGAAAGAAAGAGACAAACTAAGAATCAGACTCTCAACTATAGAGAACAAATTGATGGTTACGGGGGGGGGGGGGCTGGGTGAAATAGGTGATGGGATTAAGACTGCTCTTGAGGAGTACTGAGTAATGTATAGAATTGCTGAATCACTCTATTATATACCTGAAACAAATAGAATACTGTATGCTAACTATACTGTAATTAAAAAAAAGTGTTAGACATTCAAAGAAAAAACATATTTCACAATCAACAATGTTTAAATAAGTGAAATAATTTAAATATATCTATGGCAACCTTCTCATTGTTAAACAATTGAGATGACGTATTTTAAAGAATTAGAAAAGAACCACTACAATCTAATTTACATAGTAAACATTTGAGTGCAATACAGGTATAAAATTTTAAGTTCGAAGTGATAAATGAGTAATACTACAGCAAATACCATGAAACTTCTCAAATGAGTTAGCGTATTTTCTGCTTTTGATATCAGTTTTTTATCTTTAGTTAGGAACAATGAAATACTAAATTCTTAAAAGCTGTTATAACTGTTCCAGAGAATAATCACAATGCAGTACCTCAAAAACATCGTCGTGATTAACAATATGCTTCAAGTTCTCAGAGGCTTTCATATTTGTAGTCACTGGTAGACTCCCAGGACTAATCTCAGCTTCAGATTCACTGGTCTTCTGTAAAGAGTTTCCTATCATATACTTTTCCCTTTCATCAGCTTTGATTCTTACTGGAGTGGTACCTTCTGAAGTCTATGTCAAAGAAAAAAAAGAATTCATATTCCTTAAAGTTCTGTATCTATTTCTGTACTACAGTTAAGGCTAGAATTTAAAAGTGGGGTACCTATTTGGTTCAGTAGGAAGAGTGTGTGACTCCTGATATCAGGATCATGGGTTCAAGCCCCACATTAAGTGTAGAGATTACTAAATATATATATACTAAATACATTTATTGTGTGTGTGTGTGTGTGTGTGTGTGTGTGTGTAGTATATATTTATTTAGGCCATATATGCTCACTTGGGGAGCAGGTAGCCCCCAAAGGTTCATAGACCACATTAAAATTTATAATTTAGCTGAGGCTACATTTCACCTATTAAGCTGCAAAGCTGGCATTCACGAGTGAGTCACTTAGCTCAGTAGGCTCAAACTCAGGCTGGTTAGACTGTTTTCTGCTAATTATGGAATGTATAGTAACTCTAGTGACATAAGAAAACTGTTCCTGTAATATAATGCGGGGTAACTAACTCCATTAAAGGAACACACACTTCAAGAATCAGTGTACATTTCTGAAACATCCCAAGGAAATAGTCTGTCACAGCAATTACATTTAAAATTAGAATTGGGTCAACAGGATCAAAGTTATCATGGGAAAAAAACCGTGTATTTCCGTAACAATGAATTTTCTGACATTCCTTATCTTATTCTTGGTTCAGGCAAGATTTTTTTTAAAACCTATGTTGACACTATCCTGCCCACATGGAAAGTCTGTAACCATACTGAAGTATACTAATAGCAATTAGAGAGTTTGCTGATTATTCCAGCTTTTACTTCAGGTGGCGGGAACAATATCCTAAATTTGGGAGGACATTATCGTATATACAAAAAGGACCATTATATCAATTATTATTTCAAAGTTTTTAAAAGCTTGAAATAAGTTTTAGTCAATTCTTTAAAACTGAGTTTTCTAACCTTCACACCCACATCATTATTTACAACTTGCTGATCTTCATGTGGTTTTAGATCTTTTCCAGTATCTTCACAAGTCTCTTCATCTTTTAGTCTATGTACAATTGTTTGAACAGTTTTGACCATATTCTTAAGCTCATCTGGGTATGGTGTTGGATATCTCTTCAAATTTCCCTCCTAGAAAAATAAAATAAGTAAAATTTGAAATATAAATATTTCTAACATCAACCTCAAAATTTAATCTATAATCCATCTTCATTGCACTGGTTATCTGGCTCCTTGGGGTAACTTTAAACACAGATGACAGGCCATGGAAAGCATTTTAGACACAATAAAAGTATGGTTTTATCAATAGTGAAAAACTTCACAGTTACAGATTTAACTAATATTGTGAATGATTTCTTTTTAGCAGACTTACATGTATTCCATTTTAAGATTTATTGTGTGGATATTGCCAACACTATCACTTGGCTTTGAAACACAGTTAGGTTTTCCAGCTAGATATTTACCCAGACATATTACCCAGACAAATTTATATACTGCCTTATATGCCAGGAACCAAACACTTCCAAAGTCAGTCTAATTGTGATTTTCTGGGATTCAGCTAGTTTATATAAGGGCAAAATAATTACATCCACGAATAATTTGGAAATGAATTATTTACTACTTCTGTCAATGCAACACAGATTCTCAAACCCATAAAGAAAAACATGTTCATAACAGAGTTCTTGATCCCTAGAATCTAAATAATAAATCATTAAAGAAAGAGAAGAAGAGGGAAAACAACATGTTTTTCTCTTTATTTTTATACTGTGAAATTTGGCTTAAAATCACATAGTTTTATTGTTTTTAAATTCTTTCACAGGACATATGTATAGAATCAATAAAACTTCGAGTGCCTTGAGGGCAAAGAATGAAATCAGTATTTCTCTGTATCTTCTAAAACAGCATAGTAAGGTAAAGAGCACCAAATAAGTATCAGCAGACCTGTTTCAAACCTGAAGGAAGAACAGGACTCACCCTGGGAGGAGCCTCCCTTTCATCTTTGTCTTCATCACAATCAAATGCTACTTGAGCCCGCTGTTTCCTCTGTTCCTCCCACAGGGAAGGATTAAAACTTTCATTATCTGATATGAACATAACTAGAGAAAAACAAACAAAAAACAAAAAAAAAAAATCTATATTTTACTGTAATTATGAAAAACCATTACTTGCTCACAATTTTGAGTTATAAACATTTTTTTTAAAAGATTTTATTTATTTGACAGAGGGAAAGAGATCCCAATTAGGCAGAGAGGCAGGCAGAGAGAGAGGGGGAAGCAGGCTCCCTGCTGAGCAGAGAGCCTGATGTGGGGCTTGATCCCAGGACCCTGAGATCATGACCTAAGCCGAAGGCAGAGGCTTTAACCCAGTGAACCACCCAGGGACCCCTTGAGTTATAAACATTAAGATAAATCAAGACTGATCAATGCCAGCAGCATTCAGTGCAACATTAACAACTAGGCTGTAATTCTAGTATTTCTGTAACAATATTAATCACATATCTCTTCTTCCATAAAGAGAATTTGTCTTGTTACCAGAAGCGTTCCTGAAAAGAATCTAACAACTCTAGGCGTGTGATTTTGTGCAGTTCCCCACAAAGAGCAGCAGCACAGTAATTGTGCTACCTTCAGCAGCACAGATACAACATGGTAACATATCAATTAGTTCATCCAAGTTTTTACATTCAGAATAATCTTCCCTATTCTGATACTGTTTATTATGTATGGGGGTGGGGAGATAAAGGCAAAGCAAGTTATTTTGGTTAAAAAAAATTACCCTGATGCCTTGTAATTACATCTTTGCATTGTACAATATACTATATAGCTTCACTAAACAAATAAAGTGCTTGCAAAGATATTTTCTATATCAAAATGTAAGGAAAATTGAAAATCTAACATAAATGCAACACTACATATCCCCTTACGCAACCAACATACTATTGAAGGTAAAGATTCAACAACTGTTATATTTTTCGTTTTTAGTTAAGTAAAAAAATCTAAGGCTTAAAAATTAATCCACTTGACTATTATATAAATCACCATACAGAAGTTTGGGCAATACAAGATAAAATCACAACTGTTTTCTGCCCTCTAAAAGAAAATGACTACACCTGCTCAATATAAAAGGCAGTTAAAGCACCCAAAATTAGTTAAAAGAAAAAAATGAAATTCTTGGAATTCCCATATGTGGTCAATTTGAATATTTAGGCAAAAGTAGCATCATTATCATTAATTTTTAGTCCTTCTTGTGGGGTTCTTACCCTTCTGCAATATCATATCCAAACAAAGAATGTCACAAAACTAAATATGAACAAGGAGAATTGAGTTTTTACTTTCGGCTTTTCCTTGTTTTCAATACTTGGCTCAAGAATTTTTTTTTAGGGGCGCCTGGGTGGCTCAGCGGGTTAAAGCCTCTGCCTTCGGCTCAGGTCATGATCTCAGGGTCCTGGGATTGAGCCCTGCATCGGGCTCTCTGCTCGGCGGGGAGCCCGCTCCCCCCCCACCCCCACCCACCTGCCTGCCTGCCTCTCTGCCTGCTTGTAATCTTGTGCATAAAATATTTTAAAAAAATTTTTTAAAATAACTTTATGGAGTTAATAGTTAATGAATTAGAAAGTTTGTGTTTATTTGTGAAAGGTGGTTCCAATTCCTAGGAATTCCTACTGACTTTGTGGTATACTTGGAAAGGCAAGCAGAGCCAAGCAGTATGCAATAAAGCCTATTTCCAAGATTCAGAAAATTCCCCTCCCATCTTAAGCAATAATTTCAATCACCAGACTAGCTGAGAAATCTCTTAAGAGTTTTTACATCATGCCAAACCAATCTTAACCCAGAATTTTTTCAGAACCTCAAGGGAAATAACTTTTACCATGACCGTGATTTTTGTCAACTTCTGATTGCCTGCACTTTCTACCCTTTAGTATAAATCTCACATCTTTTGAGATTCAGGGCATCAAGTAATACTACTACTTTCTCTGCATTTTAGATGCCACTAGACCTGATCACCCTAGCATATTCGCTGGAAACTCCAGTATTTGCCTAACAGCCTTTCTCTCTACTTAAAACCTTCCAATATCTAGAACGATAACAATGTGTGATTATTCCCCTCTACAACACTATACTTTCACAGGTCTCGATGTTGTCAAATTCAGTGTCCATCTGTACTTCACCAATGTGATTCAAAACCTTGGTCACAAGATGTAAGTTTGTGTAAAACATTCCTCCTCCTCCTTACCACTACATTCATCCTTTCAAAACATTCACTTCCTTATTGTTGCTGGTACACTTTGAGTTCCTTACTCTCATTTCTTACTCTTCCTATAAAACCACTCTAGGTTTTACTTTCTTTTCTATTCAGCTTAGGTTTAATGATATATTATTTTAACCACTCTCAAATTTCTTGCCCCTTTCTCAGGTTATACCTATCCAACAAAACCCATGATGTGCTACTTCAACCACCTAACTTCTTTGCTCTGGGCTGCTCACTTCTATCAGAGAAAAGTGACATCACCTTGTTGTTTAGAACCTTTACAGATGTGTGGTATTCCCTCATATTTGCTTCATCTTCAGTGCTGCCCAGGAATCCTTCTATTTATTTCTAGTCAGTCTTTTCTCCCTTTACAAATCACGTCTTCAAAGGCCTTTCCCCAACCTTGAGAGGAAATTTTCTCTTTGACTTCAATGAATAAAGAAATGCCATCAAAACACTCAGACTGAAAACTCCCCGATGACAGCTGCAACAACCAGTTTTCCCCAGCCACGAACTGTTACATGGATGCATGCTTCCCATTCCACAATGATTCCTCTAAGTAGGCCCAAAATACCATGCTTTCTCTTTCAAACTTACCCATCACTATTCCCCTTCAGAAGGTGAGTTTTTTTTTTTTTTTAAGATTTTTAAGATCTCCTCGCCCAATGTAAGCCTCGAACTCACAACCCTGAGGTCAAGAGTCACATGCTCTTCTGACTGAGCCAGCCAGGCACCCCAAGGATTCAGCATATTATAAATGTATCTCAGACTTTTCCTTTTAGACTCTTCTACTCTAAAACACATCTCTCATACCAAAAATTCAAAGGGCCAAGATTCTGCTACTTCTACTCCTTGTATCACAAATACATTTCTTACCTGAACTATGACCTGTTTTAGAAACAAACAGGGAATAAATCAAGTGACAAAAATGATAGGAGGCCGATAAATCTGAATCATGGAAAGAGAAGACAGTAAGAGAGATCAAGTCATGAGTATACCCATGAGTAGAATAGTTCTGAGCAGGAGTCACCAAACTTTTTCTGTAAATGTAAGATAATAAATACCTTAAGCTTTGTGAAGCAAAAGATAAAATCAAGGATACTACAGTAGGTACTTATAAGAGAAATCAAATTTCCAAAGATTACCGACAAACTTAAAATATAATAAAAATTTAAAATTTTTTGTTATATAGGAAATGAGAAGACTAAAGTTCTCACTGTTGGAGTAACATACTGCTTAACTGGTATTGACTATCATCAAACTGATGTAAATATTCACCTGTAAAAAACTATTCTTAGCTTGTGGCCACATAAAAACAGGCAGCAGGCTAGATATGGCCCATGGGCCAAGTGTGTCAATCATTCTTACTGGAACAAAAAGTGTTATGACAGAATACGTTTATCAGATTGTTTCCTGGAAGGGCCTTCAATGGTCTCTAACAGATGTATATTTAACAATTTAGTTCAGGGATGCCTGGGTGGCTCAGTCAGTTAAGCATCTGCCTTTGGCTGAGGTCACGATCCTGGAGTCTAGGGATCGAGCCCCACACTGGGCTCCTTGCTCAGCTTCTCCCTCTGCCCTTCACCCTGCTCGTGCTCACTCACTTTCTCCCTCAAATAAATAAAAATCTTAAAAAAAAACAAAAACCCAAACATTGCAGTTTAGTTCATTACTCAAATACAAAATACATATGCCTTTGCCTAATTTTATTCATTATTGGAATCATGTTTGGTTATTTTAGTGTTAGTTAAAATGAAAAGAAAATAACATTCTGAAGTCTCTATATGGCAGTAACAAAAGCAGGTAGACAAAAGAGTAGTAATGCATTAATATAATAAAAATATCAAAGTTTAAATATGTCCTTTGGAGACTTTGGTTCCATTACAAAGGAAGAAGTAATTTTGTTTGAGAATCTTCCTTCAGAATGATACCTGTATTGGATTTCTAATAATTACCAGTTTTTATTATTTTTCTGAAATAAATGCAGCAAAATGAGAATAAGAACAGATTTTCCCAATATGCTTTTTCTACCCTCTAGGACAGGGACAAAAAACTATTAAATCTGGCCCACTTCCTGTTTTCGTATAGCTTACAACCTAAGATCAGTTTAAAATTTTTAAATGTTGGAGCAAAAAACCCAAAACATAAAAAAATCATTTCATAACACATGTAAATTACATGAAATCTAAATTTCTCTACCCATAAATAAAATTTTATTAGAACTCATCTATGCTCATTTGTTTACGTATTGTCTGTGACTGTTTTTGCATGAAACAGCATCAAGTAGCTGGAACAGAAAAGTATTGTTTACAAAGTCTATAATATTTACTAAATGGTTCTTTACTTAAATAACTTGCTAACCCATGCAACAGGACATTAAAGTCTCTTCTCTACACTAAGAATTCATTCTCTTAACTCACAAATATTTTAAGTATTAGCATTCTGTCTTCCACATCAAAGACAAACTATTGGAATATATTATGTAGCTGATTATAATTCTATTAGAAATCACCTTTAGAGACAAAATGGAAAATTGAGACATAAGTCCCAGTGATTATGGCAAACAAAGAAAAAAACACCTACTGATGTGTCCAAACATTCATTATAATTCTCCACAATGCACAAATAGGGGCATAAACCAGAGATGGTATACCTACTTTGAACTTCCTAATTGCTTTTTTTTCCTTGGGAATCTCTACGCCCAGTGAGGGTCTTGAATTCATGACCCTGATCCTGAGATCAAGAGTCACATATTCTACCGAATGAACCAGCTAGGTGCCCCTAAAGTTGTTAACTTCTAATGTGCATATATAGAGTACTTGCATTAAACGATACTTCAGGGGTGCCTGGGTGGCTCAGTCATTAGGCATCTGCCTTTAGCTCAGGTCATGATCCTAGTGTCCTGGGATCGAGCCCGACATGGGGCTCAGCCTGCTCAGTGGGGAGCCTGCTTCTTCCTCTCCCGACTCCCCCTGCTTGTGTTCCCTCTCTCGCTGTGTCTCTCTGTCAAATAAATAAATAAAATCTTTAAAAAAAAAAATAAACAAAATAAACAATACTTCAACACTATCTAAAATGAAGTATACTACATTTTGTTATTACTACATTTCTAAACTATATTGCTAAATATGGAAACTGAGGGTTGATTAAATACATGAAAAAGGGATCATGCTTACAAACCTATTCTCTAAGCATTAATTATAGATTCCCAATGAAAGAGACTATTCACATCTGACTTCTCAAAAGTCTTAACTTTTAATTCAACTTAAAAGCTAAATAAGGGGCGCCTGGGTGGCTCAGTGGGTTAAAGCCTCTGCCTTCGGCTCAGGTCATGATCTCAGGGTCCTGGGATCCAGCCCCACATCGGGCTCTCTGCTCGGTGAGGAGCCTGCTTCCCCCTCTCTCTGCCAAATAAATAAAATCTTTAAAAAAAAAAAAAAAAAAAGCTAAATAGTTTTGGGGTGCCTGGGTGGCTCAGTGGGTTAAAGCCTCTGCCTTCGGCTCAGGTCATGATCTCAGGGTCCTGGGATCAAGCCCCGCGTCGGGATCTCTGCTCAGCAGGGAGCCGGCTTCTCCCTCTCTCTCTCTGCCTCTCTGCCTACTTGTGATCTCTCGCTCTGTGTCAAATAAATAAATAAATAAATAAACTCTTAAAAAAAAAAAAAAAAGCCAAATAGTTTTGCTTCACCCAAATAAACCTCATTAAATAATTCCCATGAAATGATACCTTATGAAACCAAGTCTTTTATTCCTCCTTGCAAAGAGTAAGAAATAATTAGCATAGATAAATGAGTTCTCTATTTATCACCAATAATGGAACAGAAGTTAAATGATTTTAGTTTTCAATCTTGGTATCTCAAAACTGTTTGCTAAGCCTGCCAAAACAATGTAAGAATAATGACAGCCAATTTGATTCTGTCATTGTGCTAAGCACTTTACACCCACTGGTTCTCATCTGAACAAAAACCCTGCAAAACAGATACTATAATCAGTATTCCAAGATACTGATACTGAAGCTCAAGAATTTATTTAACTTGCTTGTGATACATAAATTAAAATTAATGATTAATTTAATTTTTTCTGCAGTGTTGTTATATATTAAGAGTTAATTTATAAGTAACTTTGAGTCATAAAGATTTTCATCAGTTTCAAAAAATATACACATAAAAATTATTTTAGGTGTAACATTAAATATACATTATACACAGAAACATAACAACACGTATTAAAAACAATTTGCTCCTTAGTCTAAAAGGCTTTCATATCAGAACTGTTGAAAAACATGTGTGGCCAACAGTAAAGCAAATATAAAGCATATATAAAGTAAAGCATATATAAAGAAACAGTAAAGTATATTCCCCTTTCTAGGCAAAACATAAGAACTTAGAAATAACCTTTTACTCAGAATTCTACAAATCATCCTTATCTGGTATGCAGATCCAAGCATGGTATTTAGTCTACAACAAAAGAAGTGAACAAAATATTTCCTGGTTCAATATTCGTAATTACATAACACTGGACATGCACTCTTTAACATTTAGCTAAGGAACAGAGAGACCTATTATAGATGAAGTTGACTGTTTAATTTCAAGGAATCACTTAAGGAAGCATACGGTCTACATGTACCTCTAAGTTCAACTATCTATAACCCTGAGATACTGAATCATTTTCTAATTTTCAGAAATTTATTGACTAATTCTCTAAATTCCCTTCAATCTAGTAAAAGTTTTACTATGACTTATAAGTGAGACTTAAAATTCACTTCATACCTATGCTGTGATTTGTTATTATTAGAATTTTTAAAAAGTAAAGTCTTAAAATCTTAACTACCTACCATCCTCAGTCCTCGGCTGCTGAGGGAACATGTAGTTAGTAAGCACCATTTTCTGGGTCTCTGAATCAGTCTCTTTTTGAAGAGGTATCAGGGGTTTGGACTAGAGAAAGAAAATAAATGTTTAACTTCCAATAATCCTAAAGCAGATACAAATCCAGCAATTCTTCTGAATAAGTACTCACCATTTTTTCTATAAAGTATCAATGTGTAGATTACAAAAGCAAGCTTATATATACATAAAAAACTTTTAGGCACGGATTTGAAACTTTTTAAGAATCTTAAAAAAAAATTTAGTTTTTAGTATAAAACAAAACTCATGCTGTATTGCAATTATCACTGATTATTAATATAATTTAAAAACATCTCATATACCAGGTATTTCCACAGTCCAATAATTACTTATCACAGTGATTTAATAAAACCATAAAATAAGCCTTTCCATTTTAGGTTATTGTGCCCCCTTTATGTTATCTTTCCCCTTTGGAAAGAGGCTTTTATAGAAATGATTTAGAATGCTTAGTCTAGTTATTTGCAGATTACCTCTAGCTGAAAAGAGAGTACTTAAAACAAATACTAAGTTGTAACCTGCTTCTCTCTTCTCCCTTTCTCCTGTCTCCATTAATGACACCAAAAGTTACTCAGTGGTGAAACTATAAATCCATTATTTTGGACTTCATTTTTTCTTAAGGCTTTTTTCCTAACTGGTTATAAAGTGTTTTCAATTTATTCTTAATATAACTAATAACTTTTGCCATCCTATTAACCTAAAATCCTACCAATCCAAGCCTTGGTAACTCCAAACAGGGAGGGAATTACTCAATCTCTCCCTTACCTGCCACCCTATCAATTAAATCTTTAGACTTTTGTGAAAACTTTGCATCTAGCTAATTCCATCTTATAACCTTACTCCCAAACATTCCCTCCATGCCTCCCAATTTTTCTTGGTAAACAAACTGCCTTGCATCTCAAACATCTTCACTGAAAACTTTCCTTGACCTCCTCAGATAACAGAAATGGTGGATCAATTCCTTCCCCAAAGACAGTGCTCTCCTAAAGCCTTCTCAGGCTTATTCTCCTATAGCTCATAAACCTGGGTTGGGGGTAGATTCAGAGTTTACAAATGCTGTAAGATCATCACTCTTATCTCTTTAAGTATAAATATCTGTTCTTTTGAGGGATATTCAACTGTGCCTCTACCATTCTGAACTCTGCCTCTGTCATTCTCTCCTTTCTTAACATCCACTGGCCTTCCAGTAGTATCCATCTACTTTTGATTCTTTCATGACAAACCTTTCCACGGTCATGGATAATTCAACAGATATAAAATGTAAATGACATGGTCATTCTCTTAACCCACCAATGTCTTAGCAGATGAGGAAGGGGAAAGAGGAGAAAGGGGAAAGCAGTCTACTTAGATGGACATAACAAAATTATTTGGAGGCTTTTAAAAAAAAAAAATCACCCCAGGGTGCTTGGGTGGCGCAGATGGTTAAATGTTTGCCTTTGGCTCAGGTCATGACCCCCGGTTCCTGGGATTGAGCCCCGTATTAGTCTCCCTGCTCTGCAGAGAGTCTGCTTCTCCCTCTCCTTCTGCCACTGCCCCTGCTTATGTTCTCTCTCTCTCTCAAGTAAGTAAATAGAATCTTTAAAACAAACGACCAACAAATCACCCTTGAAATGGTTCTAAAATTATTGTGGTAATAATTGCACAATTCTATACACTAAAAAGCATTCAATTGTACACTTTTAAAATGCGTGAATTTTATGGTATGTGAATTATATTTCAATAAAGATGTTATAAGAAAATTAGTCATCTGTTATTCATGTAGTACAACGACAGAAAAAGAAATTGAGAACTATTTACCAGCCTCTTCATTCCCTAAAACATCTAACTCCAGTGATTTCTATTCCTATTTCTTTTTTTAAAATTTATTCATTTATTTTTTAGTAATCTCTATACCCAACATGGGGCTTGAACTCATGACCCTGAGATTAAAACTCTTGCCCTAATTCCCACAATATATCCAATAAATATTCATTCTCTGAAATCTAAAATCACTCATTCAACAAATATTTACTTATATTTGGTCTTTATATGCCAAGTACTATGAGAGGCTCCAGGTATACAGTGATTACTGATTTGGGAGAGCTTATAATGTATGGGAGGAAAGATAGGGATAACAAAATGAGACATTACTAGTTCCTGATTTAAGTACAGGTTAGAGAGAGTACAGGGAGCTAACAGAACACATGGAAGGTATTCACTTATCACAATCTTGAGTGATTAGGAAACTATTCCTGAGAGAGTGCCTTCCTACATGATAAATAGGCATTAACCAGGTGAAAGGGGTAGAGAATGTTTCAAGAGAGAACTCATTTGGGGATATGAAAATGAAGGTGTAAGGGATAGAAATGAAGACAGAAGATAAGCAAGGTCTTGAAGAATACAATATAGAGAAAGAAGTCATGAAAAGGTTTTAAGTACATTAGTGCTGGAACCAGATAAAAGGATCATTTGTAGTGTGGTTCAGAATGAAATCAGAGTGATATATGAGATTGGAAGTGGTGCCAACACTGGAGGCAGAGACCTGTTAGGAATCTCAATAGTCCAAGTCAACACTGTCCAGCATAAATACCGCAGTGAGACTAAAATGAGAACCATGGATAATTTATAAATTTTTGGCAGCTGCATGTTTTTAAAAAGCAAAAATAAGTTCAATTTCGATAATGCATTAAATTTAACATACCCTGTGCTCGCTTCGGCAGCACATATACTAAATTTAACATACCATTTATTTAACATAAAGTAAAATTTTGATGTGTGATCAATAAAAATTGTTAACGTGATATTTTACTTTCTTTCTTTACATATACAAAATTCAGCATACATTTTACACTTAGAGTACATCTCAGTTTAAACTACACACATGACAGTAGTGCCTACTGTACTGGACAGTGTAGGTCTAAATAAAAGATGATACATTATATGATGAACAGTAGTTAAGAATTATACATCCAAGTCTCTGCCTCTGGCAAGTACTTTTTACTGATCTAGGGAACCAAGGAAAAGAAAAAGATCTGGAGCAGAAGATGGAATCTTCACTTTTGAACTAGTTGAATTTGAGACATCTAGGTAGCAATCTTAAGTAGACAATGATTGTACAGTTCAGGAAAAAGAACTGAGCTGAGGATAATGGTTAGGAATAATGGGTATACAGAGAGTTAACTGCATCTTTCGTAGAGGAAAGTATAGGAAAAGAAACTAAAAAAGAACCTAGAATACTACATGGGGCACCAACATATAGAGGACTGGCAGAAGAAAAAATCCTGAAAAGGAAACTGAAGAGTGGTCAGTCACAAGGTAATCAACAGAGAATGCTACTGGTGCTCTCTCTCCAGTGTTCCGACAATACTTGCTAGTCAATTTCACCAAGATTGATGCTCCCTTGAACTTCCAACTTTATCACCATCATTCTTTCTAGTCTTTGCTTCTCTCTTTGTACCTCACTGGATCTCATTATAACCATTTTCCTGCCAATTATCAAGATCTCCTTGCTGCATTGTCTTTCTTTTACACCTGGAGTGGCAAAGCTGCAACCTAGAATCATACCAACCATGCGCTTTCTCTGTATCACACAATTGAGCAAATTAGTGTAACTATGAGTTTGTAGTAACCAACTTTAACAGGGAACTCAATGTTGCCTGAAAACACTTCCATGTTTCTTAAATTATATCCTGAAGATACTATTTTCTAAAAGATTTGAAAAAAGGGGCACCTGGGTGGCTCAGTCTTTAAGCGTCTGCCTTCGGCTAAGGTCACGATCCCTGAGTCCTGGGATCGAGCCCCCCATCGGGCTCTCTGCTCGGCAGGAAGCCTGCTTCTCCTGCTACCATTCCCTCTGCCTGTGTTCCCTCTCTCGCTGTGTTTCTCACTGTCAAATAAATAAAAAATCTTTAAAATAAATAAATAAATAAATAAATAATAAAAGATTGGGGAAAAAACACCAAAAATAGGATTTAAGAACTGCTTGGAAACTGCTATATTCTAAGAATTTCAACATAAACATTATTAGCTCTCCCTCTAGGTAGAGGGAAAAGCAGGCTCCTCAAAGAGCAAGGAGCTGGATGTGGGGCCCGATCCCAGGACCCCAGGATCATGACCTGAGCTAAAGGCAGATGCTTAACCAACTGAGTTACCCAGGCATCCCTCAACCACAGTTTTATTTTGTTTTATTTTATTAATTAATGTATTTATTTATTTAGGAATTTATTTATTTATTTGACAGAGAGAGAGAGAAAGATCACAAGTAGGTAGAGAGGCAGGCAGAGAGGGGGAGGCTCCCTGCTGAGCAGAGACCCGATGATATCATGACCTGAGCCGAAGGCAGAGGCTTTAACCCACTGAGCCACCAGGCGCCCCTCAACCACAGTTTTAAATTCTATCAGTTACATATCAATTATTCAACCCCCTCTCATATTCTTCTCTCTTTTTTAAAATTTTATTTATTTTTTTGACAGAGAGAGACACAGAGAGAAAGGGAACATAAGCAGAGGGAGTTGGGAGAGGGAGAAGCAGGATTCCCGCTGAGCATGCGGGTCTTGATCCCAGGACCCTGGGAATCATGACCTGAGCCGACGGCAGCTGCATAAAGACTGAGCCACCCAGGTGCCGCCCCCTCTCATATTCTTAATCTCATTCTCTACATAGCCTCCTTCAACAACCTATAAAAACGTTCTCTAACACTAAAGGATTCCTTCTTACACTGCCTCTAGCTACCAGTTTATGTTCCACTCCTCTTCTTACTCAACCTTTTTTTTTTTTTTAAAAGATTTTTATTTATTTATTTGACACAGAGAAAGAGATCACAAGTAGGCAGAGGCAGGCAGAGAGAGAGGGGGAAGCAGGCTCCCTGCTGAGCAGCGAGCCCCATGCGGGGCTCCATCCCAGGACCCTGAGATCATGTCCTGAGCCAAAGGCAGAGGCTTTAACCCAATGAGCCACCCAGGCACCCTTCTTACCCAACCTTCTTAAAAGCTCAATCAACAACTGTATGTCTCTATTCTCTCATTTATTCATTCCTTAAATTGCATCAACTGGGTTTTTGATGCACACCTCTAAAAGTACATTAGCTATAGTCAAAATAAGTTAGCAAGAAATAATGCATATATTCCAGATTTCATTTGAACTGACCCCCCCAACAGCATTTATCCCAGTATAATTTCTTCCTTTAAGCCAGCGACCTCATCCTTTATTTGAATCTACTACCATAAAGTTTTTCTTCTACCTCTATGGCCACCCTTTCTAAGCCTCTTAACCCACCTACCACTTAAATGTTAGTAATAAATACATAAATAAACATATGTATGTATGTATGTTAGTATTCCTCAGGATTCAGCGATCCCTAACAACTAAATAAATTCATAGACTCCCTTTTGAGAAAATAATAAAAGCTATGAAACCACGCCCTTAAAAAAGTGATTAAGATGACAGACAGGCTAAGCTCCTGTTATCTCTTCTTGTGACAGAACTTTTTAATAAAAAAACAAAAGGGGGCGCCTGGGTAGCTCAGTGGTTAAAGCATCTGCCTTCAGGTTATGATCCCAGGGTCCTGGGATCGAGCCCCGCATCGGGCTCCTTGCTTGGCAAGAGGCCTGCTTCTACCGCTACCATTCCCTCTGCTTGTGTTCCCTCTCTTGCTGTGTTTCTGGCTGTCAAATAAATAAAATCTTAAAATAAACAAACAAACAAACAAAAGGAGTAGCTCTATAATGGTCCTGGAGAAAAGGAAATTGTGCCTTCAGGAGCAATTTTGAGAAATCCCAGGAGGTTTGAAATTAAAAGAATAGAGAAACCAAGAGCACAGAAACCACGGTCTAGAACAAAGTCAGGGAGGCTGGGGGATCATGGCCAATAGAATTATTCTCTAGGTGCCTACTCACATATATCAAACATACTTCAAACTTAACATTACTAACTGGAACTTAATATCTTCCCATAAACCTATTTCTTCCTGTTGTGGTTCCTCATCTTTTTTTTTTTTGTGGTTCCTCATCTTGATTAGTATATCAATATCCAGCGAGTCACTCTAGCTACATCTCTGAGGCTCGTCTTTGCTTTTACTTCCTTTCTTCTCACACATGTGCATTCTTCATATACTTTACTGATGTGTCCTTTTAAATTATGCCTTACATATACCCACTCTTCCCTGGCCCTGTTATCATTATCATACTTCAAGCCAACATGTTTTATTGCCTTGAGTATGGTAATGCCCTCCAACCAGTCTCTCCTGCCTTCACACCTGGCACCATCACCCCTGCTAAATCCATCTCTCACAGTGCAGCCCAAAAAGCTTTTCAAAATAACAATCTGATCCTACTACTTGCTTGTTCATGTTATACTGGTTCACCATTAACTACAGTAGGGTTGAGTACCAGAGGATCAATTCTTCCTCTTAAACTGATGGCATATATAAATAACTGATTATGACTATGATGACCAAATGTCCAATTTCCCTAGGACATTCGCATTTTACACATGCAGTTCTGACATAATTATCATAAAGCTCCTTTCACTATCAAAAGTGTCCTAGCATAGACAATCAATTATAGTCACCCTAATCACAGCAATTTTCCACTGAGGCTGAATACGACTTCTTAATTCTTAAAATCATCTTTCAGAAGCCACTCATAATTTATCAGAGTTAACATGCAAATTAAAAAAAAAATCTATTCACCATTCTTGAAATATAAAGCAAGTTCCTCTGCATGGCATACAAGATCCTCCATGATCTGATACCTGTCTACTTTTCTGGCCTCATTTCCTACTCTTCCAAGGTTATGTTCTAGTCACAAGGAATCACTTGTACAGTTACTGAGTGCACTAGACTTCTTCGCCAAAGAGTGTTTAGGTTTATGATATTCCTTCTTAGCAGAATTTTCTTCCCCTTTCTTTGTTTAAATCCTATTATTCTTTTGAGAAGTAGTCATCGCAGGCATCTCCTCCACTGGGAAACCTATATTTACCACCCGACAAGTTATGCTTCTCCTCTTTGATCCTGAAGCCTAGTCCCACCAAGCCTTTTATCACACTGTATTGCAATGACCTTAATATCCTCACGTGGCCCATCTTGGTATGCCTGGCACAAAGCAGTTGTTCAATAAATGGTTCCTGAATGAAAAGGACAAAATGAATCAACTGTTCTGTTTAAGACTTCAGAGACTCATGAAAAATTATGTTACTCCATGTACTGCATACAGGTATATTACCAACATGGTCAATGAAATATTGAAGAGCAATTCATTTTGGTAACTCACAATCAAACTACTTTCACATACCTTCTCCCCTAAAAGTTGTTCCTTCACAACAAAATGACTGCTTCATACTACAAAGGAGGTTTTATAGCTATGTAAAATGCTGCTTTATTTACCTCTTATTTGTCAAACTTTGAGAAAAAATACAAAACCTCCCATCATTACAATTTTTTTTTTCCATCATTACAATTTTTTTAAAAGACTTTATTTATTTGAGAGAGACAGAGCACGTGCGTGCACAAGTACAGGGGAGAGGAAGAGAGAGGAGAAACCAACTTCCTACTGGGCAGGGGGCCCAACATGGGACTCATCGCCAGGACCCTGAGATGAAGACCTGAGCCAAAGGCAGATGCTTAACTGAGTCGCCCAGATGCCCCTATAAATCTTTTTTTAAAAAAGATTTTTTATTTATTTGAGAGAGAGAAAGAGAGAGAGCACGCGCGTGCAAATGTGGGTGTGGGGAGGGACAAAGGGAGAGGGAGAGAGAAAATCTTAAGCAGACTCCCCACTGAGCACAGAGGCACACCTGGGGCTCAATCTTATGTCCCTGAAATCAGATCAAGAGCTGGATGCTGAGCCACCCAGGTGCCCCCACTATGACTTGTTTTTTTAAAAGTAATTAACAGATATAGAACAAAGAGAAGAAAATGAGAGAACACTGTAAATATGAAGAAACTGTCTTAGACACTAGATAATTTCACTAAAAGGAGTCATTTGGCATAATTTTCTGGTATTGATTTACTAAATGGTGCTATCACACTAAGTCTGAGTCCTCAAGACCAGGAGCTATGTCTCATAACTATAAGTATCTAGCATAGCCATGGCCCCGCAATGTTTTGAGAACCCAGATGAAAAATTTCAAAACATTTCACATGTAAATATTCAATTAAGAAATTAGAAAATTAAGAGTTCCATATATACATGAACTGACACATTTAATGATGATGCAGTAATCACTGTGTTCAAGCTGTAATAAAAGCAAAGGTATCATCATTTCAGTATTTCCTTAACTTGCAGAACATGGAAACACTACAATCTAATTCAAAAGTGTGGACTGACAACAACTTAAGAGTTTAAGGATATTAATCAGAATTAGGTAAGAAAAGGGCTCTTGGTTAAGAAGTCTGGAGAATCCTGAAATATAGACAAGTGGGTTTCTTTACTTTGGCAACCCATAAGGGTTGTTAATCCAAAAGAGAATATAATACAGTCTCCCAAGCAAGTTTAACTATGGAACTTAAGAATATCTTATGAGACTAGTGTATCCAAAACCTTGGGAAAATAAAGCTTTAGATAATTTATTATAAGATATTGCTTGAAATCAAATACCAAGCATTAAAAGGATCAGCAAACTGTATACTCTATTAGGTTAACCAGTAAGAAATACCTGAGAATAGATATGGAAAAAAGATTTCCTCATACTTACAGACAGTAAGTTAACCCTTATTTTGTTTAGGACCTAAAATCCAATTCTTTGCCAACATTATATGGGAGATTTCTTATCAATTAAACTAGAAGGTTTACAACAATCTACACTGTGAATCCTAAGATTGAGACATTTCAAATTAAACTAAAAATATTTTGCCAAAGTTTTTTTACAGATGAATGATAACTACTCTTTGCAAGGATAAAATACTAACATTTATTCCTAAGACCAAGGCAAATACAGAGAGACTTATCTATTAATGTCCAAATGGAAACTTAGAGTACTAACATAGATAGATTCACTGTCCTGACCTTCCTGCCTCCCATGAACGGTAATACACTGAAATCAGTATTTCATCCCCAACATTCCACTAAAACTATGTACTCTTCCTAGGGTCAGCAGCTACTTCTACCTTGACAAACCTAATGGCCAATTAGAAGTTCTCATCTACGTGACTCATCGGCAACACGTGGCACAGATGATCCTTTCTGAAGCACTTTCTTCAGATGACTCTTTAGATAACATACTCTCCTGGTTGGCTGGTACTTCTTATTCTCCTTTTGGGGTCACTCCCTTCCCTTCTTTGATCTTTTCTTCTCTATCCTCTTCCCTTACTAATTTTATGCAAGTCCACTGTGTTAAATGGAACATCTATAAAATGCTGACTCCCAAATTTTATTTCCAGCTGTTATCTGACATTCTTATAGTCCTTCTCATCATCTAACCAACTATTATTATCACAGTAGTTGAAGGCAAGCAACATCTCCTTCTAAACTACAGCAACAGCCTCCTTACTGAACTTTCTCCTTCCAAAACGGAATATTCCACCCATAACCTTAGCACCCAACTATGGCCTATTCCTCACGTAAGTGTCAAAACAATCTTTTAAAAATGTACATTACCTCTTGCCAGTCCCTGGCAGGAAATACTTCAACAGATTTCTATCTAATTCAGACTAGAACCCCAATTGGTTAGTACAGCCTACAAGGTCCTATGTGATCTAATCCAAGTTTTCTTCTCTGATTTAATCTTACTCAATTCACTTCCTTGCTCACTGTATTCTAGCCATCAGGGCTTTTATCTATTCCTCAGTTACACCAAGCTCATTCCAATATTGGGAACTTTACTTTTTTTTTTTTT
>CM053607.1:89612824-89636999 GCA_028646535.1 Procyon lotor
ACACAGCCAGAGAGAGGGGGAAGCAGGTTCCCTGCAAGCAGAGAGCCCGATGTGGGGCTTGATCTCAGGACCCTGTGATCATGACCTGAGCTAAAGGCAGAGGCCTTTACCCACTGAGCCACCCAGGCGCCCCTCGAGTCTAATTTCTTAATCAATGTATCTTTTTACAGATTCAGGAGAAATTAGAGAAGTCCAATAGGATTTATTCTTTTGAATTTATAAAAACTGCACAAAAATATCTGTATCTAAATATTTTCCAAGATTTTTCTTATATATATTTTAAAATGTATACCAGAGTATAACTGCTCTTAAATGAGCCCATGTAAATTATTATAAATAATCATTTAACACAATTCAATTCCAGTAATTTACAAAATCAGAATGCCTACCTGATTATCCGAGAGCCACATAGCAGTCAATTGTTGTAGCTTTGTAAAGCTAAAGGGCAAATTCTTTAATCTGTGGGGAAAACACAAAATTAAAAATAACAAATGTTAAAATATAAGAGCAAAACCTAATGGTCTTCTAAATAGCATTATTTTATTGAATATGAAAATAGGAGAAAAAAATTTAAGAGAGAACATTCAATATAGGTCTTTGACACAGATGTAAGACAAAATATTATTCAATTTAACAAGAATCACTTTAAAGGGGTGCCTGGGTGGCTCAGTCGTTAAGCGTCTGCCTTTGGTTCAGGTCATGATCCCAGGGTCCTGGGATAGAGCCCGGGATCGGGCTCCCTGCTCAGTGGGGAGCCTGCTTCTCCCCCTTCCATCCCCTCTGCTTGTGTTCCCTCTCTAGCTGTGTTTCTCTCTGTCAAATAAAAAAAAATCTTTAAAAAAAAAAAAAAAAAAAAAGAATCACTTTAAAAACATAATTCTTCAACTGAATCAATTGAGCTAGGGGAAAAATGGATAATCTAATAACCCCCCCAAAAAAAACTGTCTGCTAGGAAAAAATGTTAACCATCCCTACTTTAATGCAAAGACAAGAACACATTAAGCAATGTCTCATAACATTGCTCTGGATATTTTATTTGTGTTTAGAAAGAACAAACCACTACAGGAAGCCTTAGTGATAGTTATAAAAATTTTACTGGCTCTTTTTTTTCTTGTGAGCCAGCACTTTCAAATTCTGAAGACTATTTAAACATTATAATGAATAAAAAACAAAGTAATATTAATAATTCATCAGAATGCCAAATTAGAACAGCACTATTTAAAAAGAATGTCTACTTAAACCTTCTACCTTATTATGCCTCTCCACTCTGCTATGCCTATATTCTAAGGCAATTTGCTAGAACCTAGGGCTGTAGCTTTGGGGTACAAAGTATGGGCAGAAATGAGGACTGAATTAAAAAAAAAAAAGGTAGTGGTATTCTAAAATAAAATGCAACAGTCCGAATACCCTAATTAGTCAGAAAACTGGGCTTATACTAAAGCTCTACTTTATAAGCTAAATGAGTCTTCTTAAAAAAAATTTTTTTTTAAAAGATTTTATTTATTTATTTGACAGAGAGGAGAGAGATTACAAGTAGGCAGAGAGGCAGGCAGAGGGAGAGGTGGAAGCAGGCTCCCTGCCGAGCAGAGAGCCGATGCGGGGCTCGATCCCAGGACCCTGAGATCATGACCTGAGCCAAAGGCAGAGGCTTTAACCCACTGCGCCACCCAGGCGCCCCGAGTCTTCTTAAATTTGAGTTTTCATTTTCTCCTCATAAAAGACAATACCTATTGTACTATTTCATAGTGTTGTTTTGAATACTTTGTAAGATACTATGAAAGCATAATGTAAAAATGCTCTACAAACGTTCTTTTATCATTATTAGTATCTTTACCTCAGGAAAAATTATGGACAGGTTGTTCTTAACTTAATGTGATTCCAATTTAGTAATTCTAGTGATCTATTTGCTCTGCACCTTGACTCTGTTGCCCAAGCTATGTGAATGGGTGCCCAATCACATCTCTGCTCAGAAAAATATAGGGAGTAGGTAAGATGAAAAGCTGCTTCACTCAGCAGCAGTATTAAGGTGAAGATATAACTATAGGAATAAAAAAGGTGACTATAAGGAAAGAACAGCTGTATAGCTCAAGCTGTAGTTGTATAGCTGAAGTCGACACAAAATGAATTATGACAACCACAGTATAAAAACCACAAGTAAAATTAGGTCATTCTTTCAAATGAAAATTCTATTTAAAAACAAAAAATATGTATGAAAAGAACAGCATACATGCCATTTTCTATCAAATAATGAAACTTTAATTTCATCCAATCAATGTCTTCTATAAACCAACATTATTACAAACCTATTGTCACTTAAATTGATGACTTTTAATTTTTGCATATCACCCATTTCCTCTGGAAGTGTCTCAAGTTTATTGGAATGGAGAAACAGCACAGTTATATTTTTCCAGCTTCCAATCTGAAAGAGAAACATAACTGGGGATCAAAATTCTGGCCTACTGCTTAACAGACAGAAGTAAAATATTATTTCCAAAAGTAATGAAAACATTCTTCTCATTTATAAAAGGAAAAATTTTCTCTTTTCAGTTATTAATTTTCATGTATAAAGAAAAGTATTTGGGTATCTCTGTAAATCAGTATAGCTAATTATTATTCAGAAAATAGATAAGAGAGTTACATAATTATTTCTAAAGAAAACAGATAAAACCACACTGGATAGCTGTAATGAATAATACAGAAAAAAAAAAAAAGAAAATTCAAAGCAAATTTAAAATACAATACCTCTGGGGGTAACTGTTGTAAATAATTATGATCTGCAGCAAAGGTTCTTATATTAGTAAGCTGCCCAACAGATGAAGGCAAAGCTTCAACTTCATTGAAGCTACAGTCCAGTTCTTCTATTGATACTAATCTAATTATAAAACAGAAAACGGATTGTTTTTAAAAAGTTTCCTATACATTATCCAAAACTTAAAAATATATAAACATTTGAACTTGATTTTAACAAATCCAGAAAAACTCTATTTCCACTAAGCTTAACTTAATAATAAAAATAATGGGGCGCCTGGGTGGCTCAGTGGGATAAGCCCCTGCCTTCGGCTCGGGTCATGATCTCGCGGTCCTGGGAACAAGCCCTGCCTTGGGCTCTCTGCTCGGCGGGGAGCCTGCTCCACTCTCTCTCTCTCTCTGCCCATCTCTCTGCCCACTTGTGATCTCTCTCATTCTGTCAAATAAATAAACAAAATCTAAAAAAAAAAAAAAAAAAAAAGAAAAAAAGGCTACCTTTATAAAAAGCCTATCCAACCTGTAACAAATTACTCATTTAAATGCTTATGGAATCTCCTTTAGATGCTATTCATGCACTTATCTGGAAATATATGTGATTTGAATGAAATACATACATACTATATACAAACATAAATATACAAAGGTGAATGAAAGTAAAGTCTTCTAGTGATTCAGAAAAATCTTACCCTCCTATAGAGTCTGGCAGATACATTAACTGATTTTCATCTATTTTAAGAGTTGTTACATTCTTCAATGAACCTATTTGAGGGAAGAAAAAATATACAAGTTTCCAGCTTGAACTAGAAGCAAGTCAAACAAGTCAATGTGAGCACATATTACATTTGACATGAATCATACAGAACTTTCTTAATCAACCTATCTTTAAGAGAAACCAACCTAACCTCATTACTTTGTACTCCCTTACCCTATATTTTCAATTTTTACCAACATATCACCTTTTAACATTAGTGTCTATTTATCCTTTTTACTCCCGTTAGAATGCAAGTTTCATAAAAGTAGGGACTTCTGCTTGCTTTGTTCCCAGATGTAGCTCTGATCCTTAAAAGTGAGCAAAGGCAAAAAGGAATGGTAGGTGTATAAAATTCATAGGTATATGGCAAACTATTCTGTGTATTCTAAATACTAAAACAATAAAAATGGAGTTTAATTTAAAATTAAAACTGTTGAATAAATTACAGTAGAATCTGCAAAATGTAACCTGAGCTAAAACAGCTATGTAACTCAATTAATAAAGATATAAAAATATTTTTTGTTTTTTTATGTTAAACATCATGAAGATGGCAAGATTTATGTTTTTGGTTCTTGAATCAAAATAATTGAATTTCCGGGGCGCCTGGGTGGCTTGGTGGGTTAAAGCCTCTGCTTTCAGCTCAGGTCGTGATCTCGGGGTCCTAGGGTCGAGCCCCACATCGGGCTCTCTGCTTGGCAGGGAGCCTGCTTCCCCTCTCTCTCTACCTGCCTCTCTGCCTACTTGTGACTTCTCTGTCAAATAAATAAATAAAATCTTTAAAAAATAATAATAATAATTGAGTTTCCTTGAAGCATCATCAGACTAAAAGCAACTACAAATATAGAATCTCATGGAATTTGCTAACTGGTTTGTTTTCTCAACTATGAGTCTAAAATGGAGACTGAAATAAAGTTACTAGATAAGGGCTATGAATAGGAGTTAAAGTTTGGATAAATTAACCTCTTTTTAAAGAGTTTCAATTTTATTACAGTGATAAAAATGACATTTCCTTAAAAATATAGCGATGTCAACCAAGACGTAAAATGTGTAACTGATCACACGAGGAAAAAATTCAAATAAGATTTGTAACAGGCAGTACAATAAAACTAGCTCATAACATAAAATTTGATATATGAAAGCTTTAAGGGAAATAATGGCAAAAATGTAGTTTCTGAGATTTTACATTAGTAAAAAGTAATTACATGAATTAGAAAGCAATACAAACCAATAGTCTCAGGCAGCTGTTGAAGTGAATTGCTTGATAACAGGAGGTCTTGAAGGTTTTCACATGCTGAAATTCCTTCTTCAATCATTTCAATATTATTTTTGGAAACATCCAAATATGTGAGCTGTTTCAAACTACCGATAAACTGTAAGTAAAAAAAGGAAATCTGATAACTATATTAGGTGAATTTATGGCTAGTTTATGTAATAAACTCAATACCAAGTTATAATTCACAATTAAATGTTTCTATGAGAGAAAAGATTCAATTTTTTTATTAAATGAAGTAATATATTCAGTAATAAAGCTAAGAGTTCCTGCTAAGAGCCTAGGAGAATGACAATGGACATACACTTTGGGAACTCAGCTGTCACCATGGGCTAGGGCAATAGGACATAACAGGATTCTTAGGTTCTCTGGGTATGGCAATAAATAAATGTCAGTCGGTAAGACAAAACTACATGGAAAATATCCCACTTTAACAATTCTCTGGACAAAGTGAGTTAGGATATAAATTCAACTGCAACCACTGCGAAGGACACACTCTAGGTCCAGGAAATTAAAGAATTTACTATGGTAATATTCTGAATTTAGTAAAGACTGTATTGACAGTTTAAAAAAAAATGCTATTTGCTTCTATCTAATATATTTACAATTAAATAACCATCCTTTAAAAAACAAAAGTAATCTGATTACAATTTTCAAACTGCAAAGAACAGACTGCACTAAGAGAAACCATGTAAAGTTTGATATACATACCCCTGGAATAAAAGTCAGTCTATTACCATCCATCCAAAATTCTTTCAATCCACTTAGTTGCTCAAGTACTTCAGGCTGTTTGGGTAAGAAGGGGGTGGGGGGATTCAATAATTTACTTGAATGTTTTTATTTGTGAAAAGTAGCTCCAGGGAACTTGTAATGGTAACTTCTGGTTTAAAACATTTAATAACTAACTAAGGGGGGGGTGGCATGGAGCAGAGCCAAGATTCTAGACTTTTCACTATATTATAGTTACTACATTGGTACCACTACAAGAGAACTCAAAGATAAGCATTCCAGAAGAGTAGATTGCATAAAATTCATTTAAGCTTTTGATTTACACAACAGGCTCAAGTATTTATACTTGAGAAATAAAAATAAGTCCCATTGCTTTTAAGAGTATAATAAAAAAGTACTCTCAATCATTATCTTTAAAAAGATTTAGCCTTAAAAAAAAAAAAGATTAAGCCTTTTCCCCATGACTCAGCAATTGCACTACTAGGTTATCTACGCCAAAGATACAAATGTAGTAATTCGAAGGGGCAACTGCATCCCAATGTTTATAGCAGCAATGTCCATAATAGCCAAACTATGGAAAGAGCCCAGACAAATAAATGAATAAAGATGTGGGGTGTGTGTGTGTGTCTGTGTGTGTGTATATATAATGGAATACTACTCAGCCATCAAAAAACCGAAATCTTGCCATTTGCCATGATGTGGATGGAACTAGAGGGTATTATATGCTAAGCAAAATAAGTCAATGAGAGAAAGACAATTATCATATGATCTCACTGATAGGTGGAATTTAAGAAATGAAAAAGGATCATAGGAAAAGAGAGGGAAAAATAAAACAAAATGAAATCAGAGAGTGAGGCAAACCATAGGAGACTCTTAATCACAGGAAACAAACTGAGGATTGCTGAAGGGGAGAGGAGTCCAGATATGGGGTAACTGGGTGGTGGACATCTGAGAAGGGCATGTGATGTAATGAGGACTAGGTATTATAGGAGACTGATGAATCACTGAACTCTACCTCTGAAACTAATAATACACTATATGTTAATTAATTACATTTAAATTATAAATGAATGAATAAAATAAAATGGGGGAATCAAGAATTAAGAAAATTAATTTATCACTGTTAACTACTTATTATCAATTAACTATTCTATATGATACTATAACAGTGGTACATATCATTATACATGTGATCCAAACCCACACAACGTACAACACCAGAAGTAAAACCTAATGTAAACTATGGACTTCAGGTAATTATGATGTGTGAATGGAGGTTCATCAAGAGTAACAAACGTACCAGTCTAGTGGGGGATGTTAATAATGGGGGAAGTTATGCATGTGTGGGAAGGGTATATATGGGAAATCTCTGTACCTACCCTCAGCTAAAATGTGCTGTGAGCCTAAAACTGCTCTAACAAATAAAGTCTATTAAAAAAAAAAAAAAGAAGAAGATTTAGTCTTCTTTTATTAAAAAGACAAAGATACTCCGGATGACTAAGAGAGAGAAAAATAAAGAAAAAACCAACTTACCAATAATAAGGGAAAGGTAAATAAAATAAGGCATAATCCATGATATGCACATTCTGTTATTTTAAACTTAGCATTACATAATGAAATATTGTTTTTAATATGGTGCTGATAACCAAAAAACTAATCAGAGGGTTACAGTGGACCTTGGTATTGAGACAAAATTTGATCTTGGGCATTTGCCCTTGCAAGCTCTACTGAATGCATCCTTCAAAGGTATTTCTGTCACCACACAAACCTCTGTGCAATTACTGACACTGTGATGGCACAGAGTACCATCAAATCTAATCAACATAGTAACAGACGTCATACATAAAAGTCATGTCATTCAGATTTACTGCTAACATATAAATATAGATAAGGTGCGTCTTGGTGTAAAAGAAATATCTTTTTGTGCTCTATTATCATTTTAAGGGTGAGTTTAAAAAAAGGTATAACGCTACAGACCGAAATGGTACAAAAATTAATGATTCTGAATTACTGATTCACAGAATAATAATTAAGAGTTTTCAAATAGTTAATATGGATGTAGATTAATACTTTTAAATACCTTAAGAGTACAACAGCTTAACAATATAGGAAGAACAGTACACGTATTTTTTCACAAGGAGTTAAGAACTTCCACAACACACAATAAAATGCATCCTAAACCATCTTCAATTAAAATATAGTAAAGAATAGAAAGTGTATTTTAGAAAAAAAAATAAGGTATCCAAAACCACCATGCTCTTCCACTGACTTCAGCTATAAAGTTCACCGTCTATTTGATGAGCAAATGTATAATGTAATACCCACAGGGCAATCATGAAGCTGACAATACTGAGAAATTCTTATTCTTAAGATTATCATTTGACAGTGGACACATGAAAAGGTGCTCAACATCATTCCTCATCAGGGCAATGAAAATCAAAACCACAATGAGATATCACTTCACACCTGTCAAAATGGCTAAAATCAACAACACAAGAAACAAATGTTGGCAAAGATGTGTGTGTGGGGCGGGAAGGAACCCTCCTGCACTGTTGGTGGGAATGCAAATTGGTGCAGTCACTATGGAAAACAGTATGGGGGTTCCTTAAAAAATTAAAAATATGATCCAGCAATTCCACTCTTAAGTATTTATCTAAGGAATATGAAAAAACTAATTTGAAAAGATATGCACCCCTTTTTATGGCAGTATTTACAATGGCCAAAATATGGAAGTAGCCCCAAGTCCATTGACAAATGAATAGATAAAGAAAAGATGTGGTAAGGGCATCTGGGTGGCTCAGTGTCTGCCTTCCACTCAGGTCATGATCTCAGTGTTCTGGGATTGAGGTCTGTATCTGGCTCCCCGCTCAGGAGCAGAGTCTGCTTCTCCAGCTCCCTCTGCCCCTCCCCCTGCTTGTGCTATAAAAAAATAAATAAATAAATAAATAAATAAATAAAATCTTAAAGAAGATGTGGTGTATATGCACCACGTGTGTAATGGAATACTACTCAGCCATAAAAAAGATCGAGCTCTTGCTATTTGCAACATGAATGGCTCTAGCAAGTATAATGCTAAGCAAAATAAGTCTGTCAGAGAAAAATAAATAACACATGATTTCACTCATATGTGGGATTCAAGAAACAAAATAAATGAACAAAGAGACAAAAGAGACAAACTAGGAATCAGATTCTCGATTACAGAGAACTGATGGTTACCAGAGGTAAAGTGGGTAGGGGGATGGGTATAACAGGTGAAAGAGATTAAGAGTGTTCTTGATGAGTAACATCAAGTGTTCTTGATGAGTAATGTGTAAGTTGTTGAATCACTACTTGTATATCCAAAACTAACATAACATTGTATGATAATTATACCAGAATTAAAAACAAAAAACAAAAACACTAGGGGCAGCTGGGTGGTGGTCAGTTCAAGTGTCAGGCTCACTCGATTTAGGGTGAGGTAGTTATCTCAGGATTGTGAGATCTAGCCCTGCCTCAGGCTCTGCATTCAGCGTAGAGTCTGCTTGAAAGTCTCTCTTCCTCTCCCCTCTAACCCCCCACTTCCTTCCACTCCATGAGCTAGCGCTCTCATATGTAAATAAATCTTAAAAAAAAAAAACCCTATCATTTCAAATCATAATTTTAAAAACCAAACTTGTAAAAAAAATTAATGATGATCATATTCAGGCCAATGAATTCCTCTTCAGAAACAATATATAGCTTATTTTCTGAGTTCTTTCGGAGAACTCACTAAAGATAAAAATCTACCTACATACTCCTTTCCTTTTTGAGTCTATATCATAGCACACTTTGTATACCAAACAAAAAACAATTCAGAGGTCTTATTACCAACTGAAAAACAAACAGTGGTTTTACTCACTGTTTTCTCTTTAGCTATTAAGTAAAATAACAGAAAAATATTTTATCATTGAGTAAATTCCTGAGCAATACCCTCAGGGAGCTACTTTTGACTCAGAATTACTTTTTCTTACTCATTCTAGGCTGATGAAACTTTTGTTTTTTCCTTATAATCTCCCAAATTGTCTACTTGCTGTGCCAAAAACTTTTAGTTACCTTTTCCATGGGTTTCTCCTTTATTTTACATTTTATTCTCACTACCATCAGATATTTCTGTTTAATTTTCTCTGTTAAGAGCTTTCATCTTTTTTCTCAAAAATATGTATATATCTTTAACCTATTTTATATTTTAAAATGCTAAGAAATAAATACGTTAACTTTCACATGCTCTCAATCAAATTTAAGACCTTTGGACAGAGACAGGTATGAACTTACCACTTCTGTGAATTCATTACTTCCCAAATCCAGTCTTTCCAGTTGGGTCAGTCTATTCATGGTTCTATGCACAAGAGATTAATGAAGGACTGAGTATACAAAAATATCAATTTAATGGAAGCTTTCAAAATAATAGGGTTAAACATTCTTTGGTAAGATCTAATGTACAGGTTTCACCATATTAACAAAATAAATATAATTTCTCAGAAAAGTATTCTTTATTTAATTTCTAAGTAAGTTATGAATTATTCTCTAATTTGGCTTCTCATCAGGTCTTTATTTCTATTCCTAAGTAGTCATAGTAAATTTAAACACAAATTTAAACACACAGACCAGAATATGAATAAATGGTTTTCACTTTTTTCACAGGGTAAATTTTCATATAGTATTAATCAACTAATGAAATAGACTGTTTGGCAGCTACATAGTAATTATTACCATTTTTCAAGACTGGTCATATATTTGTAAAACTTCAAATCGTCAAGATAGATTAATTCTGAAAATTAATACTCAAAATTCCAAGAATAGTAAATATGACATTTCTTACCACATTTCCAAATTAATTTCAATACAACTCAAAATAAAGGTTTTTTTTTTGTTTTTTTTTAAAGATTTTATTTATTTGACAGAGAGAAACACAGCAAGAGAGGGAACACAAGCAGAGGGACTGGTAGCAGGAGAAGCAGGCTTCCTGCAGAGCAGAGAGCCCGATGCGGGGCTCGATTCCAGGCCCCTGGGATCTGACCTGGGCCGAAGGCAGACGCTTAACAACTGAGCCACCCAGGCGCCCCAAAATAAAGTTTTTAAGAGTCATAAATATGAGTAGATAAAATCATTTTTAACTTCCAACTTATTACCAATATTTCTCTGTAACTACAGTGACTCGAAAATTGTACAAAAACTCATTTCATAACAAAATAAACTAAACTGCGCTTTTATCTCTCCTTCAATATGGTATTTTAAAAACTTAAACTAAGTAATTCAAACACATATTTACACTCTTACCTTGCTATTTTTAAAAAGACCTAATATTTGATAGATTGAGGTACTACCAGCTACCCAGATAAAGAACTTTGTGCTATAATTTTTTAGGATATGTCAAAATGAAAGCAAAATACAGTTATCATCATATTATCAATATATATTAATATGCTAATATATTAATTAAAAATTAACATAATAAAAACCCAACGGGTTCCTTATATCACAACATAAGAATACAGACTATTTCTATCTTTTCTGGAAATTTAACAAATTAGAAAAAATAAAATAAAACTCACTTAAAACATTTCTCTGGCTTTTCAGTGAAAAAACTAACAAACATAGGAACACACATAATCGGGGGCACGCCTGGATGGCTCAGTGGGTTAAGCAACTGCTTTCAGCTCAGGTCATGTTCCTAGGGTCCTGGGATCTAGTCCCACATAGGGTTCCTTGCTTGGCAGGGAGCCTCGTCACCCTCCCCCTTTGCCTCTCCCCTGTGTTTCTGTGCACACATCCATCTCTCTCAAATAAATAAAAATCTTTAAAAAATAATAAACAAAAGGACACACATAATTGTAATGCCACTATATTACTGACTTAACATTAGAGGAAGCTAATTGTTCCCAACTCTTCCATTTTAAGTATGCCATTCTCTCAATATTCCTTTAACTTATTTCACAACACCAATTTTTCTCAAAGCTGCTTTATTTAACTTATACTTATCAAGGGCCCAGTCTCAGGTACTATGAAGTACTATAATTTTTTTTTAAAAAAATTGTATTTATTTATTTGACAGAGGGAGAGATCACAAGTAGGCAGAGAGGCAGACAGAGAGAGAGGGGGAAGCAGGCTCCCTGCCAAGCAGAGAGCCCTACATGAGGCTCGATCCCAGGATCCTGAGATCATGACCTGAGCTGAAGGCAGAGGTTTTAACCCACTGAGCTACCCAGGTGTCCCTAAAGTACTATAATTCTGTTTCCCTTATTCATGTCTTTGTCCATAAAATCTCTAAGTCAGTTGAGTTGTAGTTTGCTTCATAACAAACCAAAACGTGTTTCCAGGGCTTTTTTGAAGAAAGATGAGAAGCTATGACGTTAAACTATATCTATAATACTATCCCAGGTAAACATTTGAGAAAAGTAGAGAGGAAGACTACTTTTGGAAGGAGGAAGGAGGAAGACTAAAAGAAATTCTTAAAATGACAAAAGAACAGAGAAAATCCACACAGAGCAGTTAAACACAGTAACAACAGGGTAAGTAATACAAGAGTGCAAAAAAAGAAGTGGTGCACCAGAAAAATTCAATTACGAATGACCTCTAGCAAGTGAAGTTTTAAAACTGATGCAGGGAAAAGTGAATGGCATGTATATGTAACAAAAAAAGAAATAAAATGTAAAATCCTCGGGCGCCTGGGTGGCTCAGTTGGTTAAGCGACTGCCTTCAGCTCAGGTCAATATCCCGGAGTTCCGGGATCCAGTCCCGCATCAGGCTCCTGGCCCCACGGGGAGTCTGCTTCTCCCTCTGACCTTCTCCCCTCTCATGTGCACTCGCGCGCGTGCTCTCTCTCTCACATAAATAAATAAAATCTTTTAAAAAAAAGTAAAATCCTCAAAATGTCTCCAATCTTAACTTGCATTAATTTATATTGGCAACTTTAATCCCAAGATACCTCAAAAGTCTAAGACAAAATTTCATGTTTTCGTTTTCAAGTCTTTTCATTTAAGATCCAGCTTCTTACTTCAAGGAGAAACTAAAACAATATATCCCTCAAATTTCTTCCTGTTTCCCTCTCAAATTTCTTTGTATTTGACTCCTTTTTATCATCTCTTCTGTCACAGAGGGAAAAAAACACATCTTTTGTGTGCTTGGCCCTGTGCCCTCTAGTACTTAGATGGTACTAAATTTCACTTAGCTACATATCTAAAATGGCTTTCCCACTGCTCACACCTTTGATTATAAAAAGGTTCACTCACATAACTTAATGCACACGACTTTTATAACATTTATAACTACTGCCTCTTCATAGGTTTGTGAGGTCTCAAAAGTTTTAATCACAAGTCTTAAAAAGAGAGCAGTAAAGAATTATATTTGAAAATACATCAGATAGGGACCAATTTAAAGTTAAATAAGGAGATAAAATAATGAGTTAAAATTATGGCAATTTACATCTTATTCAAATTTCTTAGAATGCAGTCAGTTTGAACTAAGGAGTCATCAATGCCAGTACCACATCTGTAAAATACTTAAACCTTTTTGAATTTAATACAGATCATAATTCCCATTTTAATTTACACTCACAACCATCACTATAAACACCAATCATTTATGCGCTGAACAACTGTTAGCTAATAGATAATGTCTTCTGGGAATCAAAACTAGGTATGCTCCTTGTCCTCAAAGACTTACATTCAAGGGAAAGGTTACAGGTACATGTGTGAATACATATAAGTTAGTCAGGTAAAAACGGCAATAAAATGGGGATCCATGGGTGGCTCAGTCGTTAAGTGTCTGCCTTTAGCTCAGGTCATGATCCCAGTGTCCTGGGCAACAGCCCTGCATCGGGCTCCCGCTCAGTGGGAAGCCCTCTCCTACTTCCCCTGCTTGTGTTCCCTCTCTCACAGTCTCTCTCTCTCTCTGTCAAATAAATAAATCCGTAAAAAAAAAAAAAAAAAGAGTAAAATAAAATGTATAAAAAATAAGACAAATATGGTAAATTTCCTAACCGATAGAAATAAGATGCCATAGAAGTTGAGTAAGCAAAACTAACTCCTGGGGAACTGGAGATATCTCCCTTAAAAGGTAATAATTAACTCTTGACAAATCAATCACAAAAGAAATCAGCAAAGTGTTCTATAAAGGATCAGAGAATAAATAATTTAGGCTTTGCATACGGTCTTTGTCACAACTATTTGATTCTAACACTATAGAGCAAAGGGAGCCATAGACAATATGTAGATGAATAAATATGCTTCCAGTGAAACTTATTTGCACAAATAAACAGTGGACTAGATTTAACAAGACAGTAGTTTGCCAGTGCCTACAATGTAAAAATGTACCAATGAATTCAGGAAGTTTTAATGTATTTTTACAATAGACATAGACTACGGTGCATTTTGATTGTGTAAATCTGTTTTAGTTTTATCTTACTTGCTCTTGCATTGCTATCTCTTCTTGATTTTAACTTACCAGCAGGGGGCTCTCCACCTCACTTCTAACTTACAACGGACTATAAAACCAGACAAATTCTTAGAATTAACAGTTACCAGACTTTCACATAAAGATCCTACAGATCTCACTAATTAATACTATATAAGAGCTCTAGTATATGGACTGGGACCTCTATATGGGACTAGTAGGCTTTAGAGACATACTTTGATATTTGTCACACAAGATCAAGCTCAGAAAGCTATGAAATCATTATAAAATACAAACAGATGTAAAAGTTTTATGTTCAATACCACTAATTAAAATATGACCACAACTGTCAGTCTTTTAAAAATAATTTTCATTCATATTTTAGATACTACAAAGTTAACATTTCTTTAAGGACTTAAGAATTAAAAATTCTTGGGGTGCCTGGCCGGCTCAGCCAATAGAGTCTGTGACTCTTGATCTTGGGAACTGTTAGGTTTGAGTGCCATAATGGATGTAGAGATTACTTTTAAAAAAAATCTTCAAAAGAATTAAAAAACCTTATTTTAGAAAGAATAGCACCTTTACTTACTTTGGCAACATTTTCAACTGGTTTTCTCTAAGTTCTAATATCTGGAGTTTAGTTAATCTGCAAAACAAAATAATAAATCAAGCATCTATCACAAAGACAATGAATTTAATTACCAAAGTGATGTCACGCTCCAGAGTTTTAAAGCAAACAATATTCTGTAAGTACAAAGTAAGAAAGGACTATTTCTGCTCCCCAGAATTAGTAGGGGAAAAAAAGTTAAACATTTCTAAACACATTTAAAGCACAATTTATCGTCCCTAAATATCAATCCAATAGAATTTTTATGCAAACATGCCCCCACCCCAAAATATTAGCCATTAGTAGATTAGAGAACAATAATTCAACTTCAGAGTCCAGCTCCAAGAGAAAAAAGAACAAGGGAACCTAAGAGGACATAAAAAAGAGAAATCCTCTGGCCCTTCAGTGATGCACATTCCAATAAAATTAAGGGAAAATGAGAAGATTAGGTGGTCTAGAGCTGCTAACTAATGCCATAATTTCAATCATACTGCAATATATAAATGTATCAAATCAACATGCTGTATACTGTAAACTTACACAATGTTTTATGTCAAATATATTTCCAGAAAAAAGTGATCCAAATACCAGATACAGAAAAGGAATGTGACAAGTACAATTTTATATATTTTTATATATAATGTATATGCATTATTACACACACGCACACACACAAATACATGAAGCATGATAAAGTGGGTCCCACAGGACAGTCACTGGGCTACAACAATGCCCAGAATTCTTTTTTTCTTAGTTGAAATGTAACTGACATATAACATTATTAGTTTCAGTATCCAACATAATGTATATGTGTATATGTTGTGAAATGATCACCATAATAAGTGTAGTTAATATCCATTACCATAGTTACCACAGTTTTTTCTTATGATGAGAACTTTTAGGATCTACTTTCTTAGCAACTCTCAAATATGCAATACAGTATTGCTGACTGCAGTCAGCAATATTGTACATTACATGCTTACAATTTATTTATTTTCTAACTGGAAATTTGTACTTTTTGATTACCTTTACCCATATTGCCACCCTCACCATGGCAACCACCAATCTGTTCTCTATATCTAATGAAGCTCTGGTTTTATTTTGAGATTCCATATATAAGTGAGGTCATACGGTATTTCTATTTACAGAAAAAAGGTGACTAAAATTATCACGTCATTGAAAAGCACTTTTTCTACTAGTTTTAAAACAATAATTTGATACCTACTAGTCATTCATTCACTGATTCATCTTTTCATTAAAAAAAATTACTCAAAGACTATGACAAGAATTACTCTATGTTCAGATAATGGTGGGTGTGCCAATGGGGTGGTCCCCAGAAACACACTTTCTTTTCTCCAGAATTTGGTTCTAGTGAAGAAGACAGATAAATCAATAATTAGATCATTTTCAAATATGATAAATGCTAAGAATAAAGTATTCCATGCCTCAAATATATAGAAATTACCTAGATTTAAAACTATTTTTGAATACTTTAAAAACCAATTCAAGTTGTAAATTACCTTTTTCTTCTAAGTATTCACTGCTTATTATTTATTTGGGAAAATAAATTCAAAGACAAAATAACAAGACCCCAAAAAACTATAAAACTCACAAGGCTTGGAAATAATTACAAAAGAAGAGCAAAAGAAGAGCGTATGAAAGTATAATTAATAGTATTACTAAAGCAACTCGTAGTTTTGTAAATTTTTTAAGAGCTAACAAGAAAAGGTTTTAAAAGAAACTGTAATTTACCTGCCAAAATTAGCTGGCAAGAACTCAAGGAAAGCATCATTTAGATATAACTGGGTTAGGTTTAACAGCTGAGAAAATCCATCAGGAAGCCTATATAAAATATATCAGAATTTAAGTTAAATTAACACAGAGAATTTCAGCCTCAGAATCTTAAGACTCTGTCTAACCAACACATGTTCTTAACAGGTACCAGTCACCTTTTTACTTGAATGTGGGACCCTCAAGCTGAGATTTCCTTTTTTTTTCTTTTGAGATTTCCTCTTTGTAAAAATTTACCTATTTCAATAACTTCTTCTCTTTGTAAAAAGGAAATGAGACAGTATTTGTCTCAAGAAGATAAAATGTGCACAAAAAGGTCAACTATGAATGAACCACAATACACAGAAATGTATTTAGGACATAACTATGACATCAGCAGGTACTCTTGAAATCTGCCTTATCCAACATCAATCCAAAGGACTAGATAAGGAATTCCAAACCTTGAGAGTATTGACTTTTGGGGCTGGGTAATTCTTTGTAGTGAGGAGGTTGTCTTCTGCACTGTACTGTTTAGCAGCAACCCTGGCCTTATCTATAGAAGCCAGTAGCACCACCCACCACCACAGGTTTTAAAAACCAAAACTGTCTTCAGAATTTGCCAAATGACCCTTGGGGACAAAATTATTCCCATTTGAGAACCACTAGTTTAGAAATTATTTTCAATTTCAACATCTGGCCCTTAAATAACCAAATAAAGACTGCTTAATTTTATAATAAGCAAATAAAAAGAAACAACACAAAAAGCTAAAGGACATTTTAAGGCCACATGAGAACCTGTATGTATTAGCTTTCCCTTTATTCCCTCTGGTTTGCAAAAGAAATTCCAGATCTAGAACTGGATGATGCTAGAGCAATATTTTTAGCTAAAGATAAAACATCAGTACATGTTTTTCTTGGATTTTAAAAAGTACAAAGTTCTGTTGCAGTGAGACTTCTCAGTCTTTTACCTATCTTGTTTCTCCCCTATGTCACATTCCTTCATCTACTACAGCAAATGAAGCATCAATGCTTGAAAATATTCACTACATACAGTACTGTAATATGTGAAATCTGGTTTCAGTTTTTGACTTAGCTATACTAAACCATGCTCTACTCATCTTTTGCTTCACCATTCCATTTTTGCAAAACTTAACAGTTTTCGTGTCAGGAAAGTGTTCTATTTATAGCCATTACCATCATAAAAGAAAACTTATGACATCTGGTATATGGTGCAACCAATCACACTGTTTTCCCTTTTTTGTTGTTCTTACCTTCCTCATCTTTCAGTTTCTCTTAGTATTTTCAAAAGTTTTAGTGTGCTACAAAGCTGACTTGTGTGTGAAGATATTCTTACATCGTGAAAGTATCACTGAAGGAGAAAACCTGGATTCTAGCCTCATTTCTGACACAAACCCTCTGTGAGACTTGGAGCAAAAAACTCGCATTACCTGTTTGAATGTCTAATTTACCTTTGTAAAATATGGGGTTAGAAAAATGACTTAAAAGGTTTAATTTTAATCTAGAACTGAAATTTAAAGTTGGTATCAATTACTCATTAAAAATACAGAAAGTGAGGGGCGCCTGGGTGGCTCATTCATTAAGCATCTGCCTTGGGCTCAGGTCATGATCCCAGGGTCCCGGGATCGAGCCCTGCATCAGGCTCTCTGCTCCGTGGGAAGCCTGCTTCTCCCTCTCCCACTCTTCCTGCTTGTGTTCCCTCTCTCGCTGTGTCTCTTCTCTGTCAAATAATAAAATCTTTAAAATATATATATATATATAGAAAGTGGTTTTCTACTACTAATTCACAGCTGTTTTACTCACAAAATTAACTTGTAAATCAACTGAGAACTTACTTGGAAATAGGGTTTACACTGGCCTCCACAACTGTCAAAACTTTACAATTTTTTATATTTTCTGGAAACTCCTGTATTCCTAGAAAGTGAACAGATAATAATAATCAAATTAAAAGGATCTATTAAAAAGGATAAAATAATTTAAAAATTAATTACTGTTTACCTTGTAGATTCAAAATTTACCAACTAATTAGGATCTAGACAAATTGATATCAACCAAACAGAACTCTACAATTTCTCTTTTCTTTTTCATCTTTTGTTCATGTGCCTCTTTCTATCTGCCAATTATTAGTTTTACCTCCCTCTCCTTCTCTTAGCTCTTCTGAAAATTAGTGCCTTCTCTATTTGATGATGTTAAGGATACAAAATACAGACTATTTAGCACTCTTTTCTGATTTTCTGGCATAAAAAGATACATTGTTTTTTTAATGCTTTTTTAAATGCTTTTTTAAATTCCAGATTAAGGTGTTCCCTAACATACACGTCAAGTGACAAAGCTGAGAACAAAGCTGAAGCTAGAAGTAGTAGAAAATCTATATTTGATATGCCAGCAGATATGCCTGATGGCAGTTGCTAATACTTTAGTAAAATACCGTATCAATGCTGGAACAGGCCAAATTACAGTATACTTTCTAAGTACGTACTCTTATTTCATCATACTTTCTCAGCAAAAATACAGTAGCAATAATTTGTGAATAATAACCCACAAACTTCAAGTAGCAATGTTATAATCCAAATTAAAAGAATGCTAAAAGCTGTTTAAATTATTACAAAAATTCTGTTAAGACTCCTTTCTGTACCCAACACAATACAAATATTCAACATAGTTGACATCAGAGGATCATTCACAATTCTTTCAACTTCATTACCGTATCATTCTAGGTAAGCAAGTTTACCAGAGTGCCAAACACAGAATTTCAGGTGACCAAAAATTAATAATGCCAAGTCACCAACTGGCAAATACTACAGTAATAACTGTTCAGTTAAAACTCATCAGCAATGCTAGTATCAGTGGGTAAAATAATGATGAAAAATAGGATACTAGTAGACTCTCAATGTTTCTCCCAAAAAGATATTTATTAACTACAAAAGGGAAAAAGCAATTATAGTAAAGAAATACCAAAGGCACCATCTCAAATTGCTTCAAAGTTACCATCATCAATTAGCAACATCATGTGGCACCAAATCTAAGATACACTGGGAAAGGATGCAATACCATTGTTATATTCTTGTCAAAAACATGTAACATGAAGTTAATCATAAGCAAAAATCAAAGAAATCCCAATTTAGGGAAATTCTACTACATAACTGGCCAGTAAAATTCAAAACCATCAAGGTCAAAAAAGACAAAGGAAAATTGAACAACTACTCAGGTAAAAGGAGACCAAAGAATACAATTAGGAGATTGCATCAATGTCAGTATCTCTCTTGTTCTAGAATATTATAAAAATGTTATCACTGGGGAAACTAGGTAACAAGTACACAGGACTACTCTGCTATTTTTGTTACAACTGTATGTGAATTTACAAATATCTCAATAAAAATATCAACTAAAAAATCCAGGCTCAATGATTCCTTAAGGGAAGGTTTTATTACCATTGTTGTTTTAAATTCAATTTCTCTAATAGTCCAGATAACTCATTTTTTCAATTTTAGTTTTAGGAACTTTTACTTTTGCTGGAATTTATAGAGCCCAGGTAAATCTTCAAATTAGCAAATATGTACAATAATGGATATCAAATGATTATTAAGGGATTACTGTTAGCTGGTATTTTTCAAAAATGACAACAGAGTGGTTTTATCTCGAAATACTTATATATGAAAGAGATTCTTTGTGACTTGCTTTAAAATAATCAGAGGTGAAGGGGTGCCTGGGTGGCTCAGTCAGTTAAGCGTCTGACTCTTGGTTTCAGCTCAGGTTATGATCTCGGGGTTGTAAGATCAAGCACGATGTGGGGCTCCACACTCAGCACAGAGTCTGCTTGAGACTCTCCCTCTCCCTTTCCCTCTTTCCTTCCCCACCCCTTTTGCTCTCATGCTCATAAATAAGCAAATAAATAAAATGTTAACTGAAATTATCCGCGATGGTATAGATGAAGGTATACTAGGAGGTATTCAATATACTGATACATTCTGAAGTTGGTTGATAGGTACAGCAGATTTATTACATTCTACTTTTGCAAATGCTTGAAATATTCCACCATAAAAAGATTACCACTATTCAGTTATTAGAAACAGACTCAGAGACAAAAGAAAAGAACTTTAAAAGAGTTACCATACTTAAGGGGAAAAAATGAACAAAATAGTGAAGAGAAAAGGTTAAATTTAAGAAATAAATGGAAACTTCACAAATAAAATATACAGTAACTAAATGAAAAATACATGATGGGATTAAAAGAAGATTGGGGTGCCTGGGTGGCTCAGTGGGTTAACTGTCCAACTTCAGCTCAGATCATGATCTCAGGGTCTATTTGCCCCTCCCCCTGCTCATGCTCTTTTTCTTCCAAATAAAATCTTAAAAAAAGAAAAAAGAGGGGCGCCTGGGTAGCTCAGTGGGTTAAAGCCTCTGCCTTCGGCTCAGGTCCTGATCTCAGGGTCCTGGGATCGAGCCCCACATCGGGCTCTCTGCTCAGCGGGGAGCCTGCTTCTCCCTCTCTGTCTGCCTGCCTCTCTGCCTACTTGTGATCCCCCCCCCATCAAATAAATAAATAAATAAAATCTTAAAAAAAGAAAAAAAAAAACAAGATTAGACATTGCAGGAGAAAATTTCAGTGAGCCAGAAGGCATGGAAACAAAAATTAACCAATCTGAAACATAGTGAAAAAGTAGAATGACAAAATATCAACCTAACAGAATACATGGGACAACGTCAAGCAGGCTAACATACATTTACTTATCTTTAGAACTTTGTTTACCAGCCTACCATTAAGAATACATGCTCTCTGAGGAGAGAAGCTTTGCCTCTCTTTTTCACTAGTGGAACAGGACATGGCACAGAGTTATCAATGATACTAGATACTTCCAAACTCCTTTCCAGGGTGACAATACCAATTTTCACACCATAATACCTATTTATGTATATTCTTGTCAACATCTGCTATTATCTTTACATGCCAATATAAGGACTGAACCTCACCAGCAATAATATAAATGTGTATTTAAATTAAAATTAGATATTCTTGATATTTTCTAGTGATAATATATTTTCATGTGTTTACTGATCATTTTCATTTCTTATTCTTTGAACTCCCTGTTTACTGCACATCTACAATCGGATTATCTTTTCATTATTGATTGTAAGCATTATTTTTAATTAATTAACTAATGAATTAGAGAGATACAGAGACAGCACAAGTAGAGCAGCAGGCAGAAGGAGAGGGAGAAGCAGGCTCTCCGCTGAGCTGGGAGCCCGATGTGGGGCTCGATCCCAGGACCCTGGGATCATGACCTGAGCTGAAGAAAGCCACTTAACTGACTGACCCAGGCACCCTGATTGTAAGCATTCTCTAGAAATATTAGTGTATCAAATTTTTCTCAGTTTGTCATGTATTATTTATTTAGTTGTATAGAAATTTCATTCCTTTACTACTGTGCTTTTTAAAAATTAATTTATTAGAGAGAGAGAGAGAAAGAGAGAAAGAAGGGAAGAGAGGGAGAGGGAAAGAGAATCCCAACCAGGCTCCGTGCTCCACGAAGAGCCCAACACAGGGCTCTATCCCATGATGGTGAGATCATGACATGAGCCAAAATCATAAGTTGGACACTTAACCAACTGTGGCACCCAAGTGCCCCTACTATGCTTTTTATATCTTGAATAAGATCTCTTTCCTATCCCAAAGTCATAAAAATATTATACATTTTCCAATAACTGTAACTGTGTTTTTCATATTATTAATTAATTTGCAATTTATTTTATTATACATTATGAAGTAATGCTCTGGTTGGTTTTTGTCGTTGTTTTTTTTTTTTTCCTATTTCCCATATAAAACCACTGTTCCAATGCTAACAAAACACTTGTTTTTCTTATTTCATTAATTTGTAGAGGCATCTCTGTTATATTCCAGATTCTTTTATGGTTATGTTTCCTGACAGTCTTTTCTTTTAGGTCCTTCTACCCATCTATTTCATAGTTTTATGCTTTTCTTCCATTAAGGTTGTACTGCACATTTTCTAAAGTTCATTTCTAGGGATGTGTTGCTATTGCATTAATGGACTCCCTATACCACTCTCTACAATGTGATCCTTCAACTACTCCCATCAAAATATTAAGTATAATTTCCCTATCTCCTGGTTCCAGGCTCAGCCATGTGTTCTGCTTTGGCCAATGAAACTATAGCTGAACTGATGAAATTGAGGGTTTAAATAAGCTCTCTAGCTAATTTCCACTAGCTCTCAGGGTCCTCTTATTGTTTTGTGAGAAACATGGCTGGGATGGTTTGGGCTAACCTGATGGAGGATGAGATGTCCTCCCAACACAGGAGCCAAACATTGTGATTTAAATAAGTCTTTGTCTGGGGGCACCTGGGTGGCTCAGTGGGTTAGGCCTCTGCCTTCAGCTCAGGTCATGATCTCAGGGTCCTGGGATCAAGCCCCACATCGGGCTCTCTGCTCAGCGGGGAGTCTGCTTCCCCCTCTCCCTCTGCCTGCCTCTCTGCCTACTTGTGATCTCTCTCTGTCAAATAAAGTACAAAAAAAAAAAAAAAATCTAATAAATAAATAAGTCTTTATCTGGTTTTGTTATCAAAGTGTTTTTTACCCTTACAGACAGAATTGTGTAAGACTGAATTAAGACAGAATTAAGACTGACTTAATACTTGAAAAAATGTGTATGGGGTAGCAGCAGGAGTCCCAGGGCAGATGTGGTATTCAGGGGCCAGAAGTGGGAGACATGAAGGAAAAAGAGCAAAAAAGACAGTGAGTTTGGATTATTATGATAAAGGTTCTATGAACATTTGCTTTAAAAAAAAAAATCACTCCAGGGATGTGTGGGTGGCTCAGTCAGTTAAGTGCCTGCCTTCAGCTCAGGTGATAATCTCAAGGTCCTGGGATCAAGCCGTGCATTGGGCTCCCTGCTCAGCTCAGCAGGAGCCTGCTTTTCCCTTGGCCTGCAGCTCCCCCTGCTTGTGTGCTATCTGGCGTGCACTCCCTATCTCTGACAAAGTCTTATTTAAAAAAAAAAAAAAAAAAAAAGATTAAAAAAAATCACTCTATAAACATATATTTTATTTCTTTTATGTAAACACCAAAGAATGGAATTAGGTATGCCTACTGACGTGGTGAATTACATGGATTAATTTTTAAATATTGAAGGAGTTTTGGATATCTGGAGTGGGACCCGCTTGGTTGCAGTGTATTCTTCTTTTTTTTTTTTTTTTTAAAAGATTTATTCATTGACAGAGAGTGAGCTCAAGCACAAGGAGGGGGAGCAGCAGGCAGAGGGAGAAGAAGAAGAGGATCCCGGGTAAGCAGAGAACCCAGTGAAGGACTTGATCCCGATCCCAGGACCCTGGGACCACAACCTAAGCTACGGGCAGATGCAAAACTAAGCCACTCAGGCGCCCCACAGCATATTATTCTTATCAAAACACATCTTTTAAAGTAAAACATTTCACATTTAGATGAAGGACAGGGGAAGGACATTCCATGGTTTTCATTAGCACCCCACTTCATTTTAAAAAACTTAGCTAAATATCTCATTTCTTTGGCCTTTTTTAAGTCCTTAAAGTATCATGAAATCATCTACATAAAAAGTATTACCCAAGAGGTAAAATATTTTTAGTACACAATAAAGTCTATGTAAGGAGAAAAAGACCAATTGGAGTATAGTATGTTCTACTGATCTAAACTTTTATATGAAGAAAGAATAACTTCAAAAGTTCTATATCAGATTTCTACGATTTTAATATTTAATGGAAAGTAATGCTTTTATCATTTTCCACAAATACATATACTTAATATTTTTAAAAATTTAAAGTACTTTATTCCATAGCATGAGGTTTACAAAAAGTAACCAGTATCTGTAAAATAAGTAATTCTAA
>CM053607.1:89637499-89654168 GCA_028646535.1 Procyon lotor
AACAGTGTTGGTTCGGTGTTTAAAAATATTCTCGTTTATCAAATTATAAACACTGTATGCTTATATTTATGTAATATGATAGTACCCAAGAACGTGGAAGATGCAGCCTAAAAATTTCTGAATTATAATGGATTTGGGAGTATAAATGCTAGCTGAGAATAAAGGGCATGATATGTTGCCTACCAAATATATGTATTTAAAAGAGTGTATTTATTTTAGATGTTATCATCTATGCAACACACCTGAAGCATAAGGCAATTTACAAGACAGAGTAATTGTTAATGAAGTTAAAACAACCTCCAAAGTTTTTTTGGAGTGCTAACCATAAACACATCATGTTGCAGACAGACAGATGGTCAGAAACTGTAAAACTTCTCAGAAGAGATAATGAATTCAGAAAAGGAAATTAGATGCTCTAGGAAACAGTTTACATCTTAAGTAAAAATTTCCTGTGGGCAGAGGCTATGAAAAGAGCAGTTTAGACTTCAGATTAAATTCAGTGGGCCTCCAGCCAATATAAAAATGGACCCTGATTTAGCAAATTAAAACTGCTGATTGATAAGAAAAGGAGGGGGAACTTACTTATTGAGGGTACAGGAGGAAAATACCGTACGAAAGAGAAATGAATGCATAATAACAACAAAATAGATCCTCTGTTACACAATATTATAAGGAAGTAAACCAAAGGAAGCCTGGCCTGTTTTCAAAAGGACGTGAGCAATATGAGGAATGTTCGTTAGAACTTTAGTGTTATGATAAGTAAGAGTCACTTTATAAATCAGACTTAACACGAGAGATATAAAACTATTCTTATCAAATGGAGAAAGAGAAGCCAACTGAGAAAAAAAAAGGCATAACAATAAGCCAGACATTTTCTTTCTTTTTTTTTTTAAAGCCAGACATTTTCTAACAAAAGAAATTAATGCTACTTACCACTGGGTTGAATTTATCTCCCTGATGTTTCTTAATTGAGCCAACATTCTATGGAAACCAAAATAAAGAAACAAAATTAACAATAAAAGTATATCTTTATGACTTGAAGGGATCATCTCTTCTAAATTCTTCCTTGCCTCGAAATGTAAATTGTAATTCTCAAAAATTCACTAGTGTAAACACACAAATTTGCTAACTTCTAAATACATACCTAGCTTCTTAACCAGTCACTGGAATGTTTTTAATATATTTGTAAAATATGGTGAGCCCTCATCTCTATCAAATAATAAATACCCACTTAACATTAAAATTCCATTTATATGAACCTACTGAAAATAGTAAAGTTTTTTTCCAAGCAGATAAATTCAAATCACCAATTTAAATTTAGTAGTTTTTTTTAAAAAGGATTTTATTTGAAAGAGAGCAAGTGAGAGTGAGCAGGATGAAGAAGAGAGAGAGAGAGGAGAATCTGAAGCAGACTCTGTGCTGAGCATAGGGCCAGACTTGGGGCTCACTCTCATGACTGCAAGATCACGAACTGAGCCAAAATCGGGAGTTGGATGCTTAAACAATGGAGCTACCCAGACACCCCTAAATTTAGTAGTTTCTGATGGTTCTGTAAAGCAGACAAAGGTAATGATCATATTCTTTTCTTCCCTTTACAGAAATTTTGCTTTCTTTGGCACAATAATGGACCCAGTTAAATATTCACAATTGGAAGGCTCAGGGGCTGGAGGACACAGCTAAGACCAGTGACATATTAAGTCTGCTTTGGGGATGGAGTGGGGCCAATTATGGGCAAACATTTGTTTTCCCCATCCAGGGATAGGTGTAAACATGTCTACTGCTCCAACAACAATTTATGACCATAAATCAACAAGTGTGAGTATTAGGGGTGCCTGGGTGGCTCAATGGGTTAAAGCCTCTGCCTTCAGCTCAGGTCATGATCTCAGGGTCCTGGGATCAAGCCCCGCATCGGGCTATCTGCTCAGCAGGGAGCCTGCCTCTCCCTCTCTCTCTGCCTGCCTCTCTGCCTGCTTGTGATCTCTCTGTGTCAAATAAATAAAATATTTAAAAAAATAAAACCAAAAAACAAAAAACAAGTGTGAGTATTAAAAAACAACTAATAAGGCTGACAAAGAAGAAAAACAAAACAGGCTGGGGATTTCTAAAAGCACCGCTGAGCAACTGGACCACTGTTAACTGCTGCCTTCTGGATTTCTTGGTATGTAAGAAAACAAAATCCCCCATTTATTTAAACTATTGTGAAGTTTTCTGTACCTATACACATGTTACAAAGTGAAATATTACATAGTACATATTACAAAGTAAAATAGCCTAAACCCATCATAATCTTTTTATTAAAAAATTTGGTAATGCTAAAAAATTTGTGTTTCAAAATTTTACAGTTACCCTAAATTTATTGAGCTATTTTTTTCTGTGCTAAATGGTTTTAGTACTCCTGAGTTGTTTAACCTTCCTACAAATTCTACTTACAGTACATGTCACAAAAAAATACCTGTGTGTACAGCAAACAAAGATGGTCACTGAATCTGTCATTCAACATACTCCTACATATGTATAATCTGGTAGAATGGAATTGCTAATAAGCTGAGACAGACTATGGTTATGGAGGAGCAGGTTGGAGATAAGAGAGATGTGAAACCTGTTTTTAGAAATGATAGTTTAAAATACCTAATAGATGTCCTCACGGAATCTTTAGTAAGCAGTTGAATATGGGTGTTCAGAGATGTGGGGATAGGTCTAAGCTGAAGATACAAATTTAGAAGTCACCTGCTGCTTAGACATGATTTTTAAAGCAATGAAATTACATGAAAGCATCAAGAGCATGAGCATAGACAGAAAGGAGAATAGGTCCAATGATTAAACCCTGGGATATTACAGAAATAAGAGACCAGAAAGCAGAGAAAGAACCAAAAATGACACTTAAGAGAAGCTGTCAGTATGTCAAGAAAAAAAATGATATTGTAAAAGCAAAGTGAAAATGTTTCAAGGAAGAAGTTATCAACTACGTTAGTAAGAATTTGGAATTACCACTGTGTAGCACAGGTCATTTATTATCTTAACAAGGTCACTTAATGTGGAATGGTAGAAACAAAACAATGTTTGGAGCCAATTCAAGAAAAAAGAGGACAGGGGCGCCTGGGTGGCTCAGTGGGTTAAAGCCTCTGCCTTCGGCTTGGGTCGTGATCTCAGGGTCCTGGGATTGAGTCCTGCGTTGGGCTCTCTCCTCAGCGGGGAGCCTGCTTCTCCCTCTCTCTCTGCCTACTGGTGATCTCTCTCTCTCTCTCTCTCTCTGTCAAATAAATGAATAGAATTTAAAAAAAAAAAAAAGAAAGAAAGAAAAAAGAGGACAACCTGATATAGCAAATACAGACAATTCAGGTAGTTTGGCTATAAAGGACATTAGAAAAATAGAGTAGTAGCAAGAGCAGAATGTGAATCAAGAGTTACAACATTTGATTTGTAAACAGATAGGAATAATCTAGTTAGAAGAGCCCATTGGTAAATTTTTATAAACAGATTTGGGCAACTATTCATAGACTGTCCTAGCAAGATGTCCCACCAATTAAAAAAAGCTGTTCATAAGGAAGAAAACAAAAAATATACTTTTGGTGCAATGGTATAACTAGTCAAATAAAACTGACATAGGGTATTTCTCAAAAATATAAATTATTGTGCTTTCCTTCTAAAGATTTTTTCTAAGCCTTTATTTATTTATTTGAGAGAGAGAGAGTGAGTGAGCATGAGAGTGAGGGGAAGAGCAAAGGGAGAGGACCATCAGACCCCACTCTGAGCATGGAGCCCAACTTGGGGATTGATCTCATTATCCAGAGATCACGACCTGAGCCCAAAATCAAGAGGTGGATGCTTAACTGACTGAGCCACCCAGTTGCCCCTTTGGAGATTCTTAATTTGGAGATTAGATATAAAACTCAAGATTCTTTATCTTAAAGTGCTGATGTTAATTCTTTTTGTCCAAGATTCTCAATAATAATCAATACATGGTTAATCTTATTTCATCTATGCTCAAACCACCATCCTTTCTCCCTCCCAATTCTCTACAATTATTTTGACCAACTCTCAGCTTGGGTATTACTATAACAAGTGAAAAGTGAAGTCACTACAAAGGTTTTTAAAAATATAGTATGTTATGGGGCACCTGGATGGCTCAGATGGTTAAACGTCTGCCTTTGGCTCAGGGTATGATCTCCAGGTCCTGAGATGGAAGCCCAGCATTGGGTTTCCAGCTCAGTGGGGAGTCTGCTTTTTCCTCTCCCTCTGCCTCTATTTCTGTGTCTCCAATGAGTAAAATAAAATTAAAAAGACCCTATAAAAACACAGTGTATTTCCCTATCAATCTAAAAAAATAGAATATTTTCCTATCAGTATGATATACCCAAGTAGATTTGAGAGAAATTTTAATGTTGAAGCAATCTTTCTACATGAGTTCAAGAGTTAAAATGTACAACATAGGCTCCTCAGGCATGCCCACAGTTATTAGTTGACAGTCAGTGGTTGTTTAAGATCACTAGTTTAGGGGCACCTGGGTGGCTCAGTCGGTTAGGCAGCTGCCTTTGGCTCGGGTCAAGATTCCAGGGTCCTGCATCAGGCTCCCTGCTCAGTGGGGAGCCTGTTGCTCCCCCTACTTGTGCGTGCTCTCTCTCTCTGTCAAATAAATAAAATCCTAAAAAAAAAAAAAAAAGATGATTTTAGTTTAACAATGGTTATCACAGTCTTTGCTAATCTATACTTGGTATACCCGTCCTTAGTTCTGAGGCATTTACTGGACACTATTAACCCATTACTGGTAAGTACATGAATAGTAAACAATGAAAATAATGATACAAAAAAAATAGAATAGAAAGGTAAGAAATTTATACAGTGAAAAGATTATAAATGCTATGTAAGAGCATTTGATCCTGAAGGACAAAAATAACTAAATGTATAAAATGTGCTACAACATATACAGCAACAAACAGCTAAGTTCCACACTAAACAGCTGTAAGACTAACATCAGTGTCTGAACCCGACTGGCCTGATTCTAATCAGAAAGCTGAGACTTTCTTCAATATTGGCACTACTAACCCAATTTTCATAATAAACCATAGTTAACCTAAAACATGTTTTAAAAAAAGCTTACTGTGGAATAAAGGAGTAAACATACATATTGAAGTTACTAAAGAGTGCCACATTTGCAGAAATTTCCATTTTCACTTTCTACAAATTACTACATAATTAAATAGACAGATTCTTATAGTTTGGAAACTATATACATCCCTGTAACTAACAGCATTAACAATATAAAATCTAATACTATGGTAAATGAAAGTGGCAAGAGTAGGCATGTTGTATTGTTTCTGATCTTAAAAGAAAGGCTTTCAGCTTTTTTTTTCTTAAGATTTTATTTATTTATTTGAAACAGAGAAAGAAAAGAGAGCACAAGCAGAGGGAGCTGCAGGCAGAGGGAGAGGGAGAAGCAGGCTCTCTCCGCTGAACAGGGAGCCCAGCGTGGGGCTCGATCCCAGAACCTGGGATCATGACCTGAGATGAAGGCAGATGCTTAATTGACTAAGCCACCCAGGAGCCCCAGGCTTTCAGCTTTGCACCACTAAGTAGGATGTTAGCTATGGGCTTGTCATATATGCCTTTTTTTTTTTTTTAAGATTTTATTTATTTATTTGACAGAGAGAGCGAGAGAGGGAACACAAGCAGGGGAGTGTGGGAGGGAGAAGCAGGCTTCCCGCTGAGCAGGGAGCCTGATGAGGGGCTTGATCCCAGAACCCTAGGATCATGACCTGAGCCAAAGGCAGATGCTTAACAACTAAGCCAACCAGGCATCCCACATATGGCTTTTATTACATTGACATATATTCCTTCTATATCCACTTTGTTGAGAATTTTTATCATAACTGGATGTTGAATTTTTGTCAAATGCTTTTTCCACATTTACCAAGATGATTATATGGATTTTTATCCTTCATTTTGTTAATGTAATATATCACACTGACTAATATAAGGATGTTGAATCATCCCCTATATCCCTGAATAAATCTCACTTGATCATGGTGTATAATCCTTTTAATGCATTGCTGAATTCAGCTTACTAATATTTTGTTCAGGAATTTTTCACCCATGTTCGTCAGGGATATAGCTGTGTAATTTTCTTTTCTTGTGGCGTCTGTCTGGTTTTGCTATCAAGGTGATGAAAGCCTGAGAAAATAAGTTTGCAAGACTTCCCTCCTCTTCTATTTTTTTAGAAGAGTTTTAAAACGGTAATATTAAGTGTTTTTTGAATACTCACCAGTGAAGCCATCTAGTCCTAACCAGAGCAATTAGGCAAGAAAAAGAAATAAAAGGCATTCAAATTGGAAAGGAAAAAGTAAAACTGTCACTATTTGTAGATGACATATAGAAAACTCTAAAGACTCCATCAAAAAAACTGTTAAAACTAATAAGTGAATTCAGTAACTTGCAGGATACAAATATCAGTTGAATTTCTATACACTAAAATTTTCAGAAAGAAGAATAAAGAAAACAATACCATTTATAATTATATCAAAGAACAAAATACTTAGGAATAAAGTTAATAAAGTAGGTGAAAGACCTAAATATTGAAAACTCTAAGACATTAATGAAAGAAATTAAAGACACAAATAAATGAAAAGCTATTCCACACTCATGAACTGGAAGAATCAATACAGGTAAAATGTCTATACTACCCAAAGCAGTCTAAAGATTCAATTCAATCCCTATCAAAATTCCAATGCCATTTTAAAAAAAAATATGGTCAATTAATTTATAACAAAGGAGCCAAGAATATACAAGGGGTAAAGGACAGTCCTTTCAATGAATGATAGTGGGAAAACTACAGGCACAGGCAAAAGACTGAAACTTGACCACTGTCTTTTATCATACACAAAAATTAACTCAAAATGGATTAAAGATTTGAACCTGAGGTGCCTGGGTGGCTCAGCTGGTTAAGGGTCCAAGGGTCCAAATCTTGATTTCAGCTCAAATTACGATCTCAGCGTCATGAGATCAAGCCCTGTGTCATGCTCTGCACTCAGCACAGAGTGTGCCTGTCCCTCTCCTCCCCAAGTTTACATGCACTCTTTCTAATAAAATCTTTTTTATTTTATTTTATTTTTTTTAATTTTTATTAACATAATGTATTATTTGCCCCAGGGTACATGTCTGTGAATCGTCAGGCTTACACATTTCACAGCACTTACCATAGCACATACTCTCCCCAATCTCCACAACCCAGCCACCCCATCCCTACTCTAATAAATAAAATCTTAAAAAAAAAGATGAACCTAAGACCTAAAATCATAAAACTCATACAAGAAAACAGAGTTAGGTAAGCTTGATATCTGATACCAAAACCAAAAATCAGTAAATAGGACTACATCATACTAAAAAAGCCTCTGGCACAGCAAAGAAACCATCAGCAGAAGCAAAATGTAACCTACAGAATGGGAGACAATACACAAGTCATAAGGGACTAATATTCAAAACATATAAAGAACTTATACAACTTAATGACAAAAAAATCCAATTAAAAAATGGGCAGACGATCTGAATAGACACTTAAAACAAACAGAGGCCAGTAGATGAAAAAATGCTCAACATCACTAATCATCAGGGAAATGCAAAACAAAACAATGAGATGTCACATCTCACATTTTAGAATGGCTATTACCAAAAAGATGAAAAATAATAAGTATTGGTGAGGATATGAAGAAAAGGGAAGCCTTCTGCACTTTTAGTGAGAATATAAATTGGTGCAGCCACTATGTAAAATAATATGGAGGTTCTCCTCTCCACAAAAAAAATCCAGCCATATGATCCAGCAATTCCACTTGTATTTATCTGAAGAAAACAAAAACACTAAGTCCAAAATTAAGACAGTCCCCATGGTCACTGCAGTGCATACATACACAAATATTCAGTCATAAAAAGAATGACATCTTACCATTTGCAACAACTTCGATGGATGGATATTAGGCTAAGTTAAGTAAGTCAGACAGGGAAAGACAAATGCCATCTGATCTCTCTTATATGTGGAATCTAAAAACAAAACAAAAAACTTCCTAGATATAGAAAACAAACTGGTGGTTGCCAGAAGCAGGGGGAGGGGAAAGGGGACAGGTAAAGGGGGTCAAAAAGTTACACACATACAAAAGTCTTTCCACTACCACAGCAGAGGTCCCCACATGCTACTTTCCAGTCAACATCCTAGTCAAGGCAACCTGTCCTAGATAAGAGTGCTATAACATTGTGTGTAAGTGGGGGCGCCTGGGTGGCTCAGTGGGTTAAAGCCTCTGCCTTCAGCTCAGGTCATGATCCCAGGGTCCTGGGATCGAGCCCCGCATCGGGCTCTCTGCTCTGCAGGAAGCCTGCTTCTCCCGCTACCATTCCCTCTGCTTGTGTTCCCTCTCTCGCTGTGTTTCTCTCTGTCAAATAAATAAAATCTTAAAAAAAAAAAGAAAGAAAGAAACATTGTGTGTAAGTGTTGTAAGAATGCAGGCTTTGCTTCTCATGGATAAATACATGGGAGCAAAATTGCTGGGTCACAGTCTATGTTTAATTACATATATGTATTTTTAAAGTTGTTTTAGGGAGTGGTTTTATCATTTAACACTTCCAGCGTTCCAGATACATCTTTACCAACACTTGATATTCTCCACTCTTTCTTTAGTAGCACGTCCATAGCAATAGCTCACTGTATTTTTGTTTTGCATTTCTCTAATTACAAATGGCACAGCAGAGCCTCATCTGTACTTAGACCTCATTTAGATGATAGAACATTGGACTTTAAGCCCTGATGCTCTAATGGGATAAAACTTCTGAAGAGAGTGATCAGGGTACCTAGATGGTGCAGTCGGGACTCTTGTTTTGCCTCAGGTTGTGATCTCAGGGTTGTAGGATCAAGCCGCATGCTCAGTGCAGAGTCTGCTTGAGTTTCTCTCTTCCTCTCCTCTTTATCCTCCGAGCGGCATGCTCGCTCGCTCTCTCTCTCTAAATAAATCTTAAAAAAAAAAAAAAAAAAAAGCAGAGGGGCAACTAGGTGGCTCAGTCAGTTAAGCAGCTGCCTTCAGCTCAGGTTATGATTCCAGGGTTCTGGCATCAAGGCCCATATCAGGCTCCTTGCTCATCAGGTGAGTCTGCTTCTCTCCCTCTGCCTGCCACTCCCAATGCTTGTGTGCTCCTCCTTTCTAACGAATAAATAAATAAAATATATATATTTTTTTAAGGTAGAGAGTGATAGAACTTTGTATATGGGAGGAAAGTAAATTATTGTTAAAAGACCACATTGTATTGGAAAACAATTCTCCCTAAACATCTCACATTTCTGCATGGTCTGCGTTCTCTGAGACATGTCATTTACAGGCCATTTAAGATGTTTATATAAAAAGACATTCCAAGATAATAAGTCTTAGCAAAATTAAGACAGTCCAACATCTTCTCTCAAGAAGATCTGTTTAAATTCCAGAGTAAAGATAAGGTTTCTGTCTCTCACTTTCAGAGGAAAGGATACAGACTCTCATTACCAGTGGTCCTATGCAAAATCAGAGTCTCCCAATTTGGGGTTCCTCTTCTGCAAAGCACACTATTGCCTGTGCAGGTATGATCTGATCCTTACTGTATAGCCCTGTGTGGACTGAGGCTCAGGTAACTGACACAAGACATGCTGTGGTTGCTGCTTTTGTAGTGAGTAATAAACTCTGTCTCTGATCTAGAGGTCATGTGTATACTGACAGGTTAACATACTAGCTTGTAAAGAGGGGAAAATCTAGACCCTTTACTGTTTCTGATTTAATCACTATAAATTACGAAACACGTTGGGGCGCCTGAGTGATTCAGTCCGTTAAGCATCCTATTGATGTCGGCTCCTGTCAGGATCTCAGGGTGGTGAGACTAAGCCCCCTGCTGGGCTTCACACTGGGTGTGGACTACTTAAGATTCTTTCTTTCCCTCTCCCTTTGCCCTTTCCTCCAACCCCTGCACTCACTCCCCCTCTCTCTAAGGAAAAAAGAAAAGAAAAAAGGAAAAACACAGCCATAGTGTTTTATACTACCCAAGATCAAAAGACTGAGTCCATTTCCCCATTCCTTGATTTCAGGCTGATCTTGTATCTTGCTTATATGGCAGTTTGTTATGGAAATAACAGTACCTATGCCTCAAGATTTAAAACTTCCACCTTCACCTTCTTTGAATGTTGCCCCAAGGACATTATGTCAGAGGCAGCCTAGGATAAAAGACCATATTGCTGATTCACAAATTCAAGAGAAATAAATAAATTCCTGTTATTTTAAGCCATCAATCTTCCTAACTTTAACAACTATATTGGTTTTTCCAAAGAGGAAACTTAATGCTTTGTTCATTTTCTTTGGGTAGAAATATAACTATTTCATTAGTTTCAGTTTTTTCTATGTTTTCTGCCTTTTATTTATTTTGAATTTAACTGTCTTCTTTTTTTCCCTCTTAGGGTAAAGATTAAATAAATGATTCTAATACTTTCTTCTTCAAGATTTAAAACTATAAATTCTCTAAGGGGCACTTCATAAGTTTTATTATGCCTTTGTTAATTTAAAATGCTTTCGGTGTTTCCATTTGACTTATTCTTTAACCCATAGGTTATTTAGAATCATTTTTATTTCAACACATGGTACTAAACCTTATTTTGTTACTGATTTCTAACTGAATTCCATTATGGTCAAAGAACATATTATGATTTCTAGCCTCGGCAATATGCTGAAGCTTTCGGACAGCCCCACAAAAAGTCCATCTGGGTCAGTGTTTCATGTCTGCCTGAATGTCACATTCTACATTTCTTGGGTATAATGCTTTATAAATGTTAATAAGGTTAAATTGGTTGACAGTGGTGTTCAAATCTTCTATATCCTTACCATTTTAAATATTGAAAGTACTGAAATCTCCATCAGTGTAAGTCTATTTCTCCTTTTATAATTGTCTATTTTTATCTCATGTATTCTGAAGCTCTGTTATAGAGTGAATACACATTTAAGGTTCTTATATCTTGATAAGTGGATCCTTTTATCATTATAAGATGCTCTTTTTCTCTGCTAACAATTCTTGCCTTGAAATATATTTCACTTGATATCATTGTAGCGATAGCAGCTTTCTTTCAGTAAGTTTTAATACAGTGTATCTTTCCCCATCTATTCCTTTTAACCAAATCTTTAAAGTGCTTACTTGTATAAAGCATAGAGTTGGGTCTTACTGTTTTATCCAATCTGACAATTTTTATGTTTTGATGGTGGGCTTAGACCATTAATATTTAATATAATTATTGGTGTGGCTTAATTTAAGCCTATTTCATTACTGTTTATTTTCTATTTGTTCTTTTCTCTCTTTTTTCTTGACTTCAAATAATGCAAATAATGCTATTTTTTTCTCCACACTATCTCAATATATGATCTTTTTGGTGTATTTTTTTTTTTTGGTTGCTCTAGGAATACACAATATGCAGTCTTAATTCATCACAGTCTACCTTCAAATATTATGTCACTTCACATATTATCTAAGAAATCTAAGGGTATAATTTACACTTGCATTTATTCTCTCCCATATTTCAAACTACTGTCATACATTTTACTTCCACATATTATAAATCCCACAATATTTTTTGCCTTACATTATCATCTGTTAAATAAACTTGAAAACAAGAAAGAAGCGCCTGGGTGGCTAAGTCACTTAAGCAACTGACTCTTGTTTCAGCTCAGGTCATGATCTCAGGGTCAGGAGAATGAGCCCCACATTGGGCTCCACACTTAGTATGAAGTTGGCTTGGGACTCTCAATCCCTTTCCCTCTGCCCCTCCCCACTGCTCTTGCATGCTCTCTCTCTAAAATGAATAAATCTAAAAAAAAATAATAAAAAAATAAAAACAAGAAAACAGAATTTCATATTTATTCACAAATTTACCATTTTCTTCAGTCTGTTTCTTACTACAAATTTGCTGGTAAGCTGATTTGAGCAGCTTTTTTTTTAAGATACTGCATTTTTCTGTTCTAGAATGTGCATCTGGATCATTTTCAGGTTGTCCATTACTCTGCTGAAATACCCAATCCCTCACATACCACCCTGTAAATTGCTTTTTTTTTTTTTTTTGACAGAGAGCTAGAGAGAGAGCACAGAGGCAGAGGCAGGCAGAGGGAGAGGGAGAAGCAGGCTCTCCGCTGTGCAGGGAGTCCAACATCGGGCTTGATCCCAGTACCCTGGGATCATGACCTGAGCCAAAGGCAGACGCTTAACCAACTGAGCCCCCCAGGCACCTCCTCTAAGTTGCTTTAAAAATCTCTGTCTCCTACTTCTAATAACTGGGTCATCTGTAAGCCTGCTTTTATTAACTATTTTCTCTTAAAAATACCATCACAGGTTCCTGTTTCTCTGTATGTTTCACAATTTTTCACAGTATTCTAGATGCTGTAAGATTAAACTTGAGAATTAAGCACAATATTGTTAAGTTCCTTATTTCCCAGAGAGTCTACACTCTTCTCTCAGCATAGATGACTGTTAATTCATATTCCTAGCAAAAAATCTGTATCAGCTGGGAATGGCTGCAGCTTTAATTAGATTGATTTCATCTGTGATCATTTCAACTTAGAACTTCTCTATCCCCAGAGACAGCCACCTTTTCGATCTTGTCATCATCTAGGGTAGAAAGAATTTGGGATGCAGTTCCAAGCATTTTTTTTTTGGTTCAGTTTACCTTCAGATTCGAATCTAGCAGAGTCCTACAACTCAAGAACCATTGAATTTGCAGGACTACACATTTCTCTGAGCTCTTCAAGATCTCCTTCTCTACTCTTGCTTTATGGCAAAATTCAAGGTGGATGGAATTATCAGGCTTAATGATTAATTTTGCCTTTGGGGCTCTTGCCAGATTCCTCTCCCTTCACAAAAGTCCACAAGGTCATTCAAAAAATTGGATGAGTTATCCTCATCACTTCAGTCTTTGCACGTATGGCAAGTCTGCTTCTCTATCCTACACTGATAACCAGGCAAGTCCCTAAGCAGGGAAGCTAATCCCACTCTTGACTCACCTAGGAAAGGTTCATTATCTGGAACTAAGTTCACTAAGGCTTTCCCGATTTCACAGATTTTTTGCTAACCTTATTTTTTTTTAAAGCAGGATCCTTTTGTTTCCAGATTTTTCTTATTCTTACCAGGGAACCACAGGTTTTCTGTGTCCTCCTATAGCCTACTAGAAGCAGAGATAACAGGGCATTTCCAGTGTAGATGAAACTGTTTTATTTATGGAAAAGACAGTCCCATGGAAGATATCCATTCTGACTCCCTCCTTTGTCAAGTAAACTTGCTCAAAGTAGAGGAAAAATCTCTGGAATTCTCTGTCTCTTTAGGAAAAATGACATTAATTTATTGAAGAAGAAGGCCTAGTTATTTTTACAAAAAATGTATTTCATTCTCCAATTAGAAATAAGACTACAAATGCAAATACTCCAGATAGAATTTGTTTACTTAATTATGAAAGGCTAACATTAAATCATTCTATAATCAAAGGGAGCAAGTACAGGGAGAATCAGGAAATAAAGCAGCTCAATATGGCTCATAACCAAACTGTGGGAAGATGAAATAGTAGAGAAAAGGAATACTGGAGGTCTATGTGTTCATTCAACTGTTTCTAACATTATAGTTGATTCTGTAATTTTCAACAACAGGTCAATAAAAGCTGTGCAAAAAAGACATTTGGGCAGTATGTATCACAAATGTATATTCACAATGATGTTTACTGTGATAGGAAAAGTAAATCTTGGCCTTATTTCAAACCTAGAAATAGCTTCCTCATACGGTCTTGACTGGATCCTTAACTCTTCCTCAAAACACACAATCTTGTGGGTGTATTAACTTCCTTGTGTGTATTCCTTTATTTCTCTTTACTTTGTAGTATTTATTTCCATGCTAGAGTAACACCTAATAGCCTCAGTTTCTGCTAATGACGACAATAGCAACTTCTTTTTCTTGATGCTTGAAATCATTAAGCATCATCCGGGAAGTCCTTCTGGGAACAGAACAAAATGGTCAAATAAATGAATCAGAATCCTGGTTCTCTAAAACACTCTACAGGAAGAATTGATTTTGACCATATGCAGCAATATGCTATACCAAGTAGGTGTATTTTTCCTCCCATCTTAAAAAGGACCTCTCTTGGGGCACCTGGGTGGCTCAGTTGGTTAGGCATCTGCCTTCACCTCACCTCACTGATCCCAAAGTTCTGGGGTCCAGCCCCTCACTGGTCTCCCTGCTCAGCGGGGAGTCTGCTTCTCCTTCTCCTCCTACCCCCCCCTCGCGCTTTCAAATTAATAAATAAAATCTTCAAAAAAAAAAAGGGAGGAATGCCTGGGTGGCTCAGTCGTTAAGCGTCTGCCTTCAGCTTGGGTCATGGTCCCAGCACCCTGGGATCAAGCATCAGGCTCCTTGCTCAGTGGGAAGCCTGCTTCTCCCTCTGCCTGTCACTCCCCCTACTTGTACTCTCTCTCTCTGTCAAATAAATAAATAAAATCTTAAAAAAAAAAAAAAAAAGACCTCTCTCTCAATATATCTCTCCAACTACCAATCTATTTCTCTGCTCCCCTTTACGGTAAAATTCCAAACAAGTTGTCTACATACACTGTCTTCAATTATTTCATCAATTGTTCTTAAACTCACTCCAATCATATTTTTGTCCCCATCACTTCAATGGAAACTATTCCTCCTAGTTCATCAATGGCCCACATATTGCCAAATTCAAAAAATAAATTCTAAATTCTGAATTTAGAATTTGTTCACTTGAGTCATTTCATTAGCACTGTTCCCACTATTTTACACATTTTCTTCACTTAGTTTCCAAGACATCATATACTCCTAGTCTTGTTATTACACCACTAATTATGCCTGAGTGTCCTTTGCTAGTTACTTCTCTTTAATGCCAACCACTTAATGCATTATAAGTGACCGACAACATAGATTTTGGTCCTCTTCTCCAAATCCATATCATCCTTGATGATCATCCAGTTTCAAGTGTTGAAATCTTATCAACTCTTTAAATAGTAAGTACCCTGAATGAAACCTGTCCTAGTTTGGGTTCTCCCAAAAGCAAAGGCTTAAGTAAGGACTTAAATACAGGACATTCCCTGTCCAGGAAATGACCTGAGGGAGCAGAAAGAGTAAGGCAGAGATGAAGAAAAAGCCAATATAAGGAATGGTATACTGTCAAAGTCATTCCTAAGGACAACAGGAGTTTATTCTCCTTAAACTTCTTGAGAAGCATACAGGTGATCTCTCAGAATTGTCTGGCTACAGGATGAGAGACAAGCTATTCTTGATCTGCCCCTGTTTTACACTGATTAAGGGTTGCCTCTACTGACGTTAACTTTCACTGGCTACCAGCCTATGCGTGCTTTCTGGTAGAGATGGCTTCCCATAGCAGAGAAATCATCGGGGCTTCCTTTCACTGGGAAGGACATTCCAAGGTGACTCTATACACTGTTTATGGTACCATTTCTTGCACCTACAGTTAAAGTCAGAAGTGAGCCAAGAGGATGTGATGCTGCATACCAGAACTGCTCACTAGTTCTAGACTAGACCACTACTATCAACTCAGACTTCCATATCCAACTCCCTGTCATATGTCTCCATTTAGCAGAAGAATATAAAGAAAAAAGCAAGAATTAATCATTTAGAAAAATGAAAGAGTAAAAATGAGGAATGAATCCAAGAGGTGGTTCCGGTTTTGGTGGCAGTACAGTTGATTCTTAATGCGGGTTCAATCTGCATATATTCAAGTGGATTTGTAACTGGATTTTTTTTTTATAAATACAGTACAGTGCTATAAATGTATTTTCTCTTCCATATGATTTTCTTTTCTTTCTTTCTCTCTTTCTTTCTTTTTAGGAAGTTTTACTTTTTTTTTTTTTTAAGATTTTATTTATTTATTTGAAAGAGAAAGAGAGAGCAAGGGCAGTGGGTACAGGGTAAGGGTAGAGGAGAAGCAGACTTCCCGCTGAGCAGGGAGCTGGATGCAGGACTCAATCCCAGGATGCTGGGATCATGACCTGAGCTGAAGGCAGATGCTTAACCAACTGAGCCATCTAGACTCCTTCTCCTTGATTTTCTTAATATCATTTTCTCTTCTCTAGCCTACTTCATTGTAAGGACACAATACATAATACATATATATACAAAATATTTCTTAAATCAACTATTTATGTTATCAATAATACTTCTAGTCAAGAGTAGGTTATTAGTTAAGATACTTCAATTTTTGACTATGCATGGGTCAGCATCCTCAAACCCCACATTGTTCAAAGGTCAACTGGAGAAGAATATAAACATTAAGAATAGACAACTTCCCAGCAAGTCTAAAGATACAAAACACACCACTAGGAATCAGAATGGGAATATAATAGCACAAATAAAAATTATTTCTGCATTTTGGGGTAAATGTAGATCTTTATCATATTTTACAAAACAAAAAATTATTTCAAAAATAAATTACTAAATTCAATATATTAGTGATGTTTTAAATCTTGCATGACTTACTATAAAAATATAAATTACAAAACGGTTTCAGGAAGTAGAAAATCATGGATGATACTTAAGGGTTTATCAGTAAGTCACTATTCTAAAAGACTCTAAGCACTCGCAAACTCAAAAGAAATGGAATTTGATCACAAGATTCAGA
>CM053607.1:89654268-89700791 GCA_028646535.1 Procyon lotor
GAGAGCCCAATGCAGGGCTCAATCCCAGGACCTTGAGATCATGACCTGAGCCAAACGCAGAGGCTTTAACCCACTGAGCCACCCAGGCGCCCCACAAATTCAATATAATTCTTATACAACCCAAAGTTAGCATACTGCATTAATACACCATTTATACTCAAGAATACTTTAAAAAATCCTAAATTACATAGAAAAACTCAAATACAGTAGTGAGACTAAACATGGCTATGGAAAACTAAATCTAGGAATGCCAAGAAAATAAATCTATTAACAGTACATCACACAAACAGATGAAAAGGAAGTAAAATGGAACTTCTTGACAATGCTGAATGGGTATCTAATAAAAGACAATATTCATTCTTGACAAAAATCCCAGTAAACTAGAAACAGAATAATCCCTCAATAAAGAAACAAACATCTGTGTCACGTTCATGGAAATAAAATAAAAATGAGAAACATTAACACCAAAATTTGACATCTGAGCAGTTAGGTAGCTCAGATGGTTAAGTGGCTGCCTTCAGCTCAAGTAATGATCCTATGGTGCTCAGCGGAAACTCTGTTTCTCTCTCTCCCTCTGCCTCTCCCCCAGCTTGTGCTCTCTCACTCTCTCTCTCTCTCTCTCTCAAATAAATAAAATCTTAAAAAGAAAATAAAATTTAAAAGAATAGCAACCCTATCAAGCAAGTGAAAAAGACAACCCACAGGGGTGCCTGGGTGGTTCAGTGGGTTAGAGCCTCTGCCTTCGGCTCAGGTCATGATCTCAGGGTCCTGGGACTGGGGCCCTGCGTCAGGCTCTGTGCTCAGCAGGGAGCCTGCTTCCCCCTCCCTCTCTGCCTGCCTCTCTGCCAAATAAATAAATAAAATCTTAAAAAAAAAAAAAAGACAACCCACAGAATGAGAGAAAATATTTGTACATCATGTATCTGATTAAGGGAACCGCATCCAGAATACATAAAGAACTCTTACAACAATTAAAAAAAAAAACAAAAAACAAAACAGTAACAAAACTTAAAAAAAAAAAAAATAGGCAAAGGATCAGAAGAGGCATTTCTCCAAAGACACACTAATGGTCAATAAGCACATGAAAAGATGCTCAACATTATCAGTCATTAGGGATACAAAAACCAAAACCACACTGAGGGGCACCTGGGTGGCACTGTGGGTTAAAGCCTCTGCCTTCGGCTCAGGTCCTGATCTCAAGGGATCGAGCCTTGCATCGGGCTCTCTGCTCGGCGGGGAGCCTGCTTCTCCCCCTCTCTCTCTCTGCCTGCCTCTCTGCCTACTTGTGATCTCTTCCTCTCTGTCAAATAAATAAATAAAATTAAAAAAAAAAAACAACACACTGAAATAAATTTTATACCCACTAAGGATGACGATAATCAAAAAGATAGGCAATAACAACTGCCAGGGAAGCTGTGGAGAAACTGGAACCCTGATATATTGTAGAATGAAAATGTATACCGGTACTGTATACAGTACACTTTTGAAAAAAAGTTTGGCAGTTCCTCCAAAACGTTAAACATAGTTACCATATGACCCATCAATTCCACTCATCGGTACATAACAAAGTGACAACATTCTCTGAAAAACATTTATAACTAAAGTTCACAGCAGCATTACCTATTGTGACCAAAAAGTGGAAACAGTTCAATACCCATCAACTAATTAATAGATAAACAAAATGCTGTATATCCATATAATGGAATATTATTCAGGCATAAAAAGAGATTAACTACTCATACATGACATAACATGGATGAACTCTGGAAACATTACGCTATGGTAAAGAAGCCAGATAGTCAAATCCTTTGCTCAAGTGAGATCTTTACCTTACTACAGACTTCTCATTCCACCTGCCACTTCAACATGGTAATTACTTCTTTGGTTCTCTATGCGGTTTTTTAAATGAAGAGATCTAAAAATAAAATGTTTTTATGCAGTGTGTACACTGTCCTAGAAACTGAATCAAACCTGTTGAAACACATGACCTGATTTGAGAATCCTGGACACAAATGCCACTGTTTGAAATTTCCATCAGCTATATTTTCTGGACCCTCTAAAATCAACCTCTATTAAAATGCAAATTCACACGGTGAAGACAAGACCCCAATTTTCTAAGATGAATTTCCTACTTTTTCCTGGGTTCAAGAGAAGAAGAAACCACCAGCAAAGCCCAGAAAAAGGTAGGAAGTAGCAAAACAAAAACAAGAAGCCAGCCTGAATTCTCATTTTTCTGTAAAGCTAATGTGTTTGCTTTGGGGATAACTTAGCCTGGGTATGATTATAAACATCACAAACCTTCCAAAGAAAGAAAACCAGATGACTCTCAACACCCTCTTGCAGGAAGATTTATCAGGAAAACTTAAAAATACCACTTGATAAAAGTCTTAGAATTCAGGTTAATATTTTAGGTATAACATCTGCTATTCTATTAAGTCATCCCAAACATCCCTTAGGGCAAAAAAATTGTCTTATTTTTTAAGTTTTTATTTATTAATCATTACACCCAACAACCCTGACCCTGAGAGATCAAGAGCCACATGCTCCTCTGACTGAGCCAGCCAGACACCCCTAAAGACTCATTCATTCTTTAAAATCTTTTTTTATTGCTCATTATAATACATAACCTCCCCAATGTCCATCACCCAGTTACCCTATTCCCCCATCCCCTTCCCCTCCAGCAACCCTGTTTGTTTCCTAAAATTAAGAGTCCCTTATGGTTTGTCTTCCTCTTGTTTCATTTTTTCCTTTCTTCCCCTATGATCCTCTGCCTTGTTTCTTGAAATCCACATATCAGTGAGATTATATGATAATTGTCTTTCTAGGATTGACTTATTTCACTTAGTATAATACCTTCTAGTTCTACCCATGTCATTGCAAATGGCAAGACTCATTTATTTAAGTAAAATAGCATCATACCCATCGAAAAGAATAAAGGAAAAAATTTTAAGATTCTTGTACTACTCAAACATTATTTTTTCTTCTTTTTGTAACCACATCACTTAGTTCCCTATTTATTAAATGCCTTACTCCAAAGGTGTTAGGGCAATATAAAGTATATGTGGTTTTCCTATCTCAAAGGGCTTAGAAATATAAAAGGCGGTACTAGACAATTCAGTTTAGAAAGACTAAAGGGGAACAATTAAAAGGGCACAGCATTAAGAATCTGCTAGAAAGTTAAAAGTAAACATTTTATTAAGAAGATGTCTGAATGCCAGAAACTATTTCCTTTGTTGTTATTTTTTTGTTATTGTGGAGAATGATGTTTGGGCTTTGAAGAAATCCCAAATGTTAGCAAGAAATCATTACATAGAGAATGTACAGTTTAAAACATTATCTTGCTGTAGTGCCAACTTTTATAAACTGTTCCATCTAACCAATATAGTATTACAAACTTTTTTTTTTTTTTTTTTTAAGATTTTTATCTATTTATGACAGAGAAAGACAGCAAGAGAGGGAACACAAGCACAGGAGAGCTGGAGAGGGAGAAGCAGGCTCCCCGCTGATGAGGAAGCCCAATATGGGGCTGGATCCCAGGATGCTGGGATCATGACCTGAGCTGAAGGCAGACACTTAATGACCAAGCCACCCAGGTGCCCCTAGATTTAGAAACTTCTAAGTGTTGGCATTCCTAAGACTGTAAGAAATGGCTTTTAGACACTTTTAGTGTCTAAAAGTCAGAATTTAAATTAAGGTTTAGGGGGGTGCCTGGGTGGCTCAGTAGATTAAGTGTCAAGGTTAAGCTCAGGTCATGATCTGGGGGTCCTGGGATCAGGCTCCACACCGGGCTCGCTGCTCAGGGGCAAGTTTCTCCCTCTCCCGCTGCCCCTCCTCCCACTTGTGTTCTCTCTCCCATCTCTCTCTCTCTCTCTCTCTCTCTCTCTCTCTCACACACACACACACACATAAATAAAAATAAAATCTTTAAAAAATAAAAATTAAAAAAATAAATCAAGGTTTAGGGATTAAGCCTCACTACCTGATGATATGAAATAAAAATGGGCATTTGTTGATTAGAGCTACTCTGTGCCAGGTACTCTGTTAAATGCTTACATACGTAATCTCATTTCTCAAAATAATCCTGTCAAGAAGGTTCTAACTTAACCCTAATTTTATCCTCATTTCAAATAGGAGGGACGGATGTTGCTTAATTAGGTTTTATTAGGAAGGTGGTCATGAGGAGTCCCTGAACTCAGCCCTGCTGGCTCATAGTTCCAGATCTTTACCTACTACACATATTCTGTGGAAAAATGTCCTCCCTATACTTAAGTCCTCCTGGACTTATCCAGTTTATAATGTGCGGAAATCAGCCTTCATTTTTCAAACACTACTTTTGAAAGTACTTCTGTTAAGTAACGAATTTCTTAAAAATTTTCTGTGGAAAATAAAAAATACTATTGGAGCAACTCAAAAGTGCATGTTTTGTGCCCAGTTCACTCACACACATAGAACTCTGACATGCCTCTAAATTAGGTATTTTGTGCAAATTTAAATATAAACAAAAGTCACAAGACAAATAAGAAGGAAGTCTTAAGACTCCAAGTGTATGGGCACCTGGCTGGCTCTGTCAGTACTGCATGCGACCTGACCTCAGCGTCATGAGTTCAAGCCCCACACTATACATAGAGATTACTTAAAAAAAAAAAGTATAACAACATTCCATGACATCAGTGATTTACAATGACTGTAAGGACAACATGCGTATACAGATAGCAAGGACCAACAGTAATAAATTACACTTTCAATGTTCCTTTTGAGAAAACTCGTATATGCATATGGACTTGAGAGTCTTTTGCAATAAAATACCATGGGCCATTTTGGGTCCCAAAATACCGTGGGACCATTCTAAAATTTCAATACAATATTCTGTCTATGTAAAAATGGATGACACTTACATAGCTGACACTTTCAGAGTAACTTCTCAGGGCACCTACATGGCGCAGTCAGTTAAATAACACTGATTTCAGGTCTCAGGGCAGGTCATGAGATTGAGCCCAGCGCCCCGGCTCCTTGCTCAGTGTGGGGTCAGCTTGAGATCCTCCCCCATTCCTTCCCCCTCTGCCACAACCCCCTCCCCCTCACCATGTGCACTTTCTCTCTCTCAAATAAATACATAAAAATCTTTATAAAAATGGGCCAAAGATTTAATATTCATCTCACCAAAGAAGACAGAGATGGCAAATAAGCACATGAAAAGGTGCTCTACATCATATGTTATTAGGGAAATGCAAATTAAAACAATGAGATACCACTGCAAACTAGTAGAATGGCCAAAATCTGGAACGTTGACAACAATGTTACTGAAGATGTGAAACTCTCATTTAGTGCTGGAGGGAACACAAAACTGTTATGGACACTTTGGAAGACAGTTTGGTGTTTTTTTTTTTTTTTTTAAACTAACATATTCTTACAGCATGATCCAGCAATTGTGCTCCTTGATATTTGCCAAAAGGACCTGGAAATTTATGGCCATAGAAAAACCTGCACATGGTTTTATTCACGACTGTTATTACCTGGAAGCAAACAAGATGTCCTTCAGTAGGTGAATGGATAAATAAACTGGTATGTTCAATAAATGGATTATACTAAGCTAAGAAGAAATGAGCTATCAAACCATGAAGAGACATGGAAGAACTGCAAAGGTAAAGTACTAAGTAAAGGAGACATTCTGAAAAGTCTACATACATAAATATATACAAAATCCAACTATATGACATGCTGGAAAAAGCAAAACTATGCATCAGAACTTTCCTAGAGTTGGAGAAGTGGATGAAGAGGCAGAAATACAGAGGATTTTTAGGGCAGTAAAACTGCTCAATATGATATTCTAATGATGGACACATGTCATCATAAAACTGCTCAATATGATATTCTAATGATGGACACATGTCATCATACATTTGTTCAAAGCCATAGAACATATAACATCAAGAATTACCCTAAAGTAAATGATGGACTTTGGGTAATAATTACATGTCAGTGTAGGTTCATTAGTGGTAACAAATGTACCACTCCGGTGGGGAATGCTTATCTGCATTCCCCATTGGAAACAAGAAGTACACGGGTAAATCTCTGGACTTTATGCTCCATTTTGCCGTGAACCTAAAAAACTGCTCTGAAAAATTAACTCTATTTTTAAAAAGGACAACTAGTCCTGACATCACTTATGAAAAAAGGAATGGTTGTATCTTAACTGGAAGAATTACAGTTTCTGTCAGTGACATTCATATTCCAACATGCAATCATTCAGTGTTAAATAATAGCTCATTCTAAAGTCACCTCTTTCAATTGGCTATGAAGTTTTTCTTTATATTTTTTAAATCTAACTCAGTCAAGCAAACTGGGATACCATGTGGATCAAAATTTGACATTTCCTGGGACTAGGAGGATTTTTTAATAGGAGACATGTTATACTACTGGAAATCTTGAAAACCTCCTAAGCTAAAATCATCTGTATCATATTCTTTGATGTTTCAGTAGTCTCAGTAAAGCATTTGCATAAACTTGCCTCCTGAGGAAACTACAAGCTTCATAGAACACCTTGTAGAGAAGGAATGCCCTCTCTCAGACATAAAACTTCGCAACTTTCATAATACAAAAATAAAAATACAATTTCCTCAATTGATTTCTAGTCTACCAATAAGCAAAATAGAATTGTGATATGTCATTCCTTAAGAACAAAATCCTGAAATAGTCTGCTATCCAGGTAGCTAAAGTCCAAATTAGAACAACGATGAATAGAGGGGCATAAAAAATATCCATCCACATCTATTTTACCCTTAGATCAAGTACCAAAAAAATCTATTATTTTGAATTATATTATTTTATCCTTTTTTTTTTTTTAAAGATTTATTCATTTATTTGACAGAGAGAGATCACAAGTAGGCAGAGAGATAGGCAGAGAGAGAGGGGGGGAAGCGGGCTCCCCATTGAGCAGAGAGCCCGATGCGGGGCTCGATCCCAGGACCCTGAGATCATGACCCGAGCCGAAGGCAGAGGCTTTAACCCACTGAGCCACTCAGGTGCCCCTATTATTTTATCCTTGTATATAATCCATCTTCACTGAGCTTTTTATTAAAAGCTCTTTTAATTAAAAGCCCCTCTTTTTATTAAAAAAGTCATTATTTAAAAAAAATTGAAAACACAAAATCATTATGAAAAAGAGCATAAGAGGGGCGCCTGGGTGGCGCAGTCGTTAAGTGCCTGCCTTCGGCCTAGGTCATGATCCCAGAGTCCTGGGATCGAGCCCCGCATCGGGCTCCTTGCTCGGCGGGAAGCCTGCTTCTCCCGCTACCATTCCCTCTGCTTGTGTTCCCTCTCTCGCTGTGTTTCTCGCTGTCAAATAAATAAAATCTTTAAAAAAAAAAAAAAAAGAGCATAAGAGCTACAGAATATGAGCTATTGAATTGTTGTCAACAATACTGTCTATTCATTACTCAATAGCTCTTACATAAGGGAAATCAGATTTTAGAAATCATTTAGAATGGCAAGGAAAATCTTTTGTCTCCTCTGCTGAACTTGTGATACATTTCTTTATTTAGGGTAATGAGAACCTTGGCTCTTAGGAAGCTTAGCTAAATCTGGTCTACCACAGCAATCATGTTAAATTACTTAAAAACTATTTATTTCCTTATTCATTTCCTTGGATGTGATTTTCTATTTCTATTAAGTATAGTATTTACATCCTGTTACAAGTAACTTCAAATCTCATATTTAAGGGGCGCCTGGGTGGCTCAGTCGTTAAGCGTCTGCCTTCGGCTCGGGTCATGATCCCAGAGTCCTGGGATCGAGCCCCGCACTGGGCTCTCTGCTCTGCAGGAAACCTGCTTCTCCCGCTACCAGTCCCTCTGCTTGTGTTCCCTCTCTCGCTGTGTTTCTCTCTGTCAAATGAATAAAATCTTAAAAAAAAAAAAATCTTATGTTTAAGAAGAACTACTGAAAATAATGTAAAATTGAATACACAAAGATCTTATTTAAGTAATCTATCACATCGTACAAGAATAAAAGAAAAACTAATTTTGTTTTAAAAAGGCTGCCCTTTTATTTATTATCTGAAAAGATCTCCAATTAGGGGAACCTGGCTGGCTCAGTGGGTAATGCATGCATCGCTTGATCTAAGGGTTCTGAGTTCAAGCCCTATGCTGAGTATAGAGATTACTTAAAATAAAAAAAATCTAAAAAGATCACCAAACAAAAAAATGTTACAAAGTGACACAGCAAACTAACTGCTTAAGTAAAGAGTCAGAAGAAACAATGGACCCTGGCAAAAAAAAAAAAAAAAAAAAAAAAAAAAATCCCTATTTACCTCAGTTTCTTCATTTACCAAAATAAAGGTTGGGGTACTTACAGACTGGGAATCTAATTAAGAAAGACTTAATAGATTTATTTGTTTCTTGTCCTCTCCCCTGAACCTAGGACAGTTCTTAGCACAAGACAGATGCTTAAATGCTGTTAAAGTCTAAAGAGCTCTGAGAGGGGCACCTGGGTCATTCAGCCATTTGAGCGACCAACTCATTTTTAGCTCATGTCACCATCTCATGGTCATGGTCATGGGGCCCTGCGTCGAGCCCCATGTTAGGTTCTAGGCTCAGGGGAGAGTCTGCTTCTCTCCCTCTCCCTCTGCCCGCCTGACCCCCTCGCACACAGCTGCATGTGCTCTTTCTCTAAAATAAACAAACATTTAAGAAAAAAGAAAAAAGGGATATATGTCAAATATATAAAATTTATAATTTATATAAAATTTCATCAACCAACTACAGTAGAGCCACATAAAACAAAAAAACAAAAAGAACATAAAAGTTGGCATAATTTGTTTCTTTAAAATATTTTTTTAAAGATTTTATTTATTTATTTGAGAGAGAGAGATACCGTGAGAGAGGAAACACAAGCAGAGGAAGAGGGAGAGGGAGAAGAAGAAGCAGGCTTTCTGCGGTGCAGGAACCCAATGCGAGGCTCAATCCCAGGACGCTGGGATCATGACCTGAGCAGAAGGCAGACGCTTAATCACTGAGCCACCCAGGCGCCCCAATTTTTGTTTCTTTTAAATAAAAAGTAGCATCATACACATATACACACATTCAAGAAAAGACTAGAAATAAACACAAAATATTAACAGTGATTATCTCACAGAGGTGGAAATACATGTGATTTTTATTTACTATTTTAAACCTTTCCTTAAGTTAAAAATGTCTATACACAGGGGCGCCTGGGTGTCTCAGTTGTTAAGTGTCTGCCTTCAGCTTGGGTAGTGATCCCAGGGTCCTGGATTGAGCCCCATATCGGGCTCCCTGCTCGGCGGGAGGCCTGCTTCTCCCTCTCTCACTGTAGGTCTCTCTGTCAAATACATAAAATCTTTAAAAAAAAAAAGTCTATACACAAATACTCCCAACTGATTTTCAACAAAGATTCAAAGCCATTCAACAGAGTATGTAACCTTTTTAAGAAATAATGCTGGAGCAAGCAGACATCTAAAAGTCAAAAAAGGAAGCTTGACCTGAATCTCGCACCTTATACAAAAATTAACTCAAAATGAATCACAGATTTAATGTAAAATGATAAAACTTTCAGAAAAATACAAAGAAGAAAATTTTCAGGACATACGGATAAGCAGAGTCCTAGACTTAACAAAAGCACAACCCATGAAAGAAAGACTGATAAAGTGGACCCCATGAAATTAAAAACATGTGCTCTGCAAAAAAAAGAAAAGGGGTGCCTGGGTGGCTCACTTGGCTAAGCATCCAACTCCTGGTTTCGTTTCAGATCATGATCCCAGGGTCATGAGATCAGCCTGCCATCAGGCTCCATGCTCAGCACAGTTCGTTAAGATTCTTTCCCCATCCTCCCTATCCCTCCCCACCATTTGAGTGAGCACACACACTCTGTCACAAATAAATTAATAAATAACATCTTTAAAGAAAAAAAAGAATGAAATGAGCAATAAATGGGAGAAAATACATGCCAACCACCCATCTGAAAAAGGATCAGTATTTAGAATACATAAATCTCAAAAAACTCAACAGTGAAAAAAAAATCCTATTAGAAATGGACAAAAGACATGAGCAGACATTTCACTGAAGAGAATATACAGATGATAAACAAGCACATAAAAGATGTTCAATATCATTAGCCATGAAGGAAATACAAACTAAAAATACAAGGAGACTCCACTACATACCTTTTTTTTTTTTTTAAAAGATTTTATTTACTTATTTGACAGAGAGCACAAGCAGGGGGAGCAGCAGGCAGAGGGAGAGGGAGAAGCGGGCTCCTCGCTGAGCAGGGAGAACCCATGTGAGACTCCTGGATCCCAGGACCCGGGGATCACAACCTGAGCCAAAGGCAGTCATTTAACCAACTGAGCCACCCATGCGCCCTACCACTACATACCTTTAAGAATGGCTAAAATAAAAAATAGAAAAAAAGAAATAGTAACATCGCTAAAAAGCTGGTTAAGATATGGAAAAATGGATCTGTCACACACTACTGGTGAGAAGGCAAACTGCTATGGCCACTCTGGAAAATACCCTGATAGTTTCTCACATAACTAAACTACAAAATAGAGCAATTACACTTAGACATTTACCCTAGAAAAATAAAAATTTATCTGCATTCAAGAACTGTACATAAATGTTCATAGAGGTTTATTCCATAATAGCCAAAAATGAGAAACAACCTTGATGCTCTTTAATGTGAAATGGTTAAATAAAATGTTAGTATGTCCATACTGTGGAATACCACTTAAATGAATGAACTGTTACTATAAGCAACAACTCTGATGAATCTCCAAAAAGTTAGGCTGAGTGCAAAAGCCAATCCCAAAAGTTATATACTGTATGACTCCATTTATACAGTTCTGAAAAGACAAAAATGGAGGGGAGGAGATTATGGGAAGGAGATGAATACAGTAGTAATAAAAGGACAACACCAGGGATTCCTGTGTTGATGGAACTGTTCTGTATCTTGTGGTCGATTTTAATATTCTGATTGTGACCCTGTACTGTAATTCTCTAAAAGGTTGCTTCAAGAGAAAAATGGACAAAAAGTACCTAAGATTTCACAATAGTATTTCTTAAAACTACAAGTGAGTCTGTAATTATCTCAAACTAAAGGGTTTAATTCCAGAAAGAAGCCTGAAATGAAACATTTATAAACTGGGGGAGAAGAGAAGGCTAGCACTTTTACTTCTTTTATAAAAAGAAAAATTTAGTTAGGCTAACCAAAATATCCACTAACGATTAGAAACAATACAAAACAGTTTATGTATTTAAGTTTTAAATTAAATAGCTAAGCACTTTAAAAGTTATAAATCCAGGTTTGCCTGGGTGGCTCAGTTGGTTAAATGTCTGCCTTCAGCTCAAGTCAGGATCTTGGGGTCCTGGGATCAAGCCCCGAGTTGGGCTCCCAGGCCAATGGGAATCTGCTTCTCTCTCTCCCTCTGCCCCTCCCTACCACTCATGCTCTAATAAATAAATAAAATCTTAAAAAAAAAAAAAGTTATATAAATAGAAGATTTAAGAACTAATCTTTATTTGTTATTGAACTTTAAGTGTTATGTATTCCTTAGTAAAAAAAAAAAAACACAACTTTAATAAAAATAGAAACTAAAAAAAAAAAAAAAAAAAGTTATAAATCCAAATTAAAACCCCTAAAAGAAAACATAAGACAAAAGCTCCAGGACATTGGACTTTGGCAATGAGTTCCTGATTAAGACACCAAAGGCAGAAACAACAAAAGAAAAATTAGACAAACTGGATTTCACTAAAATTAAAAAATCTGTGTACAACAAGCCATTATCAACAGGGTAAAAAAAAAGCAACCCACAAAATAGGAGAATATATGTGCAAATCATTTATCTGGTAAAGGATTAATAGCCAGAATACAGAGAACTCCTAAATCTCAAGAACAAAACAACCTGATTCAAAATTCAAAACAGACATTTCTCCAAAGATATAAAATAAGCACGTGAAAAGTACAAAAGTGCTTATGGCCAGTAAGCACAGGAAAAAAATGTTCAATCTCATTTGTCATTAGGGAAAGCAAATCAAAACTACTATGAGAGGGGCAGCTGGCTGGGTCAGTTGGTAGAACACGTTACTCTTGATCCCAGGGTTTGAGTGTGAGCCTCACAATGGGTGTAGAGATTACTTAAAAACAAAACAAAAGACAACAACAACAACAACCACAGCAAACTCCAATGAGATACTACCTCATATCCAAGAGGATGGCTAATATCCCAAACAAACAAAAAAACAGAAAATAAGTGTTGCCAAGGATATGCTGAAATTTTACCCCTTGTGCACTGTTGATGGGAATGTAAAATAGTACAGCCACTGTGGAAAATAATGTAGTAGTTTCGCAAAAAAAAAAAAAAAAAAATTATTGTATGACCCAGCAATTCCATTTCTGGGTATATAATCAAAAGATTTAAAAGCGGAGTCTCAGAGAGATACACATTTTTATGGCAACATTATTTACAAGAGCAAAAATGTGGAAGTAACCCAAGTGTCCACTGACAGATAATTAAGAAAAACATGGTATATACAATAGAATATATCCAGCTTTAAAAAGGAAACTGTGACATATGCTACAACATGGATGAACTTTTTTTTTTTTTTTTTTTTTTTAGATTTTATTCATGTGAGAGAGAGAGAGAGGGAGAGAGAGCACCTGAGATGGGAAAGGGTCAGAGGGAGAAGCAGACTCCCCGCTGAGTGGGGAGCCCAGTGCAGGACTCCATCCTAGAGACTCCAGGATCATGACCTTAGCCAAAGACAGTCGCTTAACCAACTGAGCCACTCAGGTGCCCCAACATGGATGAACTTTGAGAACATTACGGTAAGTAAAATAAGCCAGACACAAAAGGACAAACGTTGTACAATTCTGTTTTTCTAAGGCACTTTAGTCAAAATCATTGAGACAGAAAGTACAATAGTGGTTGCCAGTGGCTGGGAAGAAGAGGGAAGGAAGGGGAAGTTACTGTTTGATGCGTATACAGCTGCAATTATGCAAAGAGTTCTAAAGATAGTGATGATTAAAGAACAAAAATATGTACTTAATATTGATCAGTATACTTAAAAATGGTTAGAGCAGTAAATACTGTTAAATGTTTTTTACCATAATTCAAAAAAATTTTAAGTTATAAATACAAAGAAGGGAAAACTTAAATACCTGAGGAAGCTTCAGGGAAACAGTGGTACTTGAGTTAGACTTGATTTATGACAATGTGTAGAAAGAAGCCAACTAGGAGTTATAAAACAATCATTAAAAAATTTAATGGTGAGAATGCTCCCAACTTTCACCTATAATTGTGCCTGTTTCTCAGAAATGAAACAGGTCAATATTTAAATTTTATTTTTCCAGAAACTGGACATGAATTACCAAAAGTTTATAATTTCTTTAAAAATCAGCTTCCAAATATTCAATACAGGTAGTTTCACATTCTGCATTACATTATTCCTATATACGTGCCAGTAAAAGTAATTTGATCTTCTCAAGTAATGCGGAGTATTATTAACAGAGAATTCTTAGAATATTCCCAGTTCCTCCTTCTCATTCTATATAATGTTGCTGTCATTAATTTCACTTATCCATAAACTGTCAACAATGAATAAGCTGCTGCCATCATTAGCAACAATGGTGGACACAAGTCCTTACACATTAGCCAAAACCCAGAGAATGGGGGCACCTGGATGGTTCAGTCAGTTAACTATTTGCTTTCAGCTCAGGTCATGATCCCCAGGTCCTGGGATCAAGCCCCACATCAGGCTCCCTGCTCTGCAGAGAGTCTGCTTCTCCCTCTCCCTCTGCCCTGCTCTTGCTCTGTCAAATAAATAAATAAAATTTAAAAATAATAATAAAAAACAAAACCACCCATAGAACTTACATCACAAAGAGTAAACCCTTATGTAAATTATGAGTTAATGTTAACAATATTGGTTCACCAACTGCAACAAATGTACCAGTCAATTAAAGGGGAAACAGGAATGGAGTAGATGGCAACTCCATACTTCCTTCTGAATTTTTCTGAAAATCTGAAACTATTCAAAAAGTAGTCTGTTTTTTTAAAATTTGAGATTATAGGGGCTAGCTCATTCAGTTGGGCCTCTGCCTTCAGCCCGGGTCATGATCTGGCGGTATTGAGATCCAGCCTCCTCTTGGGTTCCCTTATCAGTGGCTTCTCCCTCTCCCTCTGCTCCGGCTTGTGTTCTTTCTCTCTCAAATACAATCTTTTAAAAAAAAAAAAAAAATGTTTTCGAGATTACAAATTACATACTGCTTTAGGATAAATCTTTCCATAGATCCTCTTGGCTCAAACATGGATGTCATTTTTTTTTTTTTTTTTTTTTTTTTGGTAAAATGAGCTGCATTCCAGTTATTTCTAAATTTAAAAATGATCATCTATGACAAACTGGCATCTGCCAAGGGAGGGAGGATGGGCTTATTAGTCCAAGGTTTCATCATTTGCATGAACCAAGAACTTGTTTTTATGTAATACCTATTAAAAATATTTGGAAAATATTGCTATTCTAGCTTCCAGTTAAGTATTGTTCTGAGGGGGAAAAAGTACAGTTCTAGGGATCTAATGCAAAGCATTGTGATAGATTATGGTTAATACAGTGTTATATACTTGAAAATTGCTAATAAAAAAATTATGTGCTATGATCAAAGTGCCAGCTAACATAGTGAAGGCAATCAAATTAACACACTGTACACCATAAACTAACACATTACGTATCAATAATATTTCAGTAAAGCTGGGGGGGTGAAAATTAAAAGACAAAAAATAAACATGTGGCATAAAAAACAGTGCTATTCTATTTTTTTTAAGATTTTATTTATTTGTCAGAGAGAGAGAGAGTACACACGCACACAAGCAGGGGCGGCAGCAGGCAGACAGAGAAGCAGGCTCCCTGCTCGTGGGATTCCATCCCAGGACCCTTGGATCATAATCTGAGCCAGAGGCAGACACTTAACCGACTGACCCACCAAGGCATCCCCAACAGTGCTATTCTCAAGAAAATGTATACGTCAGCCAATACCTAGAGAAGTACTGGGGTAAGAGAAAAACCAACATCTGAAATTAATGATGTACTGTATGTTAGCTAACTGAATTTAAATTAAAAAAAAAAAAAAAGAAAAATCAACACAGTCAGGAAAACTACATTTATTTTTCAAACTTCATTTACATCACTAACAAACTAAATAACCTCTAGGATTTCACTTCCCCATCTAGGCCAAGAGTTTCCTTTTCTGCTTAAAAAAAAAAAATAGGGTGGTTATCTAGACTAGACTATTTTCTTTCTTCCTTTTTTTTTTTTTTTAAAGATTTTATTTATTTTGACAGAGAGAAACACAGCGAGAGAGGGAACACAAGCAGAGGGAACGGCAGCAGGAGAAGCAGGCTACCTACCCGCCGAGCAGAGAGCCGGATGCGGGACTCGATCCCAGGACCCCGGGATCATGACCTGAGCCGAAGGCAGACGCTTAACGACTGAGCCACCCAGGCGCCCCCTCTTTCTTCCTTTTTTTTTTTAAATTTTTTATTTATTTATTGATTTGACAGAGAGATCACAAGTAGGCAGAGAGGCAGGCAGAGAGAGGAGTAAGCAGGCTCCCCGCTGAGAATGATGCGGGGCTTGATCCCAGGACCCCGAGATCATGACCGGAGCCGAAGGCAGAGGCTTTAACCCACTGAACCACTCAGGCACCCCTAGACTAGACTATTTTCTAAGTAGTCATTTTCAGGGATAAAAACCAATGAATATGAGGAAAGTATCAGCATTCTGGAGAACGTATCTTTCATTCACACCCAAATTACCTATTAATTATATTACAAGGAAAGATAAGGTTAAGCCAGTGAAACATGCCAACTGACAAAAACATTTATTATGTGTATAAACTATCTACACAGAGAATTTACTATTATAATCAAAGGACCAAAATAACTGCCATTCAATGGTATACATAATTATTACTATGCATCACACTAAGTACTAAGCAATTCAAGGAAAATGTTTATAATTAGAAATGGTTTTTTTTCTTGTTAAGAAAAAAGAAAGTTCAGGAAGTCATTCAAATATTACTTGAAAACACCTTCAAGAGGCAATTAAGGGGCAGAACTACAGTAAAAGATACAAACTTCTACTATATCAACCCAAGGACTTTTACTTCTCTAACAAGTGGCATTCAGTATAGCATATTACATTTTTCCTACCCATTCCCACAGCCAAACAATGCTAAAGAAAGCAAATACAGTATGACTAAATGGAAGGTTCTGGGCAGCAATATAAATTACCTATCCCATTAATGAAGACTAAATTAATCACATGGCTACCCTACAGTGGCAGATGGTCTCAAACAATGTACGGAAATTGAGGGAAGAATTTTGCAGTTAATAGAGAACAAACTAATAGTTACCAGAAGGGAGGTGGGGGGGGGGGGAATGGGTGAAACAGGTGATGGGGATTAAGGAATACACTCTCTGTGATGAGCACAGGGTGATGTACCGAGCCTTTATATTGTACACCTAAAACTAACGTACATGGTATATTAACTGGTATGTATGTATATACGTATGTATTTATTTATTTTTAAAGATTTTATTTACTTATTTGACAGAGAGCACAAGTAGGCAGAGAGGAAGGCGGCGGGGGGAGGGCGGGTAGGAAGCAGGCTCCCTGCCAATCAGAGAGCCCGATGCGAGGCTCGATCCCAGAACCCTGAGACCATAACTTGAGCCAAAGCAAAGGCTTTAACCCACTGAGCTACCCAGGCACCCCAACTAACTGGGATTTAAATAAAAACTTCAAAAAATGTTTGTAGTTAAAAAGATGGGTTAAATGTTAGAATATATTATTTAATTAATATATTTACTATTCAATTAAAAATAAAAAGTACTTTGACTAATGCAACAAATTATATACCTAGATCTAAGCACATGTCTAAAAATCTATTAGCAATTTTTTCAAGTCTTCAGAATACATTAAGCAATACATATGAAAAATTAATCTCCTTCCTCTATTAAGTATTCATATAAGAATACTATCAATGAAATTCATTCAAAACAGCAATAGCTCTCATTAACTTTGTGGAAGTTAATAGCCCTCCATTAACTTTGTGGAAATAAACACAGCAAAAAATATACACAATTATTTATAATTACAAGAAATATGCATACTGGGGCACCTGGGTGACTGAGTCCGTTAAGTTTCTGCCTTCAGCTCAGGTCATGATCCCAGGGTCCTGAGATCGAGCCCTGCATGGGGCTCCTTGCTTCTCCCTCTCTCTCTGCCTGCTCCTCCCCTTACTTGAGCTCTCTCTGTGTCAAATAAATACATATTTTTTTAAAATGCATACCAATAAGAAAATGGATATGACAACAAGAAAATTATAAACACTACTGAAAGGCATAAACTATTACATAAATGGAAAACTCACCTTCCTATAAAGACATATGCTATTTTAGAGCTATCACTTGCTTCCTAAGTTAATCTATGAACTCAAAGCACTCTCAATCAATACACCATACTTGATTTTAGCCAAAAGGCCAGGAATCAACATACCAACAAGGATTTAGAACTTAGAAAGAATGATTCAATTCCATCTGGAAAATTCTTTTTAAAGTAGTGTGTGCCTGGGTGGCTCAGTGGACTAAGCAACTGAATCTTGATTTTGGCTCAGGTCATGATCTTAGGGTGGTTAGGTCAAGCCCCAGGTCGGGCTCTATGTTCAGCTTAGTGTCTGCTGGGGTTTCTCTCTCCCTCTCCCTCTGCCCCTCCCCCCTGCATTCATGTGCATGCATACTCTCTCTCTCTCCCAAATAAAAAAGATAAATCTTCAAAAACAAAAATAGAGTGATAAGTGGAAACTTTTAGGTATTAAGCATACAATAATTATGGGGGAAAAAATCAAGACGGTTTTAGTATATGTGCTGCCGAAGCGAGCATGGAAAAAATCAAGACAGCATAGTATTAGCATAACAAAAACAAAAATCTTGACATTAATTAAGTATATTTAGGAATTTACTATTGATAAAGATAGAATTTTACAGGTAAAAAGAAGATTTACCCAACAAATGGTGACAGTACTAGAAATATTTTAAGAATAAATCCAGATGATTGTTTCACTGCTTAAGCCAAAAACTGAGGTTATTATAATCTCAGCACAAATCCTTTCCAAGAATATCATTAAACCCACAAATGCATAAAGATTGATTAATTTGACTATATGAAAATTTAAACTTCTATATAACCCAACAGCATATAAGCAATACACCAATTAAATCCATGTGAAACACAAAAGGCACACAAAAATGTAATATTCCTAAAAGAATTCTTACCAAGAACTTGCCAATGTCAGTTAGCAGTATTTAAATCTAGGCAATCTGACTCCAAAGCTTATGTTCTTACCTATTATACTTTACTACCTGTCTCAGATTTGCACAAGTATTTTAAGACAGCTAATATCCAATTTATTCAAGAATGCACTTAGAAAGGTATGCTTACATACTATTTGTGAAAATGTAAATTGATACAAAATCTTCAGAGGGAATTTGCTTCTATCAATCAATTCAAATTACATAGACAGCAAATGAACTTCAGGTATTTATTCAGCAGAAAAAAAGCAAATAAAAGTGAAAACATTTATGTGCAAATAGTAGAGAATAAATATATATTCTGTATAGTACCGTATGTATAACAACCATAATACTAATTAACACACATACATACCTACTAGATCTCTCTATATATAATTGATATATATAATTGAAATATATTTCCCATTTATATTTAAAAATACACATGTATATACATGCACAGTGAAATGATGGCATACACACTAAAGTGTTCATAAATACACAACACTGATAAGAGTATCTCTGGGGGATGGGATTAAGGAAATTTTTCATTTGCTATATATTTCTGTATTTGAATTTTTATAATAAGAAAAAAACATAATTGTTTTAACCCTTTGCCCACCAAAGCCTCTCGCTGCTTGTACCTTATCCACCCTAGCCAAAAATAGCTCAGTCTATAGATAACTAAAAGAAAGAACTGATAGAAGTAGTACTGACTTCAACTAAGGTCAAGAAGAAGGCTCCCAGGGTTTCTGGCTTGGGGATCGTTTTCACAAGAGCAGACAAGACACTATGCTGGTATCAAGTATCTCTGACAAATCAAAGTGCATCTACTATACAAAGTCCCTGTTATTCTGCAATTAGTTCCAGGATAATGAACAAAATCTTCTGAAGTCCCCAAAGATTAACAGGGCACCCAAAGAATCCATTTGCTGCTGCCAGGATCCTTATCTTTTCCTAGAAGACTGAAAGCAAATCTTAATTCTAATCACAAAAAGAAATGCCAGTACACTTTCTTTTTTTTAAGATTGTATTTATTTATTTGTATGACAGAGAGAGCACAAGTAGGCAGAGCAGCAGGCAGAGGGAGAGTGAGAAGCAGGCTCCCCATTGAGCAGGGAACCTGACGTGTGCAGGGTCCTGGGATCTTGACCTGAGCTGAAGGCAGATGCTTAACTGACTAAGCCACCTAGGTGCCTCGCCAATATACTTCTTACATCACTTCAAAATCTCTAAGGATGGCAAAATCAAACCAATTTTTTCCTAGGCTAAGTGATAGCCTTGGCAGGGAGATTACAGGTTTCTTACACTAGTCCTAATACAAATGAAACAACCTCATCCCAACCCATCCAATCCAGACTCTAGATTTAGTCTAAGGTTTGAAATCTCAAGGACATCATTATCCGAAAGATAGCTACATATACCAAACTTTGGAGTCTTACGAACAATATAACCTCAGTGTAGAAAGCACAGTTACATCAAAATTTCTGCACTCAACTAAAACTGAGCTCCAACATCATCTCCACAAGGATGCAGCCAATGTAGACAATAAGAACACTGATTCTTTCCACCCACCTTTCACACAGTAACCTGGGATTACTAAGGAATGAAATATTTCACCTAAATGTACTGTACCAAATATTAAATTTTAGAATTGTATCCCTTTAGAAATACTTTGAAAATTAATTTGACTACAAGGACTTGACTTCCGTCTGAAAATGTCTGAACAAATGTTACCTCATCTCCCTCACCAAAAAAAGTATAGAAACAAAACTAGTTCGCACCATCAGAGATAAATTACAACTATGGAAAGGGAAAACATGAGAATGAACCCTGTGGTACTGAATTACAATTAGATGTATCACTGAGAAACCATTCTATATTTATTGAAATATATTCATAAATGTGACTGTATATGTGTGTGCAAATAAAAATATCCCTTAGCTTTATGCACTTAAGAAGGCCTGGGAGCAACAATACCTCAAGAGCAACAAAGACAAGAAGTGCCCAGATCTTGGCTTATAAGTACCATTTTCCACTAAAAATTACCAGAGCAAGTCTAATGAAACTCTGGAACACCATATTGTGCTGGATACAAGAAGTGCTCAAGGAGGAAGAATTGTATCAAAAAGAAAAAAGAAATTAAGCCAGCTAGAAGAGGTTCTCACTAGCCAAATCCAGAACAATCTGAGTATCAAAACAAATGATAATGAGTTATAACCCAGTGAATGTAATAGTTTATGGGGACGTAAATAAATGAATAAATTAAAAATAAAGAACAAAATATTTACATAGTTCCAAAGTACCTACCCACAAAATATTTATTAATTACAAGGGAAGAAAGAATACCTTGACATAGGAGATATCTGGTAGTTACAACCATAATCACATAATCAGTGACTACCATCAATAATGGGACAACTGAAATTGCCTATGACATGTAAGAGGCAATGAGAAGAATGCAGCATCACTTCCATGATAACCCTGCCAAAGACCTAATCATAAAAATATAAATCTAATCAAAGATCTAATCATAACAACGTCACAGAAACAGAATTAAGGGATATTCTACAAAATAACTGGATCTATAATCTAGAAAAGAGTCAAGTCCTTGAAAGTAAACACAGAAACTGTTCCAGATTAAAAGAGACTAAAAGACATGACAATTAAATGTAATACAAGATTGTCATATGGATCTTTTTGCTTTAAAAGACATGGGGTACACTGGTAAGATTTAGATGCGGGGAATGTATTCTTTGTTAACGTCCTAATTTTGACAGTTATAAAGTCATTACAAAGGATAATGTCCCTGTTTGTAGGAAATAAACATTAAAGTATCTGGGGGTAATGGAGTATCGATCAGGTGGGCAACATACTGTTATATATGTCAGGGGCAAGAAAGTTTTTTGTTACTATGCTTTCAACTTTATTGTATATTTGTCATAATTCTTAACTTTTAAATATGAAAGAAAAATTACCAAAAAATCTACAGCAGTACCAGAGAAGAGTATATCTACAGATAACACAGAATGGAATTCATTGAGAATCCAAAATGAATGGGGGGGAAGGGTGGGGATGACAACAAACCACAACACATCTGAGGAACCAAATATACAAAATAATAAAGTGGGATCTCCAAAAAGAGTAAGTTTTCTTAGCAAGAAGGATTGGGAGAAGTGTGTCCTGGGCAGTTAGCCAGGTAATAAAACCAGAGAACAACAGCTGCACAGTTAAGGCCTCCGGCAAGCACTCTGTACTGTGGGATTTCTGACACTTGGGCAGTATAACTGTGAAAATAGGGGAATATTATCCCCTGAGGGACAGGAAACATGTATAAGAGGACAAGCTACCCGCATACTCTAAAGGAGAAAGCCATTAGCTAACTAAATATACCAAAGCCAGAAGAACAGGGATTCACATGGGCTGGGAGAATACCATGAAATGACTAATACAATACAATCTGAACCATAATACAAAGCTTTAACCACCACGAAAAATCTAACATTTGAGGAAAAACTAGAAGCATGATGGATATACCAAGTACAAGAACAAATCTCCTATACTGCTAATAGAGGAAACAGAAGACAACGTAGTTTTATCTCAGAGATTCAACAGATTACAAGTAAATCAAAAACATAACTAAAAATTAAAAATCAGGAACACCTGGGTGGCTCAGTCGTTAAGCATCTGCCTTCGACTCAGGTCATGATCCCAATGTCCTGGGATAGAGCCCCGCATAGGGCTCCCAGCTTGGCGGGAAGCCTGCTTCTCCCTCTTTCACTCCCTCTGCTTGTGTCCCCTCTTTCGCTGTGCCTCTGTCAAATAAATAAATAAATAAAATCTTTAAAAAAAATAAAAATTAAAAATCAACTCCTATGGGATGCCTGGGTGGCTCAGTTAGTGAAGCATTCGACTCTTCATTTCAACTCAGGTCATCATCTCAGGATTGTGAGATCAAGTGCTGCATCCAGGCTCCGCACTGAGCCTGGAACCTCCTTAAGATTCTCTCTCCCTCTTCCTCTACACCCCCGACCCCACCACCGCACACATGCTCTCGATGCCTCTCTCTGGAAAAAAAAAAAAAAAAATTAACTCCCATGAAAAAGCAAGAGTTCCCAGAAATTCTATACTCTCCTCTAAATAAAGTAATTGAAAATAAGTGAAGGCCGAATAGGTGAACTAAAATATCGAGCCTCAGGATTCTTTCAGAATATAATACCAGAAGAGAGAGAGAGACATACACACAGACACATAGACACGAGCTCGCGCATAGGCGTACAAAATCAAAGGAAGTAATGAAAGTTCCATAAATCCCAACATCCAACTAAGTGGATTTGCAGTAAGTGCAGAGTGCACTCCTTGGGCCTTAGAAGTCCTCAGGACTTGGAAAGATTTTTCAAGAATCTGGAAAGTCCTTGGAAAGATTCTTCAAGATCAAAACAATTTTCACAATTATACTGAAACATCATTTGCCCTTTCCTATTACATTAACAGCTATGGGGCAAAAATACAGTGGGTAAAATTGCTAGCATCTTAGTGCAAAAGCACTGGCATCAAGCTATATGAACACCACTGCATATTCCCAGATATCTTTCTTTTTTTCCTTGAAGTTTTTATTTTAAGTTCCAGCTAGTTAACATACAGTGCAATATTAGTTTCAGGTGTAGAATTCAGAGATTCATCACTTACAACACCGGTGCTCATCACAAGTGCCCTCCTCCTTAATACCCATAACCTGTTTAACCCATCCCCTACCCACCTCCCCTCCAGTAACCATCATTTTTTTCTCTATAGTTAATTCCCAAATTTCTTTTTAAATGCCATGTTCACTTAATTATCTTTAATAAAGCAGTAAAAATAGTTTTATTAAATGTCAACTCTTTAGTACATGCCTTAACATTTTATGTGAAGGAATGACAATGTTGAGGAAAAGCACTTGTGTAATTAATTAAAATTATGAGCTAAATTAGCTTTTTTCTCATGAAACACCACTCTGACCTAAAAGAACAGATGACAAACTATGCTTGTAGACTTAGGAATTTGGCAGACATTTTCTCAAAAATAAACCAAGTATGTCTGCAACTTCAAGGGAAAAACACTAACAGTATTTGTTATCAATGATTAATATTCAAACTTGCAAGTGAAAATTTAGAAATGTGGAAAATGTTTACCCATCACCCTGATTTTGATGGCTTGACAATATTAAAAACTTTTTTGATGAAATTAGTGACAATATTAATAATTTTTCTTTTGTTTTCTACTACCTAATGAAATACACCAAATTTTGGAAAATGTAGATAGAACTCAATGAACCAGTATTTCTCCAACAACCATTACATGATGTCATGAAATCATGCACAGGTAAAAGATTCAAAGTGCAAGATAAACTAATGGATTTTCAGGTAACAAGAATGAAAAATTCACTGATGCAGTGTCACATTTGACAATGCAGCTATCCTTTAAGAAATTTTGGTGTGGGGACGCCTGGGTGGCTCATTCAGTGAAGTATCTGCCTTCAGTTCAGGTCATGATCCCAGGATCTTAGGATGGAGTCCCAAATCAGGCTCCTTGCTCAGTGAGGAGTCTCCTTCTTCCTCTGCCTCTGCTGCTGCTCCCCCTGCTTGTGCTCTCTCTGACAAGTAAATAAAATCTTAATATAAAAAAAAATTTGGTATGGTATCAATTTTTGGTGTGGTATCATTTTTGTCAAAAAAAAAAAAAAAAAAAGATGAAAATACTCCTTCCTTTTCCAACCACCTATCTGCATAATCCTGAATTTTCTCCATATACTTCAACCAAAACAACATACCAGACTGAATACACAAAAGTAGATGTGAGAATCAAGCTGTTTCTATATAACCAGACATAGGAGACTTGCAAAAATATTTAACAATGTCCCTCATTTTGCTATCATTTGTATTTAAAAAACTGTTGTTGTTGTTTTATTACATCCGTGTCATGATAAAGTACTATGAATTACGGGTTTATTTATTTTTTTAAGATTTTATTCATTTATTCGAGAGAATATATGCGCATGCACATGCACAAGGCCAGGGTGCAGAGGGAGAGCGAGAGGGAGAAGCAGGGGCTCCCTGCTGAGCAGGAGCCTGAAGCAGCTAGATCCCAGAACACTGGAATCATGACCTGAGATGAAAGTAGATGCTTAACTGACTGAGCCACCCAAGCACCCCAGATTTATGGAGTTTTAAACAAATTAATTGATATTTAAGAATTTCCAACATGGGAAATAAAATAAATATAACCCACATAAAGCAAAGCTTTATGGGGTTTCTTAGTAATTTTAAGAGTATAAAGGGATCCTAAGACAAAAAAATTTGGAAGAGTTTCCTTAGGTCTACTACTATTGTAATTACTACTATTGTAATCTACTATTATTGTAATTATACTATTCTATAATAGAGTGAATTCTCCTAAGGACAAAAGAAATGTATAAGGCACACTGTCCCACAGCAAGTTGTCTAAGACTATTCTACTTCCTAAGTTATTCAGTCTTCTTTCCATTTTCCTATTCCCTCTGAGAACTTAAGGATGCTGCCATAGAGCCTTTCTCATCCCTTCTAATAAAGCAACAAGCCAGGAAACCACTGACTATATACAAAAGTACATGGGCTCTGAATAAGGATGTCCATAGAACTGATGTCCCCAGATGTTATTACACCCATTTTGATTGTCTTTATTTTCTACTTTTTCTACTAATTCTATATACCTAAAATCATAGGTATTCTCCAAATAAACAGTCTTCTTTTATTGACTTAATTTTTAGACAATCTTTTCTATTGTCTTACATACTACCATTTATAAGGCCTGGCAAGGCCTTCATCCAATGGTACCTGAAACAAAAATTCCAGTGACAAGAATAAAGTGAGTGACAGAATTTCACTGTGCTTATTTCATAAAAAACAGACAAAGGCAATTTCAAAATTTTAGGGACACTGACAGAAAAGACATCTTACTTGAGGGGTAGGACAGAAAGGAAAGGGACAAATGGAGAAGAAAAATACAGAGACGGAAGCTTGTGTGTTTTAAAAAGCCAAAAGCATAATGAAACAAAAAGGTAGAGGGGTTTACAGTGTCTTAATAAAAAAGTACATAACAACCTGATCCTATGTTAACAGAGGTAATTCTGGAGATATTTAAAAAAAAAAAATCTATTCTGAGTATTAGGTTATAATACTGGCACAAAAACTAAGTAGTAATGCAAAAGAAATATTTACAATTAAATGGGGCAAATAAATTTTTCTATTCATGTTGTGAACAGTTTTTTTAGGTGATGAGCATGGACTCAAAGTTGAGAAAAGAGGGGAAGGGCAACACATAATCAAGAAACAACAGCTGAACATGGAGAAAATAGAGGAAGTAAATGAAGCAAACTACAAAAATAGGAAGCTAAAGAAATTAGAAGACAAAGCCTAATAATAGCTAGATTCCTATTTTACAATTAGGAAACCTAAGACAGAGGAGAAAGCTAAAGGTAAATCTGAAAAAGGGGTGTATTATGGTTCAAGAGTTAGTGATGTGAGGCACCAAGAAAGAAACAAAAAAATGTGTAGTCAAAGAAAACTTGGAGGCAGAAGTGCTGTGCTCTTTCCTTACAAAATTCAGAAGTATGTACTGTAAAGTATAATTCACATATTCATTTCTATGCAGGAGCAAGTAGCCTGCATGCAAAAACTGAATAATCTATTTCGACTAGCAAAGCACAAGTAAAATTTATCTTGTCAAGAAAGGAAAAGATAAAGACCTCTTTAGAGTTTACAACACAGGTGTTCTTACCACTGCCCCTCTACCCCAAAAGCATCTAATAGGGAAATAGTCAAGGGAAAGAGTCAAAACAAAAATGCAAGCAACAAAGTGTGTTTAAAAAGAATCTAGCCTGGGTGGCTCAGTGGTTGAGTGTCTGCCTTCAACTGAGGTCATGATCCCAGGTTTGTGGGATCAAGCCCCGTATCGGGCTCCCTGCTTGGCGGGGAGTCTGCTTCTCCCTCTCCCACTCCCCCTGCTTGTGTTCTCTCTCTGTGTCTTTCTCTGTCAGATAAATGAATAAAATCTTTAAATAAATAAATAAATAAATAAATAAAAAGAATCTAGCTAAGCACTCACAAAAGAATTACTTTGCTTTCTAGCATCACTAAAATTCTGCATAAATCCAAATACTTTATAAACACTGCCATAATCTATTCCTAGCCAAAACACCTTTAAGTCTGAATTATGTTATCTATAAGCAATTGTTTAAAATAAATACTGAGGGATGCCTGGGTGGCTCAGTCGGTTAAGCGGCTGCCTTCGGCTCAAGTCATGATCCCAGCGTCCTGGGATCAAGTCCCACATTGGGCTCCTTGTTCAAGAGGGAGCCTGCTTCTCCCTCTGCTTCTGCCTGCCACTCTGCCTGCTTGTGCTCTCTCTGACAAATAAATAAATAAAATCTTTAAAAAAAAAAATCTTCCTAAAATAAATGCTGAAAGATGCACCTAATTTTCTGAAATTAAGTGTTTCTTAAAGTAAGATATTGTTTACTAGCAAGAGTTCAATATCAGCATCTCTAAAATAAGTGAATTTAGAGATTTACCAATGATATGTGTAAAATGTCTCTAACTACAGTTATCACTTCATTAAGAAACAACATGCAATAAAAATCTGGTTTCCATACCTGAACCACTCTAAGCTTTTCAGACATGAAAAGTCTGCAAAAGCTTAATCTGAAACAACAGGTGGACTTCATCATAATATTTTTATTAATTAGTTGAAGGATTAAGTTTATCATTATTGAAAACTCCTAATTACCTTCCATAAATAGTACCACTAAATATGTATTTTGTGCAATGTAAACAAAAGGTTTGGAAATACTCTAGATTTACCAATTTAATCAAAGAAAACCCATATAATACTAAGAAGTATAGAAGAGTATTAAGAAGAATATCCAAAATGTAAAGCCTCTTGAATATTTCAACTGATTACCATCTTTCTGTAACCTCTTTTGAAACTCCACGGTCACATTTTAAACAACGCTTGAAAATATGTATAGTTTGACAATAGTATAAAGCCTGAAATTAAGTTAATTCAGTACTGAAGTAACAAAATGCTAAGTAAACCACAAAGTAAATTTTGTCTTGATGGTACAAAAGGAATCAAAGGTTCTACAAAGGTGAACAAACATACTACTACAGATGCTCAAAATTAAAAAAAAAAAAATCAAGAACTTTAAAAACACATTTAAGCAGTCATTTTCAAGTGCTACAATACTTTTCACTTGTAAAATTTACTAATGCAGAGAAACATCTTCACAGAGTGATAATTCTCTATAAAAGACTTGCTGTATTAAGGCTCTGTTGCTCTGAGGCCAAGTATAAGCCATATAAGGAAACTGAAGTTCAATGCCATTTATTTTGTTCTGCTCTTTCAGATGCCCAAGAATAACCTCTTTCGTTGCTTAATATTATGTCCCCAAATCATAAAGCAGAACACTTATACACTTTTAAATTCCTTCATAAAGTTATTCTGACTTAACAGGAATGACTTGATGGTTCACCATCTTACCAACACAAATAAATAAACAATAAATTTTTAAAAACGATCTCCAGAGACTACACTCTGAAGGGAAAAAAATCAAAACAATATATAATAATAGTTAAAAGACTCCCAATTTGGAAATGTACTTAACACAGTAACAAACAAGCTGTGAAATAATTTGGTCCTGCTCTTCAAAAGCTACCTTTTCTTTGAACTAAAGAATGCCAACTATTTTTCATGGAGTAACATAAGCAAACCAAATATTAATTTACAGTCAAGATATACCTATCAACAAGATGCCATACTTATTTAATATTTATTCCAAAGCACGGTATTACGTCTCACTTCTTTTATCACATTATGAGGGAAAAAAATTAAGATACACTAAACACCAACAAAAAAGCTGTTTGTTTGTTTGTTTGTTGTGAACAAACTAGTTTGTTCTTTAAGGACTACCGATTGGTTCAGAAGTCAGAAGTCAGAAGAACACTGACTGGTGGAATGTCTCCCATGTTTCACCGATTTCCTTCCACCACGGTAGGTACCTATCATTTACTGGACAGAACCGACCAAAATATTTGGACCAATACAAAAATGTAAATAAAGTACTATTCTAAAAGAAATTATGTTTATTATAATCAATAAGACCTCCATAAGAATAGTTTTAAACGTTTTACTTTCCTTTCTCGATATATTCAGTTCTTAACTACAGAGAAGTCCTAACAGATTAGACTACTTAGGGGTGTATTTTTGTTCTTGTTTTTTAATTACAACTCTTTATCCATAATACTCTCTCCTTCTCTTTCCTAGGTCACCTAAAAGAAAAATTAAGCAGATACTTTTTTTCGATTAACCAAACAAGTATCATTGAGATTGTAAACGTCAGAAAGGAGCCAGTTACTGAAGAAATATATCTCCTACCTAAAAAAAAAAAAAAAAAGACTAAGAACGGCAAAGTTTATTTTTTTATTAAATCCAACCAAATACGTTTCTAAGGGCTGCAATTAAAACAACAAAAACCTCTATATACAATTAACGCAAAAGTAAAAAATCGGTAACAGTATAAACAAATGTGGCAGCCATCTCAACAACAGTAAATCCCTCGCTGCAGCGACCTTTTTTTCCAAAACAGAAGTTGCCAGGTTCGATAACTTAAGATATATACATTGTATATGTTTTAGGAAACTAAAACTTCTGGACCTAGCGCTGAACAAAGGCACTCTTTCTTCCGATAGTTTAAAACTTTTCATCCCACCTCATTCTTACCATCTCTTCTAAAGTAACCACAGTCCAGATGGTAGAAGGGGGGGAAATCAGTTCTACTATTTAGCAACTGAAAGACTATCCACTTCGACACTACGAAAGATTAATTAAGGGCAACTGGGGAAAAAGTGAGAAACCCTAAAGTACCTCTCTCTCCCGGCCCAAGAGCTCTGTAACTTCTAGACACACTTGTGGTGAAAATTACCTTTCGGTCGGGCAGTGTCTCAGGGCAGCTTTTTCAAGGCTTCGCCTGACATGATTTCCTTCCCTTCATTAGTCACTTTGGATCCAGCCGAATTTCTCTCTCCAGTGAGAACGGATGTGGAGTGGCCTCCCGCAGTAGGACGAGTAGGTGGCTCGGAGTAGGGGGTTGGGAAGAGGGCTGGTTTCCTGGTCTCAAGTTATACAGGAGTTTTCCCAGCCCCAACTAGGATCTCCGCCGAAAAAAAAAAAAGTTTTCACTCGTGACACCGCCCGGAATTACCGTGCGAAACTCACTTCCTGCCTTGGCGCAGAAGCAGGATCCAGCTCGGTCCAGGGGAACCCGGAAAACCAGCTCCGCGCGCGCCGCGGAGGGGGAGGGCAGGGGGCGTCCGCGGAGAGCCTCGCGCTCCCGGCGCCCGGCGCGCCCCGCACACCCGACGGCGGCGGAACCCGGCCGGCGGGGACCAAGATGCCGCCGGGGCGCTGGGCGAGCCTCGGCCGCGCTAGGCCGCCAGCTCCTCCTCGCCGCCGCCCCCAGAGCCGGGCGGCGGGGTTATTGTCTCGATAGCGCCTGCCGCGCCCTTCGCCCGCGCCGCCGCCGCCGCCGCCGCGGCCGCCCCGGGCCGGAGCCGAGGGGCCGGGCAAGCTCGATGGCGGCCCCCTCCCCGGGCAGTCCGTCGGGCCGTCCGTTCTTCCGTCCGTTCCTCCCCGCCTTTCCTACTCGCCCTCTTCTCCCTCTTCTCCTTCTCCCGTTTTCCCGCCGCCGTCCCTTCGCTCCCGCCTCGTTCTTCTTGCCAGGCGGCGGTGGCTCCCCCGGGAGGCGCAGGGGGTGGGGGCAGGCGGCGGCTGGGTCTCCTCACGAGCTCGCGGGGCCGCGGCAGGGGCCGAGGCTGCGTCCCGCGCCGCCGCGCCACATTCACTCGAGCGAGAGACTGCGAGGGGAGGGCTGAGGAGGGGAGGAGGGAGAGGAGAGAAAGGAGGAGGAAGGGAGCCGCGGCGGAGGGGAGTTACTGCCTCTCAGGCCGCGGCGGCAACAGCGCCACCGCCTCGGCGGTGAGGGAGGAGAGACTGCGCGCCGCTGCTCCGCGGCGGGGGCGGGGGCGGGGCGGCCTCCCGTCGGCTTCGCCCCGACCGCCAACAGCCGGGCTGGAGGCCGGCGCGAGCCAGTCACCGCGCGCGGGGGCGGCGCGGGCGGACGTCGGCGGCGGCGGGGGGCGGCGGCGGCCCGGGGGCCGGTGGGTGGGAGTGGGGGTGGCGACGAGGGGGGGGGTTCGCGTACGAGGCGCGGCGTTAGGCCCATTCAGGCCCAGGCCCGGGAAGGCCTGCCTGCCGGCCCCCAGCCGCCCGAGGTGGGGGACGCCGGCGACGCGGACACCGACTCCTCTGCGCTCAGCCGGCGAGACTGAGCGCCCCCAACCCTCCTACATCCCGGCCGGTTGAGTTTCTCTGTAAGACAGTAATCGGCGTGAAGGGTTCAAGTCCAGCCCCGATTTTAAGGCTGCAGGTATCTCTTTCAACTGCAGCACCCCAACTTCCTCTAATAGCACGCTCGGTTTGCAGGAAACCACAGCGGCAGCTCGGCGGAGCTTCCCACGCCGGCCCTCGCTCGGAGCTTGCTCGCGCAGCAAAGCAGCTGGGGCTCCTCCAAGTCTCAGCCTCACACGGGCGAGGAGACAAAGCTGGCGCGAGGAGGGGGAAAATGGCCCGCGAAATTGCCTCAAGATAGTGCCTTTGTTAGAAGAAGCATTGGCCACACTCCGAATGCGACGTAGGCTTCCAACCCCAGCGGTTTCGGGGGTGCAGTCTTGAATTGCGCTGGCCCTAATAATTCAGTCTGGCAGGGTTTGCGTTTATTGCCAAGAGAGACTCTTAAGCATTCCATCAACACATATGGCATAAAATGCTTCAACCATAACATTGCACAGTTTTTGCAGTTCCTGTTTTAAATATGTTAACAGACAAGACGGCCTTGTTTTACCGGAGAAGGAACGTAACAGATACGGAACAAACCATTCCCCGCCCCCAGCCTCTGTTGTACTTAACCCTGTACAGTGATGGTAATTAGTCTCTGTGTCCCCAAAGTCATTGCTTCAGTTCTTCCGTCTGTGTTCCAGAGATAACTATTACCAAGTTTGAATAAAGAACTGTATGCCCTATAGATAATTTTTGGCTTGTATCCAAAGGAAGGAGTTCATAAAGTCCATCAAAGAATTGTTTACCAAAGTGAGTTGTATGCTAGTGAAAACACTTGAAATAAAGGTGTTCAAGACGTTCTGTTAGTGTGACAGCATTTTAACTGCTTCCAGAACTGGTGGAATTAACACAGGTAGTTCTTTAGGGTAGAGCAGAAGTTGAATCAGGCTCCCAAATAGTACCAAAGTGTTTAGGTTTACTCAGTGCTGGACTAGAGGTAAGAGAACATTTACTACAGCTAGGAAATGAAATGATAGCTGTAATAGTAACACCAAACTACTTAAACCATCTTATGCGAATATGAATCTTAGCCATTGTATAAAATCTAAAGTTGATACATTGTTTATGCTATTTTTAATCTCACAAGAATTTTTTGCTCCCCTTTAAAAAACTGGCTTGAGGGGTACCTGGGTGGCTCAGTCCTTAAGCGTCTCCCTTTGGCTCGGGTCATGATCCTAGGGTCCTGGAATGGAGCCCCATATCAGGCTCCCTGCTCAGCGGGAAGCCTGCTTCTCTCTCTCCCACTCCCTCTGCTTGTGTTCCCTCTCCAGCTGTGTCTCTCTCTGTCAAATAAATAAATAAAATCTTAAAACAAAACCTGCCTTGAGTCTGACCAAACTCAGTAGCATAGCCCTGAACTGAAAGGGTCACTGTACTCAAGCATCCCAGGATGGAGTATCTCCCATACTAGTATGAGACCAGCTGGAATCTGGAATTTCAATGTTGAATTTAGTTTCAGGTTGGTTCAAGACCCCTTTAAATGTGGCATCATAGATTTAGGTAAGCCTAACTGCCACCACCCCTTCCCAAACCTAAGTAATAGGACCAGACCAGTCCCTAGGTTAAGACCTGCCCTGGCCCTAGCCTTTTTTTCCCATCCCTATTTAAACTCCTCTACTGGGGTCCAATCTGGCCGATTACCATTTAGGCTGGAAAAGTTTCTATAACCAAAACGCCTCCTCCAATTCACCTAAAATTTGCTGAGTTTAATCCCTTTGAGTTGTTTATTTCTCTAGCACAAAGCCATAATCCTGGGAAAGGTAATATTTAAGCTTTATTAGTCATTTATACCTAATTCATCCGATTGCTTCCCCAAAGCAGCTTTTGATGGGAGGGAATAAAGAGACAGCATATGCTGATGCTGAAAAGGTAGGAGAGGGAAATGTGGTTCCATTCTTTGGGGAAATATACAAAGAGACATACAGACAATAAAATGCCTCCATTTGATTGTTAAGTTAGTCCTACATCTACCGCAAGAATAAGCCCGAAAGCACCGAACCTAAGAGGATGGAAGCCAGTATATACTTACCAATATTACCTATTTTGACAAATATTCCTTTAATGATGCCTTTGTAAAGTATCTTCAGCAGGAATTCTGTGTCTGTGCTCACAGACGGGTGAAATGATAGATATATATGATCAGGGTATTCAGTAATCAGAAATAATGATTCATCTTTGTTATTCATCACTGAGTATTTAGTTATAAATCATATGAGCAGCACAGATACAGCCAAATCTTCCATTTGTTCTTTTATTAGAAGGCATTCTTGTTCTGTGCTTTACAGATTAGTTTCCTTTGAAAATCCTCGCACAGTTCAACTAAGATGGACTTAACATTTCAATTATGATTAAAAGAAGAACTAAAACCCCACCTTCAACAAGCCTGCCTAACTGTGATTCCGTCCGTAATGATTAACTGAACTCCAGGACCACCTCAGAGAGAAAGCTAATAACTTTGTTGATACTCTAACTTCATCTTCCCCATTGTGATTCTCTAAATAATTCTCTGTGAAAGGCAGGGAATTCTTTCTTTGGGATTCCCCTTCCCGGTGGCTGGGCTCAGGAGAGGAATTACTGTCTGCTAGAGATAAGCCACATATCTGAAGGAAAGTCTTAAGGTCTTAAGCATTCCAGGGAACGCACACAGCATTCATCAGGGAAAAAAAAAAAGTCTCAGCAAAGAGCCTATCTACTGTTTTCAAAAGGGTCCCCCTGTCATTTCCCTATATCAGCTATGCAGAGGCACTGTGAAAAGAAAGTAAGTAGAGAGCAAAGGGAAGTTCGGGATGATCATTCTTCTCTTCTTTCTTTCTTCAACACCTAGTGAAGAATTGGTTACCTAAAACCAAAGTCTGTCACAGTATCCGTAGGGGAAAATTAGAATAGAGTTAGATTTTTTAAAAGTCTAGAAGCATTAGATCAACTAGATCAAAATGCATTATAATATGTAGCATTAGTAAGGATTGACTTCCCTATTTTCACTTCCATCTTAGCCCCTTGATAGGGAGAGGGCAGGAGGTTAGGGTAGCAAGTGGGAAAGTGTGGGTGTGGGAAAAGGACACTTGGGTTCAAAAGAGGCAATACATGCAGGAACCAAAATTAAGGATTTTTTTTTTTTAAGATTTTATTTATTTGACAGAGATCACACATAGGCAAAGAGGTTGGGGGGGGGGAAGGGGAGGAAAGCAGGCTCCCCGCTGAGCAGAGAGCCCAATGTGGGGCTCGATCCCAGGACCCTGAGATCATGACCAGAGCCGAAGGCAGAGGCTTTAACCCACTGAGCCACCCAGGTGCCCCCCATAATTAAGGATTTTATAGTACTTTGGGAATGGAATCATCCTTCCCATAGCATGCCTTTCTGACATATGTTCATTACTTTTTGAAACAGAGGCAAGTCTGCCTCTTGTGAAAAGCTTTATGAAAAACTTTCAAGTTTTTTGCCCTCGTATATGCTTGATAATCTTTTTGTTTTCCATCCTATCCATTTTGTTGCCTATCAGAGTTAAACTTCTTTCACATATCTTATGAATTTTTTTAAAGTGGAGAGAAAATAAATAATGCACGGTGATTTTTTTATGTGACCTCTGAAACAAGACAGCTTGATTTGGAAACTTGGCTACTGAGTGACCTAGGGCAAGTTCCTGAATATCCATAAACATAAATTTGAGCTTCCTCATCTCTATAATGGGGATGATAATACTAACTGCCTCATAGATTATTGGGAGGATGACATAGGACAATGCTCATAAACTGCTTAGCACACTGTTTGCCACGTAAAAGTGTTAATTGTTATAAGTGGTTCACTTTAGGGGCACCTGGGTGGCTCAGTCGTTAAACGTCTGCCTTCGGCTCAGGTCATGATCCCGGGGTCCTGGGATCGAGCCCCACATCGGGCTCCTTGCTCGGCGGGAAGCCTGCTTCTCTCGCTACCATTCCCTCTGCTTGTGTTCCCTCTCTCGCTGTGTTTCTCTCTGTCAAATAAATAAAATCTTTAAAAAATAATAATAATAAGTGGTTCACTTTAAAATGCACTGATAACATGTACCATGCTTCTGTCACTTCTAAGATGGCCAGATAGTGTATTATTAAAAACTAGAATACTTTTGAGAGGAAAAGCACACATCAATAACAATTACCCAGAGACAACAAATGTAAAACCATGATTGTCCTGGATCAACTAAAACAAATAGTCGCCCTAATCATTTCCAACTTTACTACTTCCCTCTGATCACTTCCCCTCTCATATCTTCCCTGGTATGAATTATAATCTATGTCAATCATACTACGACATGCACACTTCCTTCTAAATCATAACAGTATTCGTCCACAAAAAAGCTTAAATACTGCTGCTTATTGCATTTAAATGCAGGCTTTCACCTAAGAATACCATTTTTCTTTGGGTAAAGAAACGGTTTTCCTACTCAAATGCACACAACTTTATATTTTCCTATAGTATTGTTTTTTAAAAGACTGTTTAGCATCAAATATGAAAATAGGCAATACATGAGTGTGAAGCATAATTTGAGACGTAGTGTGAGGCTAAATGCTTGGCCCTGGATGGCAACTACGTAACACAAAAGCTTGCTTAGCGAAGCAACATATCATTCCTATTTCAAAGTAAATCATCTCTATATTGTTGATGACAACAATATCATCAGGATAACTGGAGAAATATCACTTAAAGCTAGTTTAATCAGTATTAAGAAAATGAAACTTCTCAACTGGAGTTTGTAAAACAATTCTGGATATACTTTAACACTCATACTTTCTTCCATTGGGGGAAAAAATGGATTTTCTGAGAGTTGAGTGCAAATTTTCCTTCAAAAATGTTGAGCTAAATAATAACATATTTTATTTTTTAATAATAACATATTTAAAAATGTTTCCTCTATCTTGTTTCCCTAGCCCAATCCCTTTGTTTTTCTGCCATTAAATTTATGTCAAGCATCATATCAGTCCTGTAGTATTTCAGTTTTCTTAGTTTCTAGTTTTCCTCTAAAATAGATACTAAATTTGTCTTCCTTCTACCTCTGGAAACTCCCCCTGAGGGTTTATGTTTTCTTATACAAAACTTTTTATTGTATATTTTTCATATTTCCTGCTATACACCATGCCAAACTATTAATAGAAAAGTCACGGGGCACCTGGGTGGCTCAGTCGTTAAGCGTCTGCCTTCGGCCCAGGTCAGATCCCAGGGGCCTGGAATCGAGCCCCGCATCGGGCTCTCTGCTCTGCGGGAAGCCTGCTTCCCCCGCTACCACTTCCTCTGCCGTGTTCCCTCTCTCGCTGTGTTTCTCTCTGTCAAATAAATAAAAAAAATCTTTAAAAAAAAAAAGTCACTTTCCTTCCAAAGGATTTGTAATTCTTTACATAGAAATAGGTATGTAGGGAAGAAATAGTTTTCAAATATTTTATTTGATAATTTCAACATTTTTCTTTCTCCTTCTTGATATTTTATTTACCTGATTTCCAGCCACTTTACCTCATAGATAACTGATTTTCTAGTCTGTCTTCCGTCATAGAAACCTTAGCTTATAAGTTCTTTGTCATCAATCCTGTCATCTTTCAGAAAAGTTCTGGCACTGACATTAGCATTTACTAGTTGATGACCTTGGACAAATGATTTAATCTCTGTGCAATAATTCATGATCTATATAATGGAAAGATAAGCCCCTTCTTATCTATCTCATACGGTTATTGTGGGCAGCAAATGAGATGAGGTACATGAAAGCACACTATAAATATTACATACATAAACACTTTTTTCTATTACAGTAATAGTAATACATTTCATTATTATCATCAATAAAATATCATAAGCCGTATTCTATATCCATCGACTTAGCGGCCCTATAGTATGCATACTTCAGATCTCATTAAATGCACAGTCTATTTTCTTTTTTTTTAGATTATTTATTTATTTATTCATGAGAGACAGAGAGAGGCAGGGGCAGAGAGAGAAGCAGCCTCCCCAAAGAGCAGGGAATCTGATGCGGGATTCCATCCCAGGACCCTGGGATCATGACCTAAGCCGAAGGCAGACATTCAACCAACCGAGCCACCCAGGCACCCTGCAGGGTCTATTTTCAGGCACCCCTCAGGGTCTATTTTTGATAAAGTCTATAACCTAAAAGAAGAGGTAGGTATAGACTCTTCAAATTTTATATAAAAATTCAAGTCATTAATTCAGCTGTCCAAAATTCAGAAGCTTTATTATTCAGACACTGGCTAGATTTTACACCATGAAATGTTGCTAGGCAAGTTAGAAGTGTTAAATTTAGGGAGAATCTTTGGCCTACTTAAAGATAATAAGCTTTTCAAACTCTAGAATCTGAACATTTTTAGTAGTGTTTGAACAAGCATGAAGGGACCTTACGAGGTGGGTCGTCTGGTTTCTAGTTCAGCTGCATTTTATAGGTGAGAGAACTTAGATTTGAAGACTTGCCCAAAGTCATAGGACTGGTCAAAAGTAGACCCATAATTAGAATGCAGTTCTCCTCCATTTCAATATGTGTTCTTCTATACCACACTGCCACCACACAGTAATCCAAACATGAAATAGCCAGAAACCACTGAAAAAAATTTGGCAGAACTAACTGAATTCATAAAACTTCTGTCGGCAAAAGCCATTATAAACAAAGTTAAAAGACAAATGACAGTTGGAGAAAAAAATACAAATACACAAGAAACAATAGCTAATATTTATAATATATAAAAGGCTCTTATAAATCCAGAACAAAATAATACTCCAATAGAAGTATTTACAAAAGACAAAAATCAACAGTTCATACACACACACATACATAATACAAAGAGCCAATAAACATTTGAAATATGTAATGGCCTTAAAAAGCAAGTAAAGAATAATCTCATTTAAAAACCAACATAGCTTGGAGCACCTGGCTGGCTCATTTGCAAGAGCATGGGACTCCTGATCTTGGGCTTGTGACTTCAAGCCCCACACTGGGTGTGGAAGTTACTAAAATAAATAAATAAACTTTGTTACAAAACAAAACAAGGTAACTGAAAGTCTAGTCAGCTTTTGCTGTTGTTATTATAGTTGGGGAGATAGCTCCTTTTCAACTCTCTCAATGAGCAAAAGAACTCCAGTGGGCTATATCAAAAGGTGATCCTATGACTTTGATAGAAAGGGACGTGAGCCATTCTGACAACAAAGAAACTAGAATTAAATTAACTTACGGGGCGCCTGGGTGGCTCAGGTGGTTAAGTGGACACGCTTGAGTTCAGTTCAGGTCATGATCTTGGGGTCATGATCTTGGGGTGGTGAGATCAGGCCCTGCCTCTGCTTCTCTCTGTCTCCCTCTGCCCCCCCCCCCCTTGCATGTGCATGCTTTCTCTCTCAAGCAAATAAATAAATCTGAGGGAAAAAAATACCTTAAACATGGTCCCAGAAACCAGTCTTTCTGGTGCTGCTGCTCCATGAATGTCTATAAGGAAGCTCAATAGCAGCAATTGGAAAGGGTCAGGGCTGGGCATACACTAATGGGCCTCTCTTTGGGCATATTCCCCTAGGCCAGACCACCAGACCTCTAGATATGCATTTGCCATATTGTGATGAAATTAAGGTTATATACTTAGGAAACCACGGATTTTAAGATACTAGGGTTCTCAAATAAGTGCTGAACAGTAGGAGAGGGTAGCAAATTTTTCCAGCAAAATCAAAATTGTGTTTATGTAATGAGTTTAAGGCCCTGAAATTAACTCCCAAATTCCATCAGGGTTACAGACTGAGCTTCTGTTTGGGCTGGGGAATCCTGTGAAAGGATCCAAGGAGTCAAGTGCTGAAGTAACTATAGGAGCCGGGGAGAGGCAGAAGAAATTCTGCCTTTATTTGTAAGGTGAACTCTCTCCACTCTTCACACTTCCTTGCACTTGCTTCCTGAAAAGTGTTCCTAAGACAAGTAATAGGGGGAAAAATGAAATCAGGTAGGACAAAAAGAGAAAAAAGTCGCCTTAAAAGAATTTTTAAAAAGAGACCAAACCTAAAAGCAGAAAGTGAAGCGAAATATTTTTGTAGAAGACTGAAATAAATTTGTAGAAAACACAATGGACGAAGGGAGAGAGAAAATGAGAGTCGGAAAGCACTAAACAGAGCAAGTAGGAAAAAAAATTACGTTTAAGGGACACCTGGGTAGGCCAGTCGGTTAAGCGTCTGCTTTCAGCTCAGGTCATGATCCTAGGATCGTGGGAGTGAGCCCTGCACCTGCTCAGCATGGAGCCTGCTTCCCCCTCTCCCTCTGCAGCTCCCCTGCTTGTGCTCTCTCTCTCCCTCTCTGATAAATAAATAAATAAATAAATAAATAAATAAATAAATAAATAAATAAATAAAATCTTTTAAAAATTTACATTTAAACCTTCCTAAAAGCCAGAAAATGAGATTGATTTCAACATAGTATCTATCGATCGATACCATAGTATCGATCGATAGATATTATATATCCCCCATATATACATATGGGGGAAAACTAAAAAAAAAAACAAAAACAAAAACCACCAACCAACCAACCAACCAACCAACCAACAAACAAAAGATGAATGACATTGGATAAAGTAAAAACAAGAGAAAACAAAGAAACCCCCCAAATCTAGAACATAAAAAAAAATAACAATAAAACAATAATATTTGTGAATGCATAAAAATAAAGAAAAGTGTTTAGAGGCCATTCAGTTTCTGAATAAGCCTGATTATCTCAAGGAAACAGGGTCCTGCTGTGCCAGGACCTCCTAGGTCAATAAAACAGAGGGCTCCTCTGAATCTGCCCTCGGACACTGAGGCTCATGGCTCCCAAGTGTCCTTAGCTACCTGTGAAAGCAAATACCTGACTTCAGGTCGATTCGAGCAGCACTACCTGGCCGGCATGGACTTCTCCCAAGGCCTGACTTCCCTCCTCTTCTTATCAGCATAATAAGTTATATTGCCAGTTAATCAATAACCTGCCTGTACAAATCACCTGGGTAGGAATTTGTAGAGCTAGACTATGAACCCAGCAACTTGAAGCCAGAGCATCAACGCCAACCATTAAATTCTACGGTGTCCTGTAACATGCCTGTACCAGTAGCTTTTCCACACCCACTTATAAGCTGACATTCTCACTTTTAATCATTGGGGATTTTTTCATAATTCACAACCTTCTGCAGAAGAAAAACAAAAGCAGTTTTAATTTCATCTTGAAATACTTCCTGTGTCTTTGTCTTCTTCCTCCGCTCATTTAAAACGAAAGCTTGTCCCTTTCTTTTCTTCTTGTTGCTCTCTTTATTATAAAACCCATGTGTTTACCTTGTAAAAAATAAAGGGCTTCCAAAGGATACAAAACAAGAAAAAAATATTCTGCCAAATACAAACAATTAAAAACAGGACCCTGGTAATGATGTTATTCAAGTGCCTGGATGTATCTGTAGAGACTCGGCGGTTTGAAGGCCTTTTCTGCATAAATAACGCTCATTTTTGCCTAGCAGCCATGATTGTGCTAGATTGATAGCTAGAGTTACATCTTTATCGGTGGGATTGAATAAAAATAAGCCATTCCAATTTGGTACTGCAGTAGTTTACTTTCAAGTGTTGATTCTATGTTTTCTCTTAACCTCATTTGTAATCATCCCATCTCATTTTACCAAAAACCATTTGCATTGGAACCTTGCTGACAATTATTCTTTATGCAGGCCTAATGGAGTATGGCAAAAACAGAGTATGTATGGCTTCAATACGTACTAAGTGGTATCTAATATCTTGATATCCTTCTGTTCTTTTAATGTACATATGACTCATTGATGCTTCTGGGCCACTGGTAGAGAAGGTAGTTTAAAAATCATTACCAACATAAATTTCCATCCATAGACTCCACTTTTTACTTTTTCACACCACCTCATTTAAAGTCTTTTGTGTTTAAAAGTATGTTAAGCCCTAAAGGAAGGTATTATATGTTTCATCTGTTGCTCCAAAAGAAGCGAAAAACTAGACTATTAACCCGCTGTGTAATCCCTGCACAGACTACAACGCCTTTCAGTGGGAAGCCAGGCTCTGCCAAGAGCAGGGAGGACTGCAGTTTAAACATTACAGGGTCAAGTTCAACATTTGTTCCATTCACAGATCTCCCACTGACATCAATGAGAGTTTTGTGCAGAGTAGAATTTCTTCCTCAGTCAAATGATTTCTGTAATGCCTTCTATTTTGTCAGAACATACTCCACAACGACTGTAATAAAGGAAATATACGTAGTACCTCTGTTTTCATCCCTACTCTTGATTTCAGTAACACATCATCTCCAAAAAAAGCATTTTTCTTATAGAACATGATTTAGAAGGAAAATAAGCCAGTGCAGAGAATGTAAGGAGATTTTTCAACCAATCTAGGCTCATTTGTTTACAGCTTTTGAGGTTTTTTTTGGCCTGTGATATATCATTTTATTTTTATAAATAATCATTTTATTTTTATATCAGTTTATTTTTATATCATTTTATTTTTATAAATAAATTCAGTCAACAGCCTTTGAACCAAGGAAATTTTATGTCCTATGATATATCTTAATTGACTGGGAACATGGAGTTCTTAAGCTATTAGACTAAGGTATGCGGAACTAAATATAAATTCCACAAATATCCCAAGGTAAGTAAAGGCTTCTAAACAGGAAAAGTGAAGGTCCTGAAATTTATATAATTGTTAGAAGGATAGGCAATCTATATTAGTGAAGAGTTTGAACACTACAATGAAATTTATTGTTCTTAAGTAATATAGTAACATTAATACAAATAAAGTACTTCAACAAATGAACATGGATAATTTATATTTAGCCCATTGTTTATGTGACTTATAATTTTCAGGGAAAAGATAATATCAGAATAGTAAAATATTAAATTTCTTTTAAGAGAAATAAAATATTAGGTATTTTTCTTTGAATAACTATAGTAATTATCTGATTAACCCTTCTATTAGCTTGTAAAATGAGACATTAATTTACATTACAAATTAACTTTAGGGGCACCTGGGTGGCTCAGAGGGTTAAAGCCTCTGCCTTCGGCTCGGGTCATGGTCTCAGGGGCGTGGGATCGACTCCTGCGTCTGGCTCTCTGCTCAGCGGGGAGCCTGCTTCCCCCTCTCTCTCTCTGCCTGCCTCTCTGCCGACTTGTGATCTCTCTCTCTGTCAAATAAATAAATACAATCTTAAAAAAAACAAAAAACAAATTAACTTTAGTGTCTAATATCATAATGTAATGTTCTCTTTGGCTTTTAAGATTTAAAAAGAAAATCTGCAGTTTCTTATAGACTTGAAAATCTGCTGTATGTTTTGCTTAATCTTCAGAAATATTTTAAAACAGATTGGATTCTAAACATCATTAGTGTTCTATAAAAAGCTTTGGCATGACACATTCATACTTCATGTAAGGGAGATGCTCTCACTTTTCTGTTGCTTAGGAAAGGTTTTAAAAAGGCAATCTGGGGGTGCTTGGGTGGCTCAGTCGTTAAGCGGCTGCCTTCAGCCCAGGTCAGATCCCAGAGGCCTGGGATCGAGCCCCACATTGGGCTCTCTGCTCTGCAGGAAGCCTGCTTCTCCCGCTACCATTCCCTCTGCTTGTGTTCCCTCTCTTGCTGTGTTTCTCTCTGTCAAATAAATAAAATCTTTAAAAAAATAAAATAAAATAAAAAGGCAATCTGGGGACAAAGACAGCTGATAGAAGGTAAAAACAAAATAATCACTTTGGCCTATGTAACAACTCACTCCCTATTATGTCCAACCATTGCCCAACCTCAAAATTTCTTGTTTTGTTGTTTTTCTAATTTTATTTTTAAGTAATCTCTACACCCAGTATGGAGCTTGAACCTACAATCTTGAGATCAAGAGTCACATACTCTACTGACTGAGACAGACCAATTCTTTTGTGGTCTTTTGACTGAGGACTATTCATCAGATATATGGGACGGTGTGGCAGTTTAAAAATATATCCACATGGGGCACCTGGGTGGCTCAGTGGGTTAGAGCCTCTGCCTTCGGCTCAGGTCATGATCTCAGGGTCCTAGGATCGAGCCCCGCATCGGGCTCTCTGCTCAGCAGGGAGCCTGCTTCCCCCTCTCTCTCTGCCTGCCTCTCTGCCTACTTGTGATCTCTCTCTCTCTATCAAATAAATAAGTAAAATCTTTAGATATATATGTATGTATTGTGTGTGTATATACACATACATAGATACATGTATGTATACATATATACATGTATGCATATATTTATCTCTGTCAAATAAATAAAATCTTTTAAAAATATATATGTATGTATTGTGTGTGTATATATATATATACACACATATATGTGCCACCGAGGCACCCCAAAGAACTCGTGGAGATATATATATATATATATATATATATATATATACACACACACACACATACACACACACACACATACATACATACGTGTGTGTATATATATATGTATACTTATGTGTGTGTGTGTGTGTGTGTGTGTGTGTGTGTATATATCTCCATGAGTTCTTTGGGGTGCCTGGGTGGCGCAGTCAGTTGTGACCAATTCTTGGTTTTTGCTGGGGTTGGGATCTCAGAACTGTGGGATCGAGCCCCATGTTGGGATTTGTGCTCAACGTGGAGTCTTGCTTGGGACTCTCTCCCTCTCACTCTGCCCCTCCCCCTTCTCTAAAATACATAAATAAGTCTTAAAATATATCTATAAGTTCTTTGATAGCCCTCTCATCAAAAGTGCAATCTTGTAAATGCGCTAGCTTTTGATTTGGCTTCAACCGAAAGGGAACAGAGAAAATGATACTATATGATTCCCTAGGTGAGGGCATAAAAGGCAATATGCTTCTACTTTGTTCACTGGAATACTAGCTTTTGAAGACATCAGCTACCAACACAACATTTTATCTTCCCTGAGGCCATCCTGTATGAGAAAGGTCAAATTAGCCACATGGCAAGACCACACAGAGAGGTCCTGTGACTATAAATATAAATTGAGAGAGCTGACCGGCCAGTCTCAAGTTCTTCCAGCCTCCCTTCCCTTGCAGCCTGCCCCTCCCCACAACTGTCACAGCTCCAGCGACATTCACATGAGAAATGACAAGGGCTAGAACTGCATAGCCAAGGCCTCCCCAAATTTCTACTCAGAGAAAATACAAGATATAATATCTATTGCATTTAAGCCAATAAATGTTGGGGCATTGTGTTACGCAGCAAGAGTAACCAGTATGGATACAACGTCTTTTAATTAAAAATTTTTTTGTATTGAAAAAACAATTTTTTTGTATAAGAAAATTTCAAATGTATTCTAGAGAGACTACAATGAACTCTCACGTATATTACCCAGATTCAACACATGAAAACTTATGCCACATATGCTTCATCTGTCCCTTTTTGCTTCTTTGCTGAAATACTTCAAACTGCATCCTAGACACTGTGTTATGTCAAGTATCATATGATACTTCAGTATGAATATATAAAAAAAAAAGACGTTTCCTTACGTAATGAAAATGTCACCACTACACTTAACAAAATTAACAAAAATCCTCTGGCATCATCTAATATCCAGACTATAATCAAATTTTTTGATTGCTTCAACATTGTGTTTTTACAGTTCTCAGAATAAGAATTCAATCAATGTCTACATATAGCATTTGGTATTGTGCCTGTTAGCTTCTTTTTTTTTTTCTAAAAAAAAAAAAAAAATCACTTCTCCAACCCTTTCCTCCCTGCCATTAACTATTTGCAGAAGCAAATGTCTGAAATGTCTGAAGATGTTTGCTTTCTTGTGGTGTCATTTAACTTGCTCCTTTATATTCCCTATAGCTACTGTAAATAGAAAGTTGGATAAAAAAAATTGATTAGATTCAGGGTCAACTTCCCTTCCCCCAACAAGGATTCTTGATAAATGCCGCGTGCTTCATAACACATCACATCAGGAGGCACACGGTTTCTGTTGTTTCACTTTTAAGGTGCTAAGATTGATTAGTCGTGCTGACAGTCTTATTATCCCCTCATGGTAAAGTTCTCATCTGCCTTTCAACTAATGGTTTCACTTGATGATGACTGTGGCCTGAGTCAAGTATTACATCATCGCTACTGGGATGTCACTGCTCCTGGACCTTTTCAATAGCTCGTAGTAGGAAACAAGTAAATTAAAAAAGAAAAATATGCTGATAGTAGTGATATTTCCAATTCAAAATTAACACTGTAACATTGTAATGATGTAATCCTGTAGGATTTTTCTTTAAACTCTGATTTTCTACGTGTTTCCCTTACTTGAAAACCTTCATTCCTAAGACCAATGTAATTACCTCTTTGCATTAATCTATAGTGTGTTTAAAATAGTTTCAGAAGAATAATATCAATATTGCCCCTCACAATTAGATACAGAATACAGTTTACAATTTATTCATACTTGTTCTTAGAACATGTTCTGTTAAGGTATACCTTCGAAATAATTACTTTCTTTGCATCTTTTCAGTTGTATCTTTTGTGTTACTGACTTGATATTAGGTTCATTTGTTTCAATTCATTCAGTTCAGTTCAAGTTAGGTTCATTTGTTTCAGTCAGTCTGTAATTTTTATAGGTTGCTTTAAAAATGTTTTTATTTTATTTTTCAAATATGTGCAACATTGATATATTTTATGTGGCCAAATGATCTAACAAGATATATTCAGAGAAGCCAGTTCATTTTATTCCCCACCATTCTATTCATTTCTTTTTTGAGATGGCCTTTTTTTAAAAGATTTTATTTATTTATTTATTTGACAGAAGAGAGAGATCACAAGTAGGCAGAGAGGCAGGCAGAGAGAGGGGGAAGCAGGCTCCCCGCTGAGCAGAGAGCCCGATGTGGGGCTTGATCTCAGGACCCTGAGACCATGACCTGAGCCGAAGGCAGAGGCTTTAACCCACTGAGCCACCCAGGTGCCCCGAGATAGCCATTTTTTATTAGTTTTGGTTTAGCACTATGTTTTTAAAAGATTCTCTTTCGTTTGTGTTATTTTGAGAGACTGTGAAGGATGACAATTAGTCTTTAGGCTGAACTGCTACAGTAATTCTTAGGATCATGACAGCTGTAGATTAAGGGAGAATTAGTGTTCAGATGCAGTGGTCTTCATACAAATAAGTCATTTTGGCTTTTGTCCTCTCACGGCTTCCCCATCAAAGCCTTTTTTTTTTCTTTAAAGTAGGCTCCATGCCCAAGGTGGAGCCTAATTCACCACCAGAAAAACAAGTGTCCTCCAGCTCTATTGACTGGCAACCAGGGACCCTGCCAGCAAAGCCTTTTTTAAATGGAGAAGTACTTCTCTGCCTCTCTTTTTCATCGTTATTTACCACCTCTACTGAAATATGCTTACAGAGTTAAAAGATTCTTTTTTTTCTTTAAGATTTTGTTTTTTTAAGTAATCCGTACACTCAACATGGGCCTCAAACTTACAACCCCAAGATCAAGAGTTGCATGCTCCATTGACTAGGCCAGCCAGGCATCCCTAAAGGATTCTTTTTAGAAAATAAAATTCATGGGACACCTGGGTGGCTAGTTGGTTAAGCAGTTGCCTTCGGCTCAGGTCATGATCCCAGGATCCTGGGATCAAGTCCCACATTGGGCTCCTTGCTCAGCAGGGAGCCTACTTCACCCTCTGCCTCTGCCTGCCTCTCTGTCTGCTTGTGTTCTCTCTCTCTCTCTGACAAATAAATAAATAAAATATTTT
>CM053607.1:89700891-89735967 GCA_028646535.1 Procyon lotor
AAATGTCTGCCTTTGGCTCAGGTCACGATCCCAGAGTCCTGGGATCGAGCTCCACATCGGGGTCCCTGTTCAGTGGGGAGTCTGCTTTTCCTTCTCTTTCTCTGACTCCCACTGCTCATGATCTCTCTCTCTCTCTCACTCTCTCAAATAAATAGAAATCTTTTTTAAAAAATGAAATTTTATATTATTTAATTTTAATTTTTATCTATATTTTCTAAAATGATATACTTGCATAATATTAAAAGGAAATGTGCTTTTCTCTATATAGAAAAATAATAAAATATTTCATGATTTAATAATCATAAATGACCAGATGAATGATAAATTATTGTTATATATATAGATTTATTGTTTGGGATCATAAAAAGTTCTGGAAATAGTGGTGACAGTCGCATAACACTGTGAACGTACTTAATTCTAGTGAATTGTACACTTAAAAATGGTTAAAATGTAAGTTTTATGTTATGTATATTTTACTACAATAAAAAATAAAATTAAGGGAATTAAAAAGTCACTACACATTATCCCTAGGATTAAATAGAACTCACTAAGTGCCATGATCTTGCCATACTTCAGGTATGTTTTTTGAAAGTTTACTTATTATTTATTTTTTTAATAATCTCTATATCCACTGTGGGGCTCAAACTCATGACCCTGAGATCAAGAGTTTTATGTTCTACCAACTGAGCCAGTTGGACACCCCCTAAAGTTACGTTCCTTAGATGTCCAAAACATTACTTGTTTGTTGCATAGAAAGAATAAATGTAAACTAATATTTACTGAGAGACTGAATAAACATGTTACACATAAGATATTTAATATTCCCCAAAGTCCATGAGATAAGTACCATTATTATTTCCATTTTAAATCTGAAGAAACCGAGGCTAAGAAGTTTAAGTCACTTGTCAAAGGCCACTCAGCTAGTAAGCGGCAAAACCAGATAGTCTGTAACACGGAATCACTGCTCTTAACCACCACGTTATAGTAGTTTGACTCCACCACCTCTGGATTGCCATTTGGCGACCAGTTACACAACACCCCTGTGGTTACAATATATTGTTTCATAACTTTTCAGATATGAGCTTACTTAAGATGTCTGCCATGTTTACTTTTAAACTTGTGTGTCTGCTATGTTTAAAAAATGGTTAATTAAGTTTTCATCGGAATCATTCCTATGATTAATTATTCTCATTAATTTCATAGTCATGTCAAATAATGATGGTGGTACATTTGCTCTATTTCAGCTACAGACAGACTCAACAGGAAGGTGCAACTTAGGATGAATTTTGAACACATGTTTCCAAGATGAGGTCAGCAGCTTTCTGGAAATGCTGGGGGGAGAATGACATAATTCTCTTTCTAAACCCAGGAACTTTAGAGTTTCCAGGGTCTGGGGAGAAGATCAGAGTTCGGGTTAGATGTGAGTTTAAGAAACGTAGTCACCTCTCACATTCTTCTAATTTCAAAGTTTGAAGTATACTTTGCTAGACACGCCTATGGTAGCATGCTGCTCTTAAGACCCACTCCTTACTTCTTCCTCGTACTCCAAATTTCTCAGGAGTGAGTTCTGGTTCAATGGTGGTAGAATTTGGACCCATTATGGTGCTCTGGCATGGCTTAAAGCTCCTGCAAGGATCCTGGAATCAATCCATTCCCTTGGATGCTGTTACGAATTTCAATTCTGAACCAGACATGTGGCCACACTCCTAGATGGACTATTAATAAGATCACATTCCTTGGGCTCTTTCAACTGACTCTTTAGACACTGAAGACTCAAGTGAGGGGTGCAGTAAGCTATATAGGGCTTGGGTGCACAAAAGCAGTCACAGAAGGAAAACTGTCTCTACAGGGAGCCTGCTTATAACTCTGCATTGTACTGACTTAATTTTCCCAAATAAAATGTAATTTATTCATTTAAAAGAAGGAATGCTGTTTCCAGAGAGGTTGAGACAAATGTAAATTTAAGAGCATTACTAGGCCAGTCTTGAAAGAAATGTGAAAAGCAATTAAAATTTATCAATATTAACAGTACTTTTAGTATGAGAATGAGAAAGCAAGTTTCACGCCAAGAATTTGTCCAGTCGTGCAGAACTGAAGTCTGAGCATGCAAGTAACTCAGTTAATCAGGGTCAAAGGAGGATAATGAAATAGGCCTTTGAGGTATAGAAAGAACATATAAAAACTGGGTAAACATGCAGAAACCAAAAAAATCCAGAGGTCTTACCCTCTTGGAGTCAAAAAGATCCAACACCAAGAATATTTTCCACACTCTTAGTTAAGACTGAAGAGTTCTTCATATAAATTTCTACTGCCGACACATATGCCCTTAGCCACTGTACACATGACCGGCATTAGATACTCCCACTTAAAAAAGGGGGGTGTCTACCAGGGAAAGGTACGCATGAGGAATAATGAGTATATCAATGCCCATTATCCTTGTCCATGAAGAGGAGCTATGGAATAGGGCATCCAAAGCAGATAACCCCCAAATCAATCATATCTCAATCTGAAATATATGTGTTCATTGTAAATTACTTCCTCCTTACTGTATCCTTACGTGGGCCGAAACGTCTCAACTTTAAAACTACTGATACTCCAGACCTGATTATTCTCTGTTGTGGGTACACTGGGTATTTTAGGATGTCACCAGCACTTCTGGCTTCTATCACCAGATGCCAGTTGTGACAACCAAAAGTGTCCCCTGGGAGGCCAATCCAGTCCCAACTGAAAAACACTGATTCACACCAATATCAAGGTCAGTTTGTCTCTTCTGCTGGCACGCACCAGCTGGGTGGTCGGGGAAGTGGCAAAGAGTAGAAGAAGAAGCTGATCCAGGACAAAGAAAATGTATTGCAGATAATCTGCAGTGTAGATAATAAACAAGTAATTTGTGGAAATTAAATATAGGGCTGAGAGCATCTGATTAGAACCAAGGTTCTCAACTGGCTGACAGTGAGTGATTGAGGTAGATACAAACACAGGACATGGCTGTAATCACCTTCCGGCTGCCAGACCCCAACCACTGATGATCAAATCAAGCATTCTTTTTATAGAACTGAATGACTTGATACACATTGTGCAGTGGAGAGCTTGCTTGTTTTTCATTCATTGACAGCTGGTCTCGCAGAAAGTCTGCCAGACGCTTGGGTCAGGCAACCAAATTCCAAAAAGCATATTGAGCCTGAGAAGCTATAGGCCTGATGAATAAAGATTTTCGCAAAGAAGAAGTAATCACTTCTAATTAAAACATGCAGTTGATAGGACTTCTGATGCATTTAGGCGAAGTATATTTTACCCTGTTTTATGTGTTTTATATATATTTTATGGTCAAAATCTACTTCTATCAGAAAGTCTTAAGTGTTGGGGCGCCTGGGTGGCTCAGTGGGTTAAAGCCTCTGCCTTCATCTCAGGTCATGATCTCAGGGTCTTGGGATCGAGCCTCACATCAGGCTCTCTGCTCAGTGTGGAGTCTGCTTCCCTTTCTCTCTCTACCTGCCTCTCTGCCTGCTTGTGATCTCTCTCTCTCTCTCTGTCAAATAAATAAATAAATAATCTTAAAAAAAAAGTCTTAAGTGTTGATAGCAGGATGATACGTGCGTAAGTACAAAACACAGGCTAACCCTCCACGTGCCCCCTTCTAGTCACAAAATCCCCCAAGGAGAGTCACCAGACTGATTTCTAACAGCATCGATAACTTTTGCCTATTTTTATATTTTATTTGAACGGAATAATATAATGTATGTTATTTTGTATCTACCTTCTCTCACTTGACAATACTTTGCAAGATTCATCCCAGTTTGTGTGTGTGTGTGTGTGTGTGTGTGTGTGTGTAACTGTAACTGGTTCTTTTTTTATTGCCATGTGTTAATCCAGTGAATTAATATCACACTATTAATTTCTCTACTGGTGGGCTGTTTTCAGTTGGAATTATTAAAAATAGTGATTCTCTGAAAAAAAAAAAAAACACAGGTTGCAAAGGGTACCTTCTTTAGGAGAATACGTATGTTGACTATTTTTTTCTTGTTCTTCCATTAATGAAACTGACTGGGTCCTGAACTCTGTTGTCTGCCCAGTGTGAAGCATTTTTTAAAAAGTTGAACAGATGTGCTTGTGGAATGGGAAAAGTCTACTCACTTGTACTTCTATCAGGTTCAACAACTATACTTTTTGTATGTTCATTAATAGATAAATATCTATGGGGCGCCTGGGTGGCTCAGTAGGTTAAAGCCTCTGCCTTCGGCTCAGGTCATGATCTCAGGGTCCTGTGATCGAGTTCCATATTGGGCCCTCTGCACAGCAGGGAGCCTGGTTCCTCTTCTCCCTCTGCCTGCCTCTCTGCCTACTTGTGATCTCTCTCTCTCTCTCTGTCAAATAAATAAATAAAATCTTTAAAAAAAAATAGGTATCTGTCTACTGATCTACTTAGAGAAAAAATTAGAGTTAAGACACATATCCATGGGTTGATCCTTGAAACTAATGTGTGCAATAATTTTATTCATTAATTTAATGAAGACCCCCAGAAAAAACATTTATTGTATATCTAACACAGTGCCCGGCACAAGAAAGGCACGTATTTGTTGAATAAATGAGTCACTAAGTGGATGGATGGCAAGAGATGTCACTTGACTGAGAGAAAAAGCCAATATGGTTAGTAAGAAAAAAATGTTATTTAAGAAAATATAATATTAACAAGGTAAAACACTCTGCCCAATGTCAGACAGCCAGAAAATGGATGATCTGAGTTCTGAACCTGGGCAGTCTAACTTCAAAGCATTTAACCTCTAAAGCAGGTACAATGCTCAGAAAAGTAATTCTAAGAGGAATAAAGGTAAATTCCAGAATTAAAGAGGAAAAAATAAATCACACAAGGGAAGAACTGTGTACTGTGAGAGACCACACTTCACATAAGAGACCTGATGGCATTAGCTGACCACAATTACAGCTGAGCCCACAGAGTGATGTGCTAGTTAAAAAAGCAGACGCCGCCCGAGGCTACGTTAATCGAGAGAGAATATCGCATTCAAAGCAATATGAGCTCTGTTCAAAATAGCTCAGCATCTTTCACTTCTCTCTTCTGGACCAATGTCACGGACAGGATGCTGTAAAAAGATTCAGCTCCTGTCCCTGTATTCTTGTGTGTGTGTTCTTGTTTTTGGTTTTTAAGGCAGACTTGAACTCATCACCCTGAGATCAAGACAGGAGCTGAGACCGAGAGTCACAAACTTCACTGACTGAACCACGCAGGTGTACCCCTTTTGTGTTTTATTGTCACTGGAAATATGTAGGCTTTACCCCATACAGACAACTGACAAGAACTCATGAGGCCACTTCAATTTAACCATTCTGGATTACTAATTTTTTGCTTCAGGTCAAATTCTTGCCCTCTGTTCCCCTTCCTTGACATTTTGAATTGTCCCTTACTTCTGGTCCACATCTAAATGGGAAAGTCTCTTTGCTTGTACCACAGTCTCAAGCCAGCAAGGTTCACTCCCACAACTAGCCTAAACCTTCTGGCCCACTCCAGGCCCTACTAATTTGGAAAGGGCATTAAACACGCCTCAGTTCGCTCGCTCTAAGATGGGACATTATATTTGGTTATGTTAGTCTTGTTAAGACACAATGATAAGCTAAGGGCAGTCAAGATGATGAAGTATCTAGAAACCATACCACATGTACACATTTGATCTTAGCCAAAAGACTAAAAAAGAATATGTTAAAAAGGAAAAACTGAAGAAACTGGAGGAATTTATTACAGACAAGAAAAGGAAATGGTGTATGATAGGCCTGATTGCATTCTGCATTGGAACAGCTGTTATGCAGATAAGGGAATAGTTAATCTCATTTTATTAGTAGGAAATACAAATGGATGGAAGCTTTAATGGACACTTTGGGTCTGATGGGAGGAAGAACTTAACCATAAACAGTCATCTATGTTAGTCATTTTGACACACTGAAGAGAATGTACTGTAGTCTTTCTACTTTTCCTTTTTTTTTGAAATTGAAGCAAAAATAACATACAACGTAACACGAGCATCAGGTGTACAACATAATGATTCAACAATTCTATATATCTCTCAGTGCTCACTAAGATAAATGTACCCTTGATCCCCTTCATCTGTTTCACCCCTCCCCACCTTCTCACCCTGGCAACAACCAGTTTGTTCTTACTGTTTAAGAGTCTGGTTTTTTTGTTTGTCTCTTTTTTTCTTTGTTTACTCATTTGTTTTGCTTCTGAAAGTCCACATACAAGTGAAGTCATATGGTATTCGTCTCTCTCTGACTGACTTATTTCACTTAGCCTTCTACACTCTGGGTCCATCCGTGTTGTTGCAAAAGGCAAGATCTCAAGGAACACATGGTCCTTTGAGACTGAAAAATTCATAGGAAAGGTTGGTTTCAAATTTGAGGGCAAAATAGGACCGAAATACAACAGAGGCTAGAATTCCACAACGTTCCGAATCATTTTAAATTATTTCCAAAGGTTGGAGTGTTTTAGGGAAGAGGTTGGCTTTTAAAATATTTTGAAGAATAAAATAGAGATGACTTTCAGGGACACAGTGAAAGACTGCTTGACACAATGCAGCTGCAGTGGAGAGAAGAAAATAATGGGTATAGTAAGGGGTTTTCTGTTTGACTAGACTGGAACAAGTATACCGAGCAAAGAGTGAAAGGATAGGGAATTTGATAGAACACAGGGTGGGTCTGTCTTAATCTACCTCTTATGGCATTTATGAAACACTTCAGGTCAGAGACTCCTGAAAAGTTCTTAAATGTTTATTTATATGGAAAATGAGATCAGCTTATCTGGAAAATAATTATTATATTATTTACAAAAATATATCCATATGTAATTAAAATATCACATTATTGGATAATTTGCCAACAGGTCTATGACAATATTTGTAGAGCTGAGATTTTTAAGTAATATATCAAATAATAATCAAATATATTAAATATAAAGTATCAAGATACTATGTTTTATAATATATTTATTTTTTTAAAGATTTTATTTATTTATTTGACAGAGAAAGAGAGAGAGATCACAAGTAGGCAGAGAGACAGGCAGCGGGGGGGTGGGGGGGAAGCAGGCTCCCTGCCGAGCAGAGAGCCAGATGTGGGGCTCGATCCCAGGACCCTGAGATCATGATCTGAGCCGAAGGCAGAGGCTTTAACTCACTGAGCCACCCACGTGCCCCTAACATATTTCTATATTCATAGCATACCTTTGGAGGAAGATACAAGAAATTGGTACTATTTGCCTCTCAGAAGGAAACCTACAGGGCAGGGGATGAAGTTGGAAGGCAGAATATTCATTCCACACCTGTTTGGTACTCCTTGAAATTTTATATCATATGTATGTATTATCTAGTCAACCTTAACTGAATTATTAATTAATAAAAAAGGAAATCTTTTTTTTTTTTTAAGATTTTATTTATTTGACAGAGAGAAACACAGCGAGAGAGGGAATGGTAGCGGGAGAAGCAGGCTTCCTGCCGAGCAAGGAGCCCGATGTGGGGCTCGATCTCAGGACCCTGGGATCATGACCTGAACCAAAGGCAGACGCTTAACGACTGAGCCACCCAGGCGCCAAGGAAATCTTTGATACATGGTTCAGTCAGTATCAAAAGTTTAAAAAACTCCATATACACTTTTCCATTGATTTGACTATGGGTTTTCATCTCCCTCTCTTTCATAATTCTAAATCACATAATTTAGATCTCTTTTTAATAAGCTTCTTTTGGCGAGGTACAAGGCAAACTAAAATAGCTGTTTGATCTACCTTGTTGTTTGAGGGCAAGCCCTTGAACAAGACTTGTCTCCTCCTTGCTATTGGTTGTTGTAGAACCTTGATGGGAAAATGACTGAGGCAGAAATGGCTAGAAGTAATGTAAACGACCACCTCTCAAAAGTGTCCAGCTTTCTCCATTCCCGGTGCTCCTACCTTAACCTGGGATACCAGATGCTCTCTCTTGTCTGCTTCTAGTCTCCTCAACACTCTGTTTTTAATTATGTCTCTTTGTCCTTTTTCTCCCCTTCCAGCCAATCATCTGATCGTGTCGTTCCTGCTCAAAGCCAACTTTGGTAGTTGGATGGCTCACCATTGTCCTGGGGAAGAAATCCAGATTCCTTCAAGTCACTTACAAGGCCTTTTAGGATGTGGTCACTGTCTCTTCATCATCATCTCTGGCTACCCTCCCCATCTGAGCTTTCCATCTCTGAAAAGTCTTCTCTGACTTGCCATGCCTCCTCTCACTCTTGGGGCAGCAGAAGAGTCTGCTACATCATCTTTGCCTGGCTAATTCCTACTCTTGACTTCATGTAGATATCACATCCTATATGATCCTATCTATAATCCTATAAAAATCCTCTCAGCCCCTTGAATTTGGGTGGAGATACCCTCCCTTTTAGAGCACCCTGTACCTCCTTTCATGGTCTGTTACCTCACTGCTCTGTACTTCACTTTCCCTGCTTCCCACACAAGACTCTCAGCTCCAGAAAGACAGGGATCAAATTCAGTTACACCTCAGACCTTAGTACAAGTCTTGGAACAGAGAAACACTTAAGCCAATTACAGGCATATTCAGGAGAAAGGAACAATTCTTATTTATTATTATTATTATTATTATTATTATTATTATTATTTGAGAGAGAGAGCGAGCATGGGAGAGAGAGAGCATGAGCAGGGGGAGGGACAGAGGGAGAGGGAGAAGTAGATTCCCCGCTGAGCAGGGAGCCCAACACAGGACTCAATCTCAGGACCCTGGGATCATGACCTGGCAACCTGAAAGGAACTATTTTTTCTTATGTGTTGAAAAACAAGATTGTCCTGTTTGGTAATAGAGCCTTGCCTGGCAGGAACCATGGAAAAGAGGGATCTTATCAGTTTTATTTATTAAATTGTGTTAATACAGTTTTGTTCGTGGATATTGTCTTTATTGAATTCCTGGAAGGAAGGCATTAGAATATTTCCTTTGAGTTGAGGGTATGTTTATATCCAGGACACACATTAATAAGGTTGGCTCTGTGGTTAGAGAATTTTATAGTATAAGAATACCTGGACATCTAATCTATTTGATTAGGACTTCATTAAATTTCCCTGAAAGTCACCTTACTTGCCACCACTCTTTCTCTTATAGTTCCTACCTCTGCACAAAATACTCGGAAATAACCTCTTTTCAGTTTATAGTATTTTATCCTAATATGAGCAAATGCTCTTATTTCTGAATAAAATGGCATGAAATTCAATTCTTATAAAATCATACATTGTAATTCCTCAATTTTAAGATTTGAAACATTTTTCTTCTTTTTCAGGGAAAAAGCAAATATGAAATTAGATATAGCCAACAATCTCAAGCCTCACTAGCATGTCAGAAATGCTGAAATATGAAAGAATATGTCTTAAATAAATACATAAACACACATATACATGGAGAAAAGAATGGAAGAAAGCACAACAAAATATTAAGGTTGGTGGGATGTGGGATTATGATTAGTTTTTGTTTTCTTTCATTTTTTCCTCTCATGGTTCTATAAGGGGGAGGACTGTATTTTTCGTATAATTAACAAAAATTAGTAAATTTAAAAAATAGGTCTGATGTATTTAATGTATCCTTTTCTTCTCATCCGGATGCTTGAGGTCTCTGAGTTCGCAATTTATGAAAAGAATCAACACACTCTTGTCTTAATTTGGGGGACATACTGTCTGCATAGGAACCTCGTATTAATGGATCTGCTTCTAGTCTTTTCACAGGAATGCCATTCTTCTTTCCTGATGTGATTCCACAGAAAGCCTGTACACAGTCTTCGGATCATTATTCCTTGTGCGGCTACCAATTTTTGTCTTAATCTGCACGTGTGTTTCTGCACATTCAGAACATGAATTAGGGCTTCTGACATAAATGCACATCTGATACAAATGGGATGTGACAAATCGGTTTCCGAGAGTCTGCAGATGGTACCAGATTTTGTGACTATTTGTTTAAATTAGGTAATGGTAGAGAAAGGACGCATTCCGTAAATGCTCTTATTTCCTTCTTATGTTCGTGATGTCTGACAAAACAACAAATAACTCAACAACCATTTGTACCTTCCATTTTTTTGCTCTGTAGCATTTCTTTGCCAAACAAAAAGTCTCTAGATTTTATGCATCCTTTTCCGTCATAAAAGTTTAAACAGAAAAGTTTAAACATAAAGTTTAAACGTTATCTTGGAAAATGGCCCTTCCAGTAGAGCAAAGTTAGCCTCCTTTCTTGACAGTTTGCCTGAGAGCCGCTATACTGGTTCACAGGGGCGCTGAATTCTTGGAAGCACAAGGACAGAGGTAATACTCTGGGAGAAAGAACCAGTATAATCATCATTTGTAAATCTCAGAGTGCTTGTTTAAAAGCTCATCAGGTTGGGGCGCCTGGGTGGCTCAGTGGGTTGAAGCCTCTGCCTTCGGCTCAGGTCGTGATCTCAGGGTCCTAGGATCGAGCCCCGCATTGGGCTCTCTGCTCAGCGGGGAGCCTGCTTCCCCCTCTCTCTCTGCCTGCCTCTCTGCCTACTTGTGATCTCTCTCTCTCTGTCAAATAAATAAATAAAATCTTAAAAAAATAAAATAAAAGTTCATTAGGTGGAAGAAATATGAGAAGAAGTATGAGCTCTCTCAATCAGTAACGTACAACCCCTCCCCTCTGCTCAAAAGACAGTTTTCTTACCTGTTCACAACTTGGTCATTCGAACTTTTGAGCCATCTTGGGCACTAAGCCTTGAACTTAAAAGCCTCTAAATTCTGCGAGTAGTAATAATACACTGCTTCAGTCTTTTGGGGAGGCATATTTCTTTCTTTTCTAGCTGTTCTCATTGAAAAAATAAATTGCTTTCTAAAAAAATCAACTGGTTGTTTTTTCCACTATACCACAGGAAGAACAGTAGATCTTATCCATTTTGTGGCTTCAGTTTCCACCTTTATGCCAGTGGCTCCCAGTTCTACCTTTCTTGCCCAGACAGATCTCTCTCCTGAGCCCCTGATGACCAATGCCAGGTACATTTATCAGTCTGAATGCACCAGAAGCACTTCGATGCTATGTATTCCAAACTTACCTTCTTCCCATATTTTAATTTTTAAAATTTCTCTTTCATCTTTAATTTCTTACCCAGGTGAATGGCCCCACTACCGACCTACTTTCTCAAGCTAGCAACGTGTTATCTTGATCCATCCCTGTCCATCATCTCCTACATCCAAATGCCAAGTCTTGTTGATTCTACTTGCTAAACATATCTCAAATCATTTCTCTTCATCCTTACTGTCACTAACAGTTTAGGCCACCAACACTTCTCACCTCACTTACTGCAAAATTTTTCTAAATCATTTCCTTGCCTTTGGACTCTGTTCTTGAAGATCTAACCTAGCTAGAGTGATCACTCTAAAACACAAATCTGATCAAGTCACTCTTGTGCTATAAATGATGTATTAGCTGTCCACTGCCCTCAGAATTAAGTCCAAATTTCTCAACCTGGCTTTGTAAGATTTTCATGATCTGGTACCTTACTCATTTCTACAGTTTCAGCCCTTCTCACCTCCCCTTCCCCCAAACCTTGACATGGCCACAATGAGCTTCTCCCTGTGTGCTGTATTATTTCCTGGTCTTCGTATATACCACACTCACCACCTGGAACCCTCTGGCTTCTCTGCATCACCTGATACTGGTTATCAGCTACACTCAGGGTCAGATCTCAGTGTAAGTGGCATGTTCCCTGGGAAGCCTTCCCAGAATCACTCCCGCCCTATATTCAGTAAGGTACCATACTACATTCTTGAAATGCTCCCCACGTACCCTTGTGTTTTCACGTTGTGTTTACTTGCCTTTGTCCTTCTACTAGATCAGTAGGTCCCTACTAACAAATACAATGCCTTGTCTACTTTTACATCACTTCTAAAGTGATCTTGCAAAGGTCTTGTAAAGAACCTAGTAAGTTCTGGAACCAGTATGTTCTTAATGAACAGTTGTTGAACTAATGTATAAAGTTATAGAAATAACATGTTCCTCGGCTGCTGGAACATTTATAAATAAAAACGTGAGTTATTCTGACGGTCTGGATTAGCAAGTAAGCCTATAGACCTAGGCCAGACTGGAGAGAATCAAGACTCTGATTTTTGGTAGAGCCTGGCTTAGATTAAACTGTCTGAGGCATGTGACTTGTAAAAAGACCCTAATCCCTGATTCCAATAGAAACAATTTCATTTTCAAAATGGGTTATAAACTAGGCAGAGTGAATTTGCTATACTTTTCCTTGTTGGAGCATTCTTCTAGGGATTAGATGGTTTCAACCTTATATTCCAGAAAAACAGATAGATGAGAGAAGATTAATGCTACAGAACAATGCAGGGACAGAGGTTTTCAATAAATGGGTTGAATAGTTAGAATATTTTTATGGGAATATGCCAGAGACTGAGGTGAACAAGAGATAATGTCCCTGCTGGAGAGAGGGGAAAAGTCAGACAACAAGCAAACAAATAAATCAAGAAGATAAAATCAGAGAGTGATCAATGTTATGATGCCAAAACAGGCTGATGTGATAGAGGGTGGGGGGAGGGAGGGGGCTGCATACAATAGGGGTCAACAAGGCCTCTTTAAAGAAGTGACATTTGAGCTGAGATGTGAATAGTGAAAAGGAGGCAGGCATGTAAAGAAATGAAGGAAGAATAATCCTGTTGGAAGGAAGAGCAAATGCAAAGAATAAATTTGCAAGTTCAAAGAAGAGAAGAGAAAGCAATGCGGCAGAGGAGCCTGGCTGTAGATGAACACAAGGAAGTGGGGGGAAGCTCATGGAGCAAGGCCTTCAGTTTGTGCTGGGGAGTTTGGTTTAATAAACAGGGTACTGGGAAGCCAGTGGAGGGTTCTAAGCCAGCAACTGGCTTTGCCTAGATATTCTTGAATTTATAGACTGAGGAGGAAGGAGTTAAAAGTGAAAGAAAAAAGTATTTTTTTTAACCTCTCCTACTTAAACTAAAACCATGTGTTTGTGCTTTTCAGCATTTCAGTACCCAGAATGATTTGTTGATACACTAAAATGCATTTATTATACATTCCATGCCTTTAATTGACAGAGAATTTAGAAATATCCTTGCCAATAGTGTTTCTAGGTGAAGAATCAACATTCCCTGGACATTTTAATTTTTTTATTATTCCTACCCAATGGGAGATTAGAAAGTAATTTTGTTTAAGAAGTAAAATTAAAGTAATTACTAATTTTAACCTATTCTGCTCCCATGTGGTTATCTCAATTAAAATCAGAATCTGTAACAGTCACATCCAACTGGAATTCAGGGTTTAAAAACTTTATTTTAGACCTTTAAGTGAATAGCTGAAATCTTGCAAATCTCTGCTTAATTGCAATTTACACAGCCTTTCTAGTGAAACCATGAGGTTTAAATGTGAATTGAGTCTGAGTTCAATTAAAAAGTTATTTGGACAGCGTTCCTTGTTAGGAAATGTGATCTACATGGTGTTCGTCGATGATTATAAAGCTTGGTTTGTTGTCTATAATTCAGAAGTTTTATGTGGTTCTCTGTCAAAATAAAAATGTAATACAGTGTAGTACTGAAACAATATTTTTTTTTCCTAAGGAGCTCAAAGCACTTTACTGATGTTTTCTCTTTAGTCCGCACCATTTCCCCAAGGTAAGTAGATGGAAAGTATTATGCACATTCAGTAAAAGGGGGAATAAGGCCAAGAGAAGTGAATGAACATGCCCAATGTCATATAATACGTCATAGCAGGGGAGGGATGAATCTCAGGTCTTCAAATTCCCAGGGATCTGACATTTTGTAATGCAGGGCAAGGTACCAAACAAGTTCTTGTTTAGTTTGGTACATTTGAGTCCTCATGTATACAATTACAGTGAACTAATAATACCTCTGTTCTAAGCTGTATCTTTATGTTTGCTGTTTACATTGGCAATAATTATTAACTCTTACTTTTTTTTAAAAGATCTTATTTATTTATTTATTTATTTTAAAGATTTTATTTATTTATTTGACAGAGAGAGAGAGATCACAAGTAGGCAGAGGCAGGCAGAGAGAGAGGGGGAAGCAGGCTCCCTGCTGAGCAGAGAGCTCCGATGCAGGGCTCGATCCCAGGACCCTGAGCCAATCCCAGGACCCTGAGCCGAAGGCGGAGGCTTTAACCCACTGAGCCACCGAGGCACCCCAACAAGTTCATTTTTTTTTAAATTGTTGCTGCAAGAACACTTCCCAGGATACACTGCAAGCTTCCTAGTCCATTGCATGAGGAGGCCCCACATGTCTGGTCTTTCTATGCTTTGTGATGCTAAGATTATCAGAGGGTTCCTGTGGTCACAGCCTAATCCATCCCTTGTAAAGTTCCCCATCAGCCCTTCCAATAATGGTATCAAACATTGACGATCTTTGCTTGAATCCATTATTTCAGGTATTTCTAATAATTATTTTATAAACCTATCATGCCTTCCACATTTACTAGCTGAAAATTTTCTGTAAATAAGAATGTTTCCTTCTCAATTAAGCCTATTAGCTTAAACAGAGGATTGATGCTTAATTCTTTCCTTCGATTTGACAAGGGCTTGGTGTCCCAGTTACACTCATTGGTGTCCAATGAGGTGGGTTTCAGATAACCCCATTCATGACTTTTCTTGATACTCAGATTCATGCACTGAACATTTACTTCCAACACTGGAAGAATATAATACAGCTGGTGTACTAGCTCCATACTTTTTTTTGGGGGGGGCTGGGAGCAATGGAACATCACATAGGCACTTCTCTCCAGTAAAAGGTACTTCACTTCCCTGACTCAACTGAGTCTTTTTGTTTGTTTGTTTGTTACCTCGGGCTTTCCTTTACTCTCTCATGGGTATGAATGGGATGTAGCAACCAAAGAGGAGGGAAAGGAGGGGACAGGGCAGGCACGAACAGGAGGGGCAGAATGGTGACTCATGGTTCAAAGCCAAGCATCCTGGAAAAAAGAAATACAAAGGAACCAAAAAGTACTTCTATTCTATCTGCAACCTTGAAGGAAATGAACCGACTATAAGAAGTTCTTGATAACTTTAAGGTATGTAACACTGAGCTTTATTAGTCTTTTGCCTTAATAATTGTGTAACTAATTGGTGGGAGTAGCTAAAATGGGGAGATGCTAAACCTTTCATGTTGCACATCAGAGTGAGATGAAATACCTTATAAACCTATAAGCCAAGTTGGACTGTACTGTTGGTTTACCTATGAGCCCACAGGGTTTGTGGGATACTACCATTAACAGGGAACATGGCCCTGTTTATGCAACTGCCACAGGCCTAACTGGTTGGATAACTTCTTTCTAATAACAACCCTTTATTCAACAATATATTTTTTATTGTAGGTGTCAGAAATAATTTCATCCTTTGCTCATATACAACATGAGCTGGGAGACTAGCTTTCAACAACGAAATGGATACTAACAGTTTAATATCTTTTAATGTTAGAGATATTTACATAACATAAAAGATATTTCCCAAATTAAAAGGGCTAATTGACAATATTTTCTGAATGGTTTAAAAATTCATGTTGAAAATCATCCCTCAGAATAAGAATGCTTTGCTTCTCATTCACCTTCCTGTAATGGATATTAATCCCTTTAAGTATAAAACTTTAGACTGCCCTGCCAAGTTACACATTCTAAAGATCAAATCTTAAAAAACAGTGCTAACATTCCTCAAAGACAAACAACATTAGGGATAGAGGTCTTAGAATATTTGAAGACAGGTGGAAGTAATAAATTACTGACCTTTTATGAAGACCAAGCTTCAGTGGTGTCTTCTTCTAAAAACAGTTGAAAAGCATCTTGACACTCAATTCCTCTGTCAATTTAGTGGTAGTCCTTGGGGGGAAAATTATTCAAAGGTTAGACTGGAAAAGTTTGAATAATGAGTTCCCAGAGGTTAAATGGAAAGGATTGATTTTTTTGGTGTCTTGAGAGTATTTCTCATTAAGTAGCACATATATATACATATATTTGTGGATGGAAAGTATGAGAGTTGGCATTGAATGTGAAGATCTTTGTTTTGCACATTAACACCTACTAAGGAGAAACCACGGTGAAAGAGGCACTACACAACCAAATAGATAAAATGACTTGGCCGGTTGATGTCAGTCAGCCTATGTCATTGGCCACCCCGGGGCTGGCATGATAGGCACATGGAGAGAGCCATGGGGAAACACAGAGACTGTGTATGAGCCCAGTTGCACAGGCTACCACTTACTGAATCTGATCTAAGAGAGCCACTGTCCAATGGGCAACATGTCAGTAACAGAAAGCAATGGTGAGACATCATTGCAACGGTGTTTCCCAAAGAGGGGATGCCAATTAGCACCTTGGTAAGAAGTTGAGTACACTGGACACCTTCCACTCATTTTTTTTTTCTGACAGTCGTAGACAAATATTCAGGTTATATGCTAGCTTTTTCTGCCTACAGAGCCTCTGCTAGCACCACTATCCAAAAGCTTATGGAACATTTGATCTGCCAACATGGAATCCCATATATCAGCCATCAGACCAAGAACCCACTTCACAGCAAAGGAAATGTGAGCGTGGACCCATGATCACGGGATGACCATGACCATGGACCATCCATGACCAAGGGATTCCCTTGGCCTTATCACATACCCTGCCAACCAGAAGCTACTGGCAGAGATTTGGAATGGTTTGCTAATGAGCTGCTCCAGTGCCAGCTCAGAGCTAAGAGTTTGTAAGGATGGGGCACCATCTTCAGGGTGCAGTATCCCCAGTAGAACGCATTCATGAGACTGGGAGACACAAAGGCAAAGCAGGAATGGTCCTGCTTACCATCATTCCAATCATCCACCTTGGGAATTTGTGAGGCCCATCTCCTTATATTAGGAGATCACATTCTCTTGGTTGAGTGAATGGTCACATTCTATAGGGTTAGCAATTCTGATCCCCAAAGGGAAACACCTTCACCAAGGGAAAACAATAAGAACCTTATTCAATTATAAGCAGCCTGTCCCTAAGCATTTCAAACTTCTTGTGTTAAGAGACCAGCAAATGTGAAGAAGAGTCACTATACAGGCAGGAATAATTGACCCTAATCATCAAGAGGAGGGAGGGCCCCTCTTACACCACGGGGGCAAGGAGGAACATGTTGTGGAACTCAGGTGATCTACTTGGATACCTCTTGTTACACTCTTGCCAGATAGTGGTGGAAATAGATGAGAGAGAGGAGAGAAATATCCCTAGCCTGAGAAGGACATGGAGACAAGGGGCTCATTCCCCTTAGGAAAGGTCATGCCACCAGCTAAGCCACTGAAACCAGCAGAGATGCTAGCTTAGAGTGAAGGGATTCCAGAATGGTGAGTGGAGGAAAGATACATTGAGTCTTATTTGCAGGCCCCAGACTAGGCTCAGCAAGAGCAGGTGTAGTAAGTTTGGCTAACCTTCCCCTCCTGAGGAGGAGAGGCCTGCTGGACATCCACGAAGCACAAGGGGTTATCTGAGAGTGCACCTGACAGACCGCCTTCTGCTGTGGGTTCTTGTAGGGATTGCCTAAGCTGCAGAGATCCACCTTACATAGGTCACACCCTTCTGGGGTGGCCCCTAGGGAATGCATGATTGAGTGAGGATATAAAGGCCTGGCTTATTTGGCCCAACGTGGGACACGTCTGAAGGGTGATTTGATCTAAGCTCCAGAGCTCCCTAGGGAATTGCATGAGGCATGCATTGAAGCTTGACTTTTCCCTCTGCTCAATCCTTCTTTCTCTCTCCCCAGACAAATAACCCCTGGGATATCTGAAGGTCCACTTCCCAGAGCACACAAACTGTGATTATTGGTTACAGAGAATGCTGCTTTCATGAATTTTCTTATCAGCCCATTTCTCTGGTTCGCCATGTCTCTGTGGGGTGGATGGATCTGGGTCCACCCCTCTCTGCTACCACACTCCCCTCTGAGTTTCCTCCTTCCGTTACAGCACTCACCGCATTGCGTTGGATTGTGATTCCTGCCCCCGTGTCAGTGTGCCTCTCTGGACTGCTACCCTCAATCTGGAAACAAGGGATCTTTTCCTCACCAACCCTTGTGGTTCCAGTGTGAACGCGTCATCAGTGATCAAACTATGCGGTTGGATGGGGATGAAGGGAAGAAGTGTTTAACTTTGAACAAGGCTTTCAGTTTCACTCCTTGAAGTTCTAAGCCCTTTATGAAACAACAAAAAAAAAATCATCAGATGATTTTCTACACTTGACTTGGTGTCAAGGAAAGTTACACTGATCGCATTGGAATTTATTTTCCCTTTGTGTCGATTATGAGTCAAATGGTAAATGGCTACCAGCAGCACCAGAGTGACAACTGCTTTTCCAAGCAGGGGTAAAGTGTGACTGAGTCCTGTCGACTCCTCCCGTTAATATCCTTGACGTCGGTACCTCTGTGCCGACACGCAGTTGCCATTCACCGAGAAGCTGCCATGGCTTGGGCACAGTGCTATCCTCGGAAGCCTAACCTAATGAGGAAGACAGATGACTAAATAAAACTTGGATGTTGGGGCACCTGGGTGGCTCAGTGGGCTAAGCCTCTGCCTTTGGCTCAGGTCATGACTCCACGGTCCTGGGACCGAGTCCCTCATCGGGCTCCTTGCTTGGCGGGGACCCTGCTTCTCCCTCTGCCTCTGCCTGCCTCTCTGCCTGCTTGTGATCTCTCTCTCTCTCTGACAAATAAATAAATAAAATCTTAAGAAAAATAAATGATAAAAAATAAGAATAAGCCATGTTCTTCCCAAAACACCTGTGACAGCATCAGTACCGGGACAAGAGTGGAATGTGAAGGATTTTTTGAAATGAAGTAATAAAAGCCAACAATACGCAGAGTTTCATTGGAGATATACACACACATCCCTACAACCAAACCGTCCCCACCTCCACCCTCACCCTCTTTCTTCCATAGGTAAGTAGCTAAGGAATCACAAACATTCCCAGAAGAAGATAGTAATAGAAGGGGCAGGTTATTTACTGGGAAAAGAAATTAGGTGGTTAGGTGACAATGAAGGGTTTGTGCAGTAAAAGTTCTAGGAAGAGGGGCGCCTGGGTGGCTCAGTGGGTTAAAGCCTCTGCCTTCAGCTCAGGTCATGATCTCAGGGTCCTGGGATCGAGCCCCGCATCGGGCTCTCTGCTCAGCAGGGAGCCTGCTTCCCCCTCTCTCTCTGCCTGCCTCTCTGCCTACTTGTGATCTCTCTCTCTGTTAAATAAATAAAATCTTAAACAAACAAACAAACAAAACCTTGCTGAGGGGTGCCTGGGGGGCTCAGTGGGTTAAGCCTCTGCCTTCAGCTCAGGTCATGATCTCAGGGTCCTTGGATCAAGCCCTGCATCGGGCTCTCTGCTCATCAGGAAGCCTGCTTCCCCTGCTCTCTCTGCCTGCCTCTCTGCCTACTTGTGATCTCTCTGTCGAATAAATAAATAAAATCTTTAAAAAAAAAAAAGTTCTAGGAAGATTTTACCAAAGATGAGCTCAGGTATCAATGGGGGACACCAGAAGATTCATGTTCTCTCTTTCTCTTTACTTTGACGGGGATGTGGATTCAGGGAGCAGGCAAAACATGGACTCATAGTCCTTCCTTATAAAATGAGAACCTAACATTTAAACTAAGTGTTTAAAGGGATAGAATAAGAGGGATACAAAGTTTTGTACCAGGATATGAATTAATTACTTGCACATGGGAAAAGAACCAAGTGTCAGAAAGTTAATGCATCTTCTGGAAGACTAGCACAAGAGCTGACATCAGTGTGATAATAAATTTTACACTAAATTAATGAGTTGCCCTTTGTCAACATAAGAATGCTACAGCAACCCATCAGCGGTACTTGCTCTGTGAAGAATAATTGTGGATTTGCCCTAAACCAGCTCTACTCTTTTATACTTTGGTCAAGAGCGAGAGCAGTGAACAGGTTAGGAATTAGAAGGACCTGTGCTTGAGCACTCACAGAAGATCACATGATCAGGGGAGAACCCTGTCTAGGCAAGTGTCATGGTCAGAGGAATATACTAAGGAAGATGCCGAAAGATAAATGGAACACAGCACTGATCGAGGCAAGATGGAAAGTTTGGCCATCATCCAGGTGTCCACTGCAATGCTCCAGGAGCGTCCCTATTAAGCTTTGGTCCTAAAGCCTGCATGGAACATTATGTCTTACAGCTGGGCAGATTGTGTGGGAGCCACAGAGACTGCTTTTCCTCCCACCTACGGTCCACCCTGAAAGCATGCTCTCTTCTTTAGGCTCAGTACTAAATCTTGGTTTCACCACTCCAGTGGCAAAATGAGCCAAGGGGAGATAAACCTAAGGAAAATGAACCAATTAGAAGAACAAAGACTAACAACATGGATGAGTAGCATAGACAACAATGAGCAAAAGCAGCCAGATACAAAAAGAACATACTGTATGATTCCATTTATATCACGTTCAAGAACAGCAAAACTAACATATGGTGACAGATGTCAGAATAGTAGTTATCTCTGGGTACAGGCTGGTGGGGGTGTTAGATAATGCCTGGAAAGGGATTCAAGACCTCTTTTTGGGCTGTGAGGAATATTCCATCTCTTGATCTGGGTAGAGGTTTCCTGAATGTATCCAATACGTAAAAATTCATTAAACATTTAAAATGTCTCTGCTTTATTTATGTTACACCTCAAGATGAGAGTAGAAAAAAATTTACCTACTTTTTAAAAAATCACTTATCTTTCAACCCATTTCCCTTTCCTTCCTTCCACCTCCCCAACCCTCAACACATATTCACACTACACAAGTTATATATAGCCCAAGTAAACTGGCCAGTTTACATCTGAGCTTCTCTTCCTTGGGAAACAATGGAGGAAGGGGCCACTTTGCATCTTCTCGAGGGGTTGGAGGGTGCCAGGGACTCACTGGTGGTAACACAGTACCCGACAGGGGCATTCAGTATGGGTAGAGTGCATTTCCTGAAATTTGTGAGTGAGGTGGGAAAGTCCGGAACCCTAAAGGAAAGGGACATCTTTAGAGATAGGACTAGGTACTGAAAGGGACTACAGAGACTTGGTCACAAAGAACAAGGCTAGTATCCTTTCCCGCCTGGAGGTTGCAATAACAGAAGGGGACCAGATACAGCAATGATTTTGCTGGACGCCATGGAACTAATAGCCCAGGTTCTGTGACTTCCCTGGTCTGAGAAGAGGATTAGCTCCAGAATCTGCAGTGGAATTAAACTACAGGGAAGGATTGTTGTGCGGCCCCATTTTTGTGAAAGGAGCCAGGGCAATCATTAGAAACACCATCCAAAGCCAGAGAGACTAAAGGAAACTAACTCTCACCAAGGGATTAACCTGAAACCTTAGGCCCAATAACATTGTATTTAAATTGAGTGTCTTCCAAAGCGGTAATATGCACTGGAAACAAAAGCAACCTTGAGGGGCACCTGGGTGGCTCAGTAGGTTAAAGCCTCTGCCTTCAGCTCAGATCATGACCTCAGGGTCCTGGGATCAAGCCCCGCATCGGGCTCTCTGCTCAGCAGGGAGCCTGCTTCCCCCTCTCTCTCTGCTTGCCTCTCTGCCTACTTATGATCTCTCTCCTCTCTGTCAAATAAATAAATAAAATCTTAAAAAAAAAAAAAAAAGCAACCTTGAACCTTTTCAGGATGGAGACCTTGTCTATTACCTTCATGGCTTTCAGCTGTGAGAAAAAAAGAATGTGTCCCTGGCATGGTGCATGTAATAGAAAGGCAGGGTGGACTCTCCCACTGCAATCAGTAGATCCAGGAATATAAGCATGGCTTGTCTAAGATCAGACATAGATCCTATTGTAATCCAAAAGACAGAGCGGCTCTCCGTGCAGTCATTTAAGGACAACTTTAGCCATTTTAGCATGCAAAGAAAACAACACTGGCAGAAACAACTGTCAGAAACAAGCCGCATGTGAGAATACACTCGTCGTCAGAGACCAGCACCAAACTGGGCGATCAAATAGCAGTCTGGTAATTCATTAAGTTTAGAGATTGTTCCAAGATAGCTGTTGGTCTTATTAACCCATGCCATTTATTAGAAGCATTTTTTTCTCCCCAGTCAGGACAAAAGTACATGTTTATAAAGGTGAAAACCTTACTCCCGGGAATAAGAACTGTACTGGATTCCCTTTCCCGAAATATCTCTTCCTGGATGTTCCTCCTCTGCTCACAACTGTTCATGGCTCTTCTTTCTAGTGTATCAAATATGTCATTTTAATTGGCTTTCAGGATATTCCATTACCTGGCCTCATTCTTTTTTCTCTTTTTTTAAGATTTGTTAATTTCAGAGACAGACACACAGAGAGAAAGAGAGAGTGGGGGGAGGGGCAAAGGGAGAGGGACAAGTAGATTTCCCAGTGAGAGTGGAGTCTGACACGAGGCTCGATCTCATGGCCCTGACATCATGATCCAAGCTGAAATCGAGTCAGATGCCCAATCGACTGAACCACCTAGGTGCACCTCCCATGCTCCCCCGTCCCCCCGTTTCATTCTTTACAGCAAAATTTCTAACTATACGTGGGACTCTTTCTGCTTTGGCTAGTTTAGAAAGACTTTGCTGGTGCTATTCCCTTTACCTGGACCACCTCCTCAACTTCCCTCCCATCTGTTCAAATGCTAGGCTGGCTTCAGAACCCACATCTATTTTTTTTTTTTTTTTTTAAGATTTTATTGATTTATTTGACAGAGAGAGATACAGGGAGAGAGGGAACACAACCGGGGGTGTGGGAAGGGAGAAGCTGGCTTCCCGCCAAGCGAGGAGCCCGGTCCCACAGTCCTGGGATCATGACCTGAGCTGAAGGCAGATGCTTAACAACTGAGCCACCCAGGTGCCCCCAGAACCCACTTAGAGATTCCCCTTCTACAGAAGTGCAACTCTTCGGAATTCTCTTAACCATTAATGAGTTTATCCTTAATTCCCTCAGCACGTGAGAACAGTCATGATCCCTCAGACAAGTCAGTCCTTTATCTCTTCATTTTATAGGAGCAAGCTTCTTATTTTGTGATTTTGTCACCGTTTGAGGTAATTTACTCTTTTCCAGTACCTTAGAAGCCTACGTGGCACCTTCCTCATAACATCTTCATCTCTTTCCACCAAGAAGAATCCCACTGTAAATTTTGGGGTGAGAGTTTCTCGAGTATATACACCTAGACCTGGAATGGAAGTTGTAAGTTTTATGCATCTTCAACTTTACCAAGTAATTCCCAATAGTTTTAAAAAGTGCTCATAACAGTTTCTATTCCACGAGGGAAGCAGACTCTGAGGCAGAGATTATGTGCAGAAAAGTTATTAGGGAGAACTCTCAGGATCAGCAGCAAGTGGTGGATGGGAAAGGGGAGGCGTTGAAGCCAGGCTGGACGCAGGGAGAAGCTGGGCTATAACGCAGTCTCATGGAAGGCTTCCGCTCCCTCACGGGGAACTTTGAATCTGAGGTACTTCAGAGTTGTCCCTCGCTGGGGCTGGGAGGCTAGCCCTTTACAATCCCACGTGGCCGTGCGTTAGCTATAGAGTGCCACAGGGAGACTGCGTCGCTCTGGGCAAGACAATGGTCTTTAGAGGTTTTGTGACGCGGCTGTAAACTGAGTTCCCATAAGGCGGCGATTGTGTCTGGGCTCACCATTCTGTTCCCTCAGTCTGTTTGCCTTTCTTCTGCCAATACAACTCTCGCATGATCACTTAGTCCTCTACTGTAGCTATAGACCCATTTTGTGAGAATTTTCTTCAAATACGGAGTCTTCCTATTTTAAAAAGTGGTTTATTTTTCCAGATACTGAAATCTCATTTCATGTCCATCAATAAAGTTTATAACTGTCTCCATAGAGGTCTTGCGTATGTTCTGTTAGATTTACTCCCAGAGACTTTGTATGTTTTGTTGCTATTGTATATGGTGTTTTCTAGCAGATTGTTGCTGGTGTTTAGAAACACAGTAAATTTAAATTTGATCTAGTAATCTTCCAAAATTCTTATATTAATTCTAATAATTTATCTGTAAATTCATCTCATTTTTCCAGTAATTACATCTCTTTCATATTATCAAATTGACAATATGTTTCTGTAATGATTCATTACAATACAAAGATTTGTAAAATCAAAGTAATTGTTTCCCTTCTCCGCTGCCCTATTCCACGCTCTGTGTCTTCATCTTGAGTTTACCTGTGTTAACAACCTTCCATGAGTTTCCCCTTATTCTCTCAGTGTGTGTACCAATATGCAGGGAATTTTACTTGCTTTTAACCGTAAGAAAACCGTAAGAAACACATTATTCTGTAAGCTGCTTTTTCCCCTTGCCTATTACCACGAAGTTCCATTATTCCATCCTTTTTCTAATATCTTCATATTTTGCTTAGACGAGCTCGTATCATATATGCTAGTTGTTGTTTTTTTTTTTTTTGCTTGGTTGGTTTGTGTGCCTTACTCCCGAAAAGGACAAAAACCGACTGTGGCTAATCAGCAGGCCAAATGTGAAGACTTTGACCCTTTGTGAAAAGATTGCTGAACTAGTTACACATCTAAGTATTAAGTTTAAATAAAACATTTAAGGTATCTATGTATTTTTTGTTTTGAATGACTTACACTGTGATCGACTTAGACATCTGACTATGGAACACGGAGTGAGACACACATGCTGAGGGACCAAGTCTGTTAAACTGTAAAGTCATGAGCAGAGACACAAGCCAAAGAAGTTAGTGCTTAGCAAAAGACCTGTGAGACCTCTGAAGATAAACTGACACTGTGACTGGTGTTGTCCTCGGGTAACGTAGTGTAGATTTCAGTTGTCTCAGTGGCACTCTGCTGTGCCACATGGATCATGTCTGTCCCGTGGGATTAAGTGACAACAGAAACTGTCCCCGTCAAGCTGCCAATAACTTGACTGAGAATTTGAAAGCAGTAATCTCGTAGTGATTTTAAGCTAGAACCCGAGGAAATAACATAATAAGACTTGGGGATTCTTGCTGTCTTCACAGTAGAGCATTCTACTCCTATGACAGCATATAAAATCCCGTTATGTCAAAAATCTTGAACACATGGAGCCTTCTGCAGAAGCATGATGTGTTATTTGCCAACGAGATATTAAACTAACCAAATTCATCTGGTGTTTTCCGTAAATAATTCACTATTGTTGTCTAGCATCTTGTAAGTATTGACTGTGTTTGTGAAAATAGAATTATGGGAATGACTTCTCCTATTTTCTGGGATTTCACTGAAGAAAAAGTGTATCGTTTCATTTGTCCATTTCATGTCAGCAATGTTTTACTATTATAATTTCCTGTTAATATTTTATTCTTAGGACCATGGAGTCATAATATTTTCCAAACTGAGTTGTTATTTCTTTGAAAGTTAACAGTATGCATGTTTCACAATTTTCATGATCATCATTAACAACAAGCATTAAGTGTGTATCATACAGGGAACCCTATTGCCTAGAGTTTGGAGGGCATTAGAATACATGGCACATAGTTTCTGCTACCTAGGAGTTGACTGTCTAGGTGGAGAGACAAGATGCCAACAGAGGATATAAAAGATAATCATAATACCAGCTTTTTTAATGGATTGCTGTGTTCTGCTAATATGGTCAGTGCTTTTTATAATTATCATAATCTTCACAATGGCCCAACATGATAGGTAGTATGTTCTCATTTTACAGATGAGAATTCCAAACTTAACAGAAATTTTGAACATGATTGTGAAGATTTATTCCTTTCTTCAGTAACGATCACCTCTTGAGTATCAGGATCATAGGTATATAAGAATTCAAGGGATGGAGGGCTCTGTTGGGTAGCACTCGATCTGAGCTTTGTAGCTTAGTCATGGAGAAGAAGAGGGAAAGCAAGCAAGCAAGGGGAAAGGTATTCCCAGAGGTTGAAAACATGAAAGCAAATTTAGTGAGAACAGTTGGGCTCAAGCGAGTATAAGTAGGAGAGTGAAGGTGAAATCCTATCAACAAACATTTCTAAGAGACTGGCAAAGGTGTTTTGGGACAAGCTGTTGAGTGCTTTAGGTATGAAACTAAGGAGTTTAGACTTTATTCCACAGGAAGTGGTGATTCAAAAATGATTAAACACATGTTTAAATTCTTTAAATGGTAATAGCACCATATGCACATTTAAAAAAATTCAGTAATGCAGAAGTATAGAGAAAATAAGGCAAAAATTCTCCTCTCTCCCCCCATATCATAATTTTACTTCCCAGAATCAGTCACTGTTAATAGTTTGGGTTCCACCCTTCAACCTTTTAAATTCATAAAAATATAGACCTGCTTTTTAACAGAAGTGGAATATACCATCACGTATATTTTGGCCACGTGTTTTTTGTTTTGTTTTTTCATTCGGTAATGTACCAGGAATACCACTGTGTGTTAATACATGCTATGAGGACTCATGGACAGCTCCAAGCATTTCAAAGTTTGGATGCACTGAAATGAAAAAAAAATTTAGGAAAAATACACTAACATAACCAGTGTTGCAATAAATATCTTTATATGATTATTTTCCCTGCCCAGTTATTTCTTTAGGCTACATTCCTAAAAGTGGAATTGCTGGACACATACACATTAAAATTTGGTATATGTTTTCAAATTGTGTGCTGGAAAAATTGCATCATTTTCTACAGTCAAAGAAAGTGTTTTAGAGTGTTTTTTTCTCTGCCTTCACCAACATCAGATCTTATCAACAAAGAATCTTTTAGAGCAAGGATATGACATGACCATAACTATGGTGTGTCAGGTAGCTGACTAACTCCAGATCATTGTTTTTAATGCATGATTTGTTGTCTATTTTAAGTCTTAAAGCCAACAACAGGATAATCAGACACCTTGGAAATGAAGATTTCTAATGTATTAAGAAGTCGGCTGAACATAATAAATCTCACCTGCCAGAATACTTATCTTATTACATGAAGCAGCCGGTCGTTCTCAAACCTTGGTGTGCATTGAAACCATCTGGGGAGCTTTAAAGACTGTCAATGTCTGGGTCCTATGTCCAAAATTCTCACTTAATTGGGCTGAACCTGGGCATTGAGGTTTTTTTTAAAAGCCCCCTTAGGTGATTCTAACAGGAGACACAATTGAGAGTTGCTGCTTTAAATATTAATTTTAAAAGTTTCTGAACTCCGTGCCCACCCACCTCATAAAGATGCCTGATGTAGCTTCCTTTTTCCGAGGCTGTCTTGAAAGTATGAGATGCGTTCCACATTTGAGGGAGATCTCGTCAGGTTCAAACCAGGCACTATATAGTAACGGTCTGAAGAAATTTATATTTCTTTTCTTGGCAAAGATCCTAGATTGTATTCCAAGGCCTAATTTCATTTCTATACTTTTAAGCCACAAAGGCTAAGAAATATAAGTAATCACCAGCCTTGAGTCAGACATTCTCTTAGGACTCAGGTGAATTAAATAGAGGTCTGGTTAATCTGCAGAAAACAAACAAAATGACAAACATGGTTCTTAGAACATTCCTTGGAAGAGGAAATGTTAAGTTAGAAGCTCTGGCCTGACTGACATACAGAGAAAGCAGGGTTTATACAAGGCAATTTTAGTAGAATAACGAATGGCTAGTCTAGCGGAGCATTGTTCTTCAAGTATTTCAACTGTGGGAGTTCCAATTTTTCCCATCTTGTTACTCTAAAACCTTCAAACATATTCATTGTGATGAATGGTATTGGAAGGATAATCCCATCACGTCTTGAGGGATGACTGTCTCCTCGCTTTGCTGACCAGGACAATGAGTAACTCACTTGCCATAGACCTCAGGGTATTTTGGTGCTCCATGTCATGTCCATGGTGCTCCATGCTCCATGCTGCAACCCAAGCAGCAGCGGACAATTGGAAGAGAGCTTCTGCCCTTCAGAGATGGAAAGTGATCTCTAAACACTGCAGTTCTGAGTTTCCTATTTGCCTGGGTTGGTAACTTTCTAGGTATTATGAGAAGCAGGTTGCTGATCTTTGGCAACAGCATCTCACTGCAAACAGGATGTCCCTGCCCATGGGTGTGATGGTAAACCAGCTCTGTGGAGCAGGAGTCGTGTGGGAGGGGGCTGATTTCCAGCATTTGCCGATTTCTGTGGTGTAAATGCTTCCATGGTGACTGCTTTTAGGTTACCAAGGTCTAATAACCAGCACTCAAAATCATGAATATTTAACAATCGGCTCTCACGCTCTGGCTCTGGTGTATGTTGCTGGTTCTACCTCACCAAGAATCAGCAGTTTTGGTTTTCTGGTGAGTAACTATCAATTGACAGCTAAAATACACTGCAATTATTAAACTGGATGCCATATTGTTATTTAAAATTCAGTGTAAGTAAGCAGCAAACCCCAGCTCACACCCAGGTCACAAGTTTCTCACCCTGGACTTTCAAAGACTCTAAGGTCTAACAAGGTGAAAGCTTAGCTATTAGCACTTTCAAGAGGTTTATTTATAAGAATTTTTATAAGAATTATAGTCTAAAGTAAAATAATTATTAGGGGCTAGAACCATGGAATTTGTTGAAATTTAAAGGATATTCAATCTAACAACTATATCAAGTTATTAGCAGTAATGTCTGCATGCTTGACCGGGCCCCTTTTTTCTCATGAAGTTCAAATGCTCTTTGAGAAGAGAGCAGCTGTTCCAGATCCCATTTTGTTTGACCCAACTTTAAGTTGTAATCTCTTCACTTTAGAGAAAGGATTTATTTTCCTTGCGAAGTCCTGTGTCCCTCAAGTGGATGCCTTCCAGATAGAAAGAGGCATTGGCTGGCCTGGTTCCTATCTGGAAAAGGAACCTGTCCATGTCATCTTAGGAAATGATCATTTTTTAATACATCCGTTTGTAGGAGGTATTCATTATTTTTATTTAGCACTAATCTCTTAAAAATATATGAAAGGTGTGGGTAAAACATGATAGTTCATTACTATTTGAAATAATCATGTATATGTGCTTTCTATGCCATCATGTCATAAAAACTGCTTATTATATCACCATTGGAGATAATAACACCTTGCATTTGTAAAGAGGTTGAGGGTATTCAGGTCTAAATAAATGTTAGTTTGTATCCTCACTTGTATCTCCAATGTGTAAATTAGTACCCTTCCTTGTAAAAACAGACACAAAAATAATACCTACTTCATGGGGTTATTGTGAGGATTAAATTAGATTATATGAATAAAGCACTTAGCATAAGCGTGGCATTTAGTAGATGCACAATAAAAATCAAGAAACTTTATTTTTACAGTGTTACTCTTTTGCCCCTGTCAGGGTTCTTTAATTAATCCAATCTCATACTATCTTTTGTTATAGTCATGTGAAGTATGTAAGCTAAATATCATTGTAGCTCTTTTATTTCTAAATTTTATTTACTCATTTATTTATTTTGAGAGTGAGGGCACACGCGTGAGTGTTGGGGTGGGGGGAAGAGAGGGAGAGGGAGATACAGAAAATCTTAAGCGGGCTCCATGCCCAGCACAGAGTATGATGCGGAGCTAGATCTCACAACTCTGAGCTCAGCACCGGAACTGAAACTGAGAGTCAGATGCTTAACTAACTAAGCCACCCAGGTGCCCCTATTACAGACCTTTTAAAGATAAGAAATGAAGGCTCAGAGAAATCAGGAGTTTGATGTCCCCATTCGATTTGAATTCCCCAGATGGTATAGCTAGTAAATGGCAACCTGGGATGGGTTTCTCATAATAATACATTATATGTAATTGACCATAATACTATTTTGCTGACTCAAAAGAGGGTTGAACTGATAAGCAGCAGTAAAAGCAGTATTCTAATCAGAAGATTTTTTTCATTCACAAGTGATATAAATATTGCTAGCTATTGATTTTGGAAATATTATTTCTTGAAAACAACCGTAAGTTTCTTCTATGGGTTGCAACTGCAGAAACTATTTCTAAATGTTTCCTGTGTGCTAAACACTATATTCATGGCTTTAGCCCTTTTGATCCTTGGAACAATCCTCTATGGCAGGAATTCTATTCTTTTTACAGATAATTGTAACAGCTAACACTACCACCATCTAGTCTGTGCTAGACACCGTGCGCAAATGTTTTACACGTATTATCTTAAGCAGCCTAACTGCCTTCTGAGATAGGGAGATACCTTGATTATTATTCCAGTTTGCTAATGAACATGATATATAGACACATTTGCTGGAATTATAGAGCAGGGAACTTTTTATTAGACACCATCTCTGTGTAATTACATAATTTGAAGGTCCTGCCAGGATTATCTTTCTAGAGCCAGTTGCATTCAAAATAATCACTGAAGTCCAGATTGGAGAGAAAACAGTTGTTGGGGCGAAATTCTGTTCCAATATGTTTGTGCCTTCCCTGATACTACCCCTCCCCCAGAATTGTAGGATAACAAGATGAGCTATGAAAAACTTGAATTCTAGGGAGTCATTGTATTACTGAGGCCCTATCCCATCTGAGCAAAAATAAACTCAGTTTGGCAAGTGTACACTGAGGAGTAAACTATTCTTAACACCCAGCAACACATCATAGCCTTTCCAAAGATAAAAACGGTGATGGGGTCAAAGAAGTATGTTGTTTCAGGGCGTATGTTGCTATTATTAAAACAGTCTCTCTGCAGGAAGTATACACAGACAGCGCACAAAAACAGGAAAGTCACTCAGGAACCTGCATTAAAACTCCTGGTATGAACTCATAAAAGTGCCCTAAGGTCACAAGGAATGGAGATCACAAATTAGAAGTCCCGAGAAGAACGTAGCTTTTCTCCTACTCTAACTTAGCCAATACTGTATTTTCAACCTTGTGAAAACAGATCCTGATGGACTAAGGAATATAACTTCTTACGCCAATCCCATCATCTTACAGATAAAGAAACCAAGATTACTTGGATATCTATATAGTGTTTTTGCCTGTCCAGAATTCATTTCCCCTTCTGGTAACAACCCATCCCAGGGAATTTTCTTTGGTACTCCTCTCTGATTCATGATCTTCCTGTTTTTAGAGGGCCCATCTCAGCCCTAAGTCCAGGAATTTGGGCATAAACCAGGAATACACAAAGGAGGTCACACTAAGTATTTACTGACAAGCATGAATCTAAAATGATTTAATAGCAGTTAAAGTAAATCCAAGACCACAAAGTTAATGCCCAAACTAGGATTATATTCCAAGCACCAACGCTCTTTTCATACCATCATGCCATTTAATCTCTGTAATTTAAAATAAAAGTTCTTACTAATTTAAAAAATAGTCGTCGGTTCCACTCTAGTGTTAATAAGCCAGAATGTCTCAGCGTCAATGCTACTTCCTGTTTACACATTAGATTACGCGCGACGTATGCCCATATTTCCTTCTATTTCCTAAAGAGAGTAACAACTTCTACCGGGGTACAGAGAGAACAATGATAACTTACTACTCTATATTCGATATTCCTCTAATCTAAAAACAAAAAACAAAAACAACCGTCCTATAGCACCAGGATAGGATCCCGCAATCTATTTTATTCTATAATGACTGCAGCATGATTTACAGCTGTGTGACAAGGGGCTAGGGAAGAAATGCGGGGGGAGCTCAGTATTCTGTATTGCTTACTGTAGTTGCACTGGAGGAACTAGGTCAGAACTAACTTCCCCTCATTCCATTATTTTCCCATTTGGGGGACAATATTATATTTCAAAAATCAGTAAGCTGAAACTTTTCTAAAAATCTATTCAAAGGTCAGTTATCAGTGCTTCCAATTATTCAATCCTTTCTTATTCTCTTTTTCTATTGTGGCCATTAATCTCCTCCTTAATTCTGCCTGGAGAAGAGGCTGTGACTCGGGCTCCAGGCTCTTGGGCCTCTCCTGGGCTGTGATGTTCCTAGGAGTGCCTGTGTGAAAGTGTGGCTCTGTCAGGGCTCCCAGGAACACAGTCAACTCCCAGGAAATCGGTGAATAAGGGAAGAAGAAGCTTTAGGAATGACCCACATCAGTTTTAATTAACCGTATGATGTTGTCTCCCATGACCTCAGGAAATTTGGAAATTACTTAAAATTATATTTGGGCGTCACACTTGGCCTCAAACACACCATGTCTGAATTCCTTATCTTTTCCAAAACAGTTGTGTACTCCACACCCCCGTATCTCTCAGCTCTGCCTCACTGCCTACATCTGATTTGTCATCAAATACCAGCGTGTGTTCTTCACCGTTCTCTGAATGCTGTATCCTTAATTGCTGTGTGGACCAACAGTTTCTCAGCTGCCAGGCTAGTCCTCCTCCCTTTAATCCTCCACGGGGATCTTCAACATTATAAATCCAATGCTGTCCCTCCCCCACCCCAGCTCCACCCACAACTCAGAAGCATTCGGTGGTTTCTTATTTCCCTCAAGATAACATCCACAATTTCCTAGGATGGCATCCAAGTACTTCTGGGATCTGTCCTCTCTGCCTAATATTTCAGCATCATCTGTCCCCAGCTCCTGGACACTCAGGGTCTCACTTCAGGCATATCCAACTGCCTGAGTTACCTCTCTGTACAAATTACTACTGCCCTCGGGGTGCCTGGGTGGCTCAGTCGTTAAGCGTCTGCCTTCTGCTCCCGTCCTGATCCCAGGGTGCTGGGATCGAGCCCTGCATCAGACTCCCTGCTCAGCCTGCTTCTTCCTCTCCCACTCTCCCCGCTAGTGTTCCCTCTCTCGCTGTGTCTCTCTCTGTCAAATACATAAAATCTTAAAAAAACAATAACAAAAACAAAAAACAAATTACTACTGCCCTCTGGAAAACCTTGATTCTTCTGTCTGGGGTGATTAATTCACATCCATTGACAAAAGAGTTTGTGTTGTGTGGTTGCTTTGGTGTAAAACATGAGATGATTCCCACATAGGCTTCCAAATGCAGTGTGTTTCCCCAGGAACACACAAGAAATTGGCAATGTTGGTTGCCTCTGGAAAGGAGAACTATGGAACTGGACATGTAAGGGTAGGAGAAAGACTTTCACTCTGTTCTCCTTTGTGCTTTCAGAATTTTGTGCCATGTAAATATGTCAACAATTAGACTAAAGGGAAAGATACGTCGGCTTTATGAACCATGAGTTCCGGTCGTTGGTATAAACACAAAAGAAATGAATGCCTATGTTCTCCAAAAGACATGGACAAGAATATTTTTAGCAGCTTTTCTCATAATAGGCAAAACCTGAAAACATTCCAACTGTCCATCAATAGGAAAATGGATCTATACATTGAACTGTATTTATTGAATGGAATACCATATAGCAATAAAAAAGAATAAACCATGATGTACATTCTATTAGGAATAGAATGTTGAGCCAAAGGATTCCACACAGAAGGGTAAATACTGGAAGATTCTACTTATTTCAAGATCAAATACACAAAAAAAATAATCAATGGTGGTAGAAGATCAGAATAGTGATTACCTCTGACAAGAGTAGGGTATGGAAAGCTAAGACGGTGGGGCATGGAGGATATTGACTGGGAAGGGATAAATTTGGGGGTTGCTGGCAGTGTTCTATATCTTGAGGTGGGTGATGGTCAAAAAGATATATACACGTGTAAAATATGCATATACACTAGATAAATCCATTTGGAATAGATAATCGGGCATTACATTAAAGATGAGTATTTTACTGTATGTATGTTAATGGAATTTTTAAAAGTTCTTAAAAAGCATAAAAAAGTATGTTACCAATTTGAAAAAAGTAGGTAAAATAAATTTTAAAAGTTTCACCTAAATGTAAAATGATTTCTCTTTTTATTTGATAAAAGCCAAGGCAACTTCCATACTAAGAGTCAGTAAGGAAAAAACAAAGCAATAAGGAAAATATCAAAAATTTCTTTAAAGAGAAAAGTTTGAAGCAACTATTGATTGTAAAAATAAAATCCCCATTAAATCAATTACAAAACAAAAACAAAACCAGAATTTTCTATCATAACCTGAAAGCCCAAAAGAGTGTAATGTAACGCTTCGACCAACCAACAGCAAGGGGTTCTTTCACAAATTTATTAGACAACTTTTAGACACATAAGTAAATAAAAGGGAACCTAGTCTGACCTTTTGTCAAGGGACACCAAAGTAACCTGGAGACAGAGCTCACTTTGTGGAAAGGTGGCAGCTCGAAATGGAAGTGACAAGGGTAGTAATGAGTAACTAAGGTTTACCTGGCACACAGAGGCAGGCAATGGTGACCTTTGTAAGGAAAAGGACAGGAGAACCAGGTAGTCCAGAGAAAGAGCAAGGGGCAAGGAAGGAGACAAGGCTCTTGGCAGCCAGAATGTTTACAAGTGGATTTAAAAAAGGTGTGTGAAACTTGAAAATCATCTGTGTTCGACTATGGGGGGTGAGGGTGCAGCTTCAGAACAAGAGAAGGGCAGGGAGAGTCACCCAAAGTGAAAGCAACTTGTGCTGCTTTTTGAAAATACTTTTTTTCTTTTCTTTCCCCCCCTCCCCAGTTCCGGAGAGGCAGTAAGGTGCCAACAACAAGAAGTGTTTGGGTCAGCCCTCCACGCTCCCAAGATTTAGTACTTTGAACTTCTTGTCTCTCAGGTTTTTTTCCTCTTTTTTTTTTTTTCCTCTTAATAAGCTCTCTCTCTCTCTCTTTCTCTCTCCTTAAATTAAAAAGTAACACAGTTTTATCGTAAAAAATTTGGGAAAAACAGAAGACGTTTAAGGAGAAACCAAAAATCACTGACGAAATGACCACTGTAGCATTTCAGTCCAGGACAATTTCTAATAGGTCGAGAACAGGACAGGTCAGAGGCTGTCCCTCCGTAGGAACCCGGATGGTGTTCATCAGTGGAGATTTGTCATTTTTACTTTCCTGGTGCATCTTCCCATCAGAAGATCCATGAAGGTGGTGATTTTGTTTGTGTTGTTCACTGCTATATCCTGGTGCCTGGCACATAATAGACACTCCAGAAATATTTGTTGAATTAGTTATTTTTTTCACATTTATTTACAAAGATTAGCTGCTACTTTTTATTTTCCCCCCTCATAATTAAAATATTTTAATTCCTCTTCATGTTCCATTTCATGACTGTTCTTATTTATCAAAACAATATAGTCATTAAATAAAAAATGTCCATTGAAATAAGGAAAAAGTC
>CM053607.1:89736467-89761366 GCA_028646535.1 Procyon lotor
AATAGACACTCCAGAAATATTTGTTGAATTAGTTATTTTTTTCACATTTATTTACAAAGATTAGCTGCTACTTTTTATTTTCCCCCCTCATAATTAAAATATTTTAATTCCTCTTCATGTTCCATTTCATGACTGTTCTTATTTATCAAAACAATATAGTCATTAAATAAAAAATGTCCATTGAAATAAGGAAAAAGTCAAATGTAGACAAAATCTTTATGATTTATATTAATACCACATTACATTTCTTCCGTGATGCCCTCTTGTGCATTCTCCTGAATATTTGAAAAAACAATTCCTTCCATTCCTTATGTTAATCTCTTGCTCACATAACTTATCAAACAGAACTTGAAAATCAGTTTAACTCTAGGGCATTGTAGCTCATTTCTCCTTAAAAACGAAGATTTCTTTTTTAAATTTAAGTTGGGCTACTAATTATTTTCCCCCAAATTCAGGACTTGCCTTTGATTAGTGAAAAATGATCCAGGAAATCTCATGATGCTTAGAAGTCCAGTGAGGGAAGTAAAGAATACTGAATATTTTTGCAGTAAAAATTTTAGAGAGGGCAGATGGAATTACTTAAGCTTGAAATAAGTCCAAAATTCTGTAGTCAATATTCCTACTCTTGGAATTAAAACAAGACCCTTGGAATCTTCCACAATCAGAGATAGCTAGAGCCCTTCAACCATCCCAAACCAACCAAGGCCTTGGGGACTACAAACGCACTTATTTTTTTTGGGAAAAAATACCACATAGTTAAGGATGTTTTATTGGTTCATATAACTGGGAAGTCTAGAGGTAGAACTAATGGGTGAGGCTGAGTCCAGGGGCATTGGTAATATCAGGGTTCTCTTCGAGCACCCATGTGATCAAATCTCAGAGGACCAGGTGGTCATGCTTAGATCACGTACCCTATCCCAGATCATTAATAATGGCCAAAGGAGAAGATATTTGAATTGGCAGGAAACAGTCAATGCCTGGACCACATACTCATCCATATAGAGGGAAGTGGGATCAACCTCACTCAAACCAAGAGAAGTAGATTCTCTACAAGGTGTATTCTGTTACACATGGAGTGGCAAAGGGAATTGGTGACCATGTTGAAATTTATCTGAGCCCTGTGCTCCTGGAACACAACCCCCTCCACCGCACCCCCCCCCACAACACACACCCACTCATCCTTTGTGTTCCAAGAAATGGCTTCCTGAAAAGAACCACCCTTCCCCATATGATTTATTATTTATTTATTTATTTATTTATTTATTTATTTATTTATTTATTTATTATTATTATTATTTTTAAAAGATTTTATTTACTTATCTGACAGAGAGAGAGAGCTGTGGGGAAGGGGCTCGATCCCAGGACCGTGAGATCATGACCTGAGCCAAAGGCAGAGGCTTTAACCCATGAGTCACCCAGGCGCCCCCCAACCCACATGATTTGGATAAGACTCGTAACCACCTTGTGTACCTATGACAAGGCCAGACACAGACACTATAAATTTCCATTTTTTGTCTCATAAATGATTAGGTGAACTTCTTACCCCACTGACCAAGCTGGACAAATGGCCACTAACTTGAGTAAACTTCAGTCAGGTTCTTCTCCTTCCCCCTAAATTTGGTCCCTGAACTTGGCCTACCTTAGACCTGCCTGACCTCTGAGAAGCTTGTCAGTCTTATGGTCTATGATTAGAGCACTCCCTTATTGCAACAGCCCCCCTCCCTTCACTGCAGTAATCCTTCTCAGCAAAGTCTCTCCTGACCTCACTCCAGATTTGTTTTCTACTTGACATTGGCCAGACAAAACAGTAGATGTTTACCACAAACACTTTGCTGTCCAATCTGCGGTGTCTTAAGGGGATAAAAATTAACGACGCCGACCCTTCCCATCCTCAGTTTGGAACAAACAGAGAAGTAGAAAGAGAAGCAGAATCAGGCACATAAGAGTTCAAAATGTCAGCTTTATGAAAGAAATGGAGAAAGAAAATGTGGTAAACACATACAGTGGAATATTATTCAGCCTGAAAAAGGAAGGAAACTGAAACACGCTACCACATGAATGAACCCTGAAGATATACTCAGGGAAATGAGGCAATCACAAAAAAGATAAATACTGTCTGATTCCACTTATCTAGAGCTACCTAGAGTAATCACATTCAGAGAAACAGAAAGTAGAACAGTGGTTGCCAAGAGCTGGGAGAAAGGGGAAATGGAGTTGTTGATGAACAGATAGTGTCAGTTTGAAACACAAAAAAACGTTGTGGAGATTCTTCGCATAACAACGTGAATATCATTAACAATACCTAATGTAACAATAGTAATTGTATACTTAGACACGATTTAGATGGTAGATTTTATTTCTGTACCTTTTTTTAAAAAGATTTTATTCATTTATTTGACAGAGAGAGACACAGCGAGAGAGGGAACACAAGTAGAGGGAGTGGGAGAGGGAGAAGCCGGCTTCCCGCTGAGCAAGGAGCCCGATGCGGGGCTGGATTCCAGGAAGGACCTGAGCCGAAGGCAGACGCTTAACGACTGAGCCACCCAGGTGCCCGCCCCCCCCTTCTGTGCTTTTTACCATAATAAAAAATAATTTTTACAGAAGTCAGCTCCTTAACTAATAAAGCTGCTAGGAGACTGTGATGTAGATCTGTGGTCAAATAAGCTTCCTAATACTTTGCAGAATTAAAATAAACTTCTTCAAACTTCAGAACTTCTTGCAGGACAGGACCTAATATAGTAAGATTATCACAAGGGCAGTCTTTAAGGACAGGCCCCTCTGAAAGAAAGAAGGGCCCGGTTACACATTAACACTTCCCCTCCCTCAGTCTCACAAAGAAGGTGCTGTTTCCCAAGGGGAGAGTGAGCAAGGAGAGGCCTGAGTTCCCCCCCAAACCATCCCCTCTGGGAAGTGGACAGATTTCAGAGGATAATCATTTACTCCTAACCAGTCTGTTAAAAGAAAAACACATTAGAATAGAGCCTGGGAAAGAGTATGAAAAATGTAAAAGTTTTTCATAGTTTTGTTACTAGGATAACAGGATTTGGAGTGGTCTCTTTTCTCAAAACAATTTTATTGGTGTGTCTTTTTAAAAATACAATTTTGCTAACATTGGAAGTGCTATATTAATAATAATTTGATATGCTTAAATTATTAAGTGGCCACAAGGGGGAAAATAAAAAGGATTATTAATGTACAGTTCTCATTTTATAATTATCTTAACTATTTTCTGGCTTTTTGTCATGTAAGTTTCATTAATTCTATCAGTGAAGCTGAACACTTTCAAAATGCTTTTAATTGATATGAATGCCAAAACAAGAGGATAATTTGCATTGTAAAGCATATATCTGACTTACATGTTTTCATTTGAAAAAGAAAGACATCGCTTTGGGCACAAAAATTTCAAGGTCAGCTATAAGTCAGTTAAATATATTTGACTGGATACACATTTTTTTAAATGTCCAATTCTATTCCCTATAGAATTGGGACATCTCAGTCTTTTTAACATCTCTATGGAGAAGGTAGAGTAGATTTCGTTTTTTCTAGGTTATCAGATGAGAAAACAAGCCTATCATGTTAAATTCAATGCTCGGGATTATATATCCACAGAGTGAATGAGCTGATTTAAACCTCTCTTCTTGGATGACTGGGTGGCTCAGTCAATTAAGTGTCTGCCTTCAGCTCAGGGCATGATCCTAGGGTCCTGGGACGGAGTTCTGCATTGGGCTCCTTGCTCAACAGGGAGCCCTCTTCTTCCCTGGCCTGCTGCTTCCCCTGCTTGTGCTCTCTTTCTCTCACAAATAAATAAATAAAGGAAATTTAAGGGAAAAAACCCAACAACTCCCTTTCCTTTCTGTGCTTTCCAGACTGTATTTAAAGATATACTTCTCCCTCATTAATTTGAGGTAAAAGGACTATCTTTAAAAGTTATGTGCAATCAGATTTTAAAGAGAAAAAACTTACACTAAATGTAAATTATACCTCAATTTAAAAACTTACAAAAAATAAAACAAGGTTGGTGAAAAATATTTCTCTGCAGGAACTTTAGACAAATAAATGAGTACACTGAACATCAGCTGTGATATGACACTTTGAATAAACAGTAGAGTGAAACACTGCATCTTTTAAAAAAAGATAGATACTATTATGTCAAAAAAATGTATATCCTCTATCAACCGAAAGCACATTTGGTTTGAATAATTTCTACATCCTTGGAGACATTCTCTCTCTAAGGAATCAATCCATTTAGGAAATTACTTCCTAGAACTTGCACTAAAATATGAAGAGGACTTATCTATCACATTTGCTTTGAGGGGAAAATGGTGTGCTTTAGATAAAACATTACAGTGACCAAAATACCTCCCATCTGTCAACTTTATATTCCTCTCATTCAGTTTCACGTCATGCGCTTTGGCAGGACTCATGGGAGGAAAGCAGACAAGAACCTATTTTTACCATTGTTGAAAGCATGCCAATTTGGCAAGGGTGTGGGACAATGGACACTCTCATACGCAGTAAGAGTATAAATTGGTTCCGCCTTTCTGGAAGGTAACTTGGCAATATAAAGGATATCAAAATTTTAAATATGCATATCTTTTGGCCCAAAAATTCAACTTCTGGGAATTCATCCCAGTGAACGAATTGAACAAATATGTAAGGTATACATAAAGGGCATTCGTGAAGCATTGTTTACAATAAGGATAAGTTAGAAATTATCTCAATCTTTTATCACTGGTAGAGTGATTAAATACATTATGATATTGCTATTCAGTGGAATACTTCATGGTATTTTAGACCAATCATATATTGGGTTTATTGCTAAGGAAAGGTTATAGAATAGCATGTATAATAATCTGGGTTGTGAAAATTTTTCTACATACATAGGAAAATGCCTGGAAGAATAAATAGCAAAATAATGTTATCTCTGGGTTTTGCAGGTTTGAGTAGTTTTTACTTTTTTATTCCTTTATTTTTTTTGAAACTATATTATGAGCCTGTATTATTTCTTTAGTCCTGAAATACATGTGTTCCAGCTTGAAAAAAAGTTAAAACATGCCAACTTAAACAACTGTTTCAGGACAAAGTACTTAAAATCGTCTATCTGCTAAGGGTTTAATGTCCAGAATATATAAAGAACTCCTACAATTCAACAACAAAAACACCCAACTAAAAAATGGGCAAAGGACTTAAGCAGACATTTCTCTGAGGATGATATGTAAAAGAACACACAAGCACATAAAAAATGCTCAAAATCACTAATTAATAGGGGGTATGCAATTCATACCTGCAATGAGATACCACTTCACACCAATTAGAATGACTATTATATAAAAAAAAAAACAAAAAAAACCCCAGAAAATAACAAGTGGCAAGCATGTGGAAAAACTGGAACACTTTTGCGTTGGTGGTGGGAACTGTTGCTGTGCAAAACAATATAGGCAGTAGTTTGTCAAAAAATAAAACATAGGGGGCTCTTGGGTGGCTCAGTCGTTGGGTGTCTGCCTTCGGCTCAGGTAATGATCCCAGGGACCTGGGATCGAGCCTCGCATTGGGCTCCCTGCTCGGTGGGAAGCCTGCTTCTCCTGCTACCATTCCCTCTCCTTGTGTCCCCTCTCTCAAATAAATAAAATCTTAAAAAAAAAAATAGAATTGCTTTATAATTTGGCAATTCTACTTCCACAGATAACCCAAAGAACCAAAAGCTGTGACTTGAACAGATATTTGCACACTAAAGTTCCTGGTAGTGTTAGTCACAATAGCCAAAAGGTGGCAACAACGAAAATGTTTATCGACAAAATGACTGGGAAAATCAGAATGTGATGCGCACACACACACATACACATACACACACACACACTGGTATGTTATTCAGCCTTAAAAAGGAAAGAAATTCTAATACATGCTATAGTGTGGATGGATCTTGAGGACATTATGCTAAATAATACAAGCCAAACACAAAAGGGGAAATACTGTATATTTCCACTTATGTGAGTTACATAGAGTGGTTAAATTCTATAGAAAGTAAAATGCTGGCTGCCAGGGGATAGGGAGGGTGGAATAAGGAGTTAATGTTTAATACGTACAGCAGTGATGGTTGTACAACAACGTGAATGTCCTTAATGCCACTGAACTGTGTACTTAAAAATGGTGAAAATGGTAAACTGTACGTTACCATTATTTTTTTATATTTTACCACAATAAAAACTTTTTTTTTTTTCCTACCTAGTGCTATCTATTTCTGTCATGACTAACAAAGATCTAACTTGTCAGAAAACTATCTGTAGACTTAGGAAAACAGAAAACTCTTATTCATCTTAACTCATTTCCCTTAGCCAGGCTTGGCCTACATTGGAAGGTATAAGTGACATTAATCCAAATTAATAGGGATTGAGTTAATCCTCTTCATTTCCCTCAATCCAATTAGGTTTATTTATATGTGACCCTTATTTCTTCAGCTTCTACCAAATCCCTGGAAGATTGTGGGTAATTACAGGCAGATGTTTGCTCCAGACATGGCCAATCGTTGAGCCCACCTGAAATAGGCTGGCCTGTCAGTGACTACGGCTCTTCGGGTTCTCAGAAATTGTCTGGCTCTTACCAGTTTTTAATCGTCGTCAGGGACGGAGCTAGTTGGGGCCATGACCGCTGTGGCCCCAGCCTGGGCCACTCTCTCAGGCATTTTCAGCAACCTCAGCTCCTGGCCTTACAAGAACCATGTACCCCTCTCTTCAATCTGACAATAAGCTTCTGCTTTTTTCAGGGACTGTATCTCCAGAGGTGGGGACAGCTTTCAATTCTGCTGTCGGAAGAACCCTATTCTGGTGGGGAGGCTCTCCGTTCCTAAGCCCCCTCTGCTATTCCTCTCAGTGGCTTTGGTGGCATGAAGGTGGGCAGACAGTGCTCGGCTTAGGACTGGGTGAGGGTGGAGGGGCAATGGCATAGGGAGGGCTGGATCACTACCGACCTAGGCTGGTGCGGGGAGAGCAGGAGCCCAGGAGCAGCCCCTGCTCAGTCAGGTCAGCCCTAGGCTGCAGCAGCGCCCTGCTTCCCCTGATGAGCCTCTGTGACAGTATCTAGATAAGAAATCTACCTTACAGTATCTTCCATTCTGTGGCAATTTCCCTTCCAACCACCATGAGAAAAATAAAACAAAAACAGGGGCCCCCTCCTCTGTTTCCTTCTCTAACACCCTTTTCTTACTTAGTTAAAATCACCGTCTCATCTAGAAAGAAAAAAGAAGGATGTCTCTCTGTTGTTATATGCTGGCAGGGTCATACTGCCCTGGTTGTGTTTTTAACCTACAGCTCGCTGTGGGTGGAGCTCAGGAGAACCTATGCAACTTCCGCCTTCCTGCCCTCTACCTCCTCCTTCCTTAGGCAGATTCAAAGACTGCTTTTATTCTCAACGCCAGAGCTCCTAAGCTCGCAGGACTTTAGAGCTAAAAGACCTAAAAACAGCCAGTCTAGTTGCTTTAGCTGCTGCTGAAGTTCAAGCACATTAAGGGATCTGGCCAAGAACATGGCTATTAGGTATAGAAATTTCTCTCCACCATTAAGTCTAGAGATAATTAAGATCTCTCCCTTTTCATTGTTTGTTTTCAATCACTGCTTTAAGTATTACGAAGGGAGAAGTGAGAAGAGAAAAAGAACCTCAAATTAGTCATTCTTGGTAGTTGTTCACAACTTGGATGCAAGGTTTTTGTGGTGAAGGAAGTTAAAATTCATGACTAAAATGGATAATTTTTTTAAAAAGCTGGTATTTAACATTCTCTTGTTCTCAGTGATATTTGAGAGCTTACAGAATTCAGCGTATAGCACAATTAGCTGCATAGATAGAATGGTTAAGAACTGGGCGCCTGGGTGGCTCAGTCATTGGGTGTCTGCCTTCGGCTCAGGTCATGATCCCGGGGTCCTGGGATCGAGCCCCACATCGGGCTCCCTGCTCTCTGGGAAGCCTGTTTCTCCCACTACCATTCCTTCTGCTTGTGTTCCCTCTCTTGCTGTGTTTCTCTCTGTCAAATAAATAAAATCTAAAAAAAAAAAAAAAGAATGGTTAAGAACTGCTGATGATATGGGGCACCTGGGTGGTTCAGTCAGTTGGGGGGCTGCCTTCGGTTCATGTCATGAACTTGGGGTCCTGGGATTGAGCACCGTATCAGGTTTCCTGCTCGGTGGAGAGCCTGCTTCTCCCTCCCCCTCTGCCTGCCGCTCTGCCTACTTGTGCTCTTTACCTCTGCATCAAATAAACAAAACAAAACAAAAAACTACGGATAATACAACAAAACAGCCAGTTGAAAAATAACTTAATTTCTGAAAATAATCAAAGTCACAAAGTTAGGCAAGTATACACACATACACAGAGCATGTTTTCAATTCAGATTTGGAAGATTGAGTTCAATTTACTTTTAGAAAAGACCCTATTCTTTGTGACTGAACCACTTATAATTAATTGGAATCATCTTTTTAACCATCTCTTACAGTTTACACCAAGACTTGCATGTCTGATGTTCTGCTTGTGGCCGCAGAATGAAGATGGTGAGATGTAGAAGGTTTAGGACCTGCTCATCATGCTTGGACAGCAAGACAGACCTGGCTGCCAAGGTGGACTCTGGAAGCCTGGCCAGCTGGGATAGGGAGAGCTACTGAGGCAGCGTCCAAAGGATACAACCATTTTAACTCCAGAAGTGATGACCACTGGGCTTCCAATAAGCCAGGCAGGGCACAATTACAGGAAATTCAGGAGGTACTCACCACTTAGGACTCAGTCTAAAGGGTGACTTAGGGGCAAGGGTTAGAAGGACAGGGAAGCATGTAAGCTGGGATAATTAAAGCACAGAGATCTATACAGAGCACACCTTATCACAGCTGGGGGGAGGGAAGAGATGGTAACATTACCATAATCATTCACGGGTCATCCCCGCTGATACCCTAAGTCCAGTTAAGAACATGAATCTTGGGGACTAATTAGCCTAAGGCATTATCATTAGGACATTAGTAGTTGGAAGAAGTCACATTTTCAGCACTCTTGCATGTTTTTTTTTTTTTTAAAGATTTTATTTATTTGACAGAGAGAAACACAGCGAGAGAAGGAACACAAGCAGAGGGAATGGTAGCAGGAGAAGCAGGCTTCCCGCCGAGCAGGGAGCCCGATGCGGGGCTCGATCCCAGGCCCCTGGGATCTGACCTGGGCCGAAGGCAGACGCCCAACGACTGAGCCACCCAGGCGCCCAGCTTTTTTTTTTTCTTGCATGCTTTTCATCTCCCTCCTGCTGCCCTTTCTCTCTCTCTCTCTCTCTCTCACACACACACACACACACACACACATACACACACACACACACACAGACATCTGCAAGGAATTGGCTTATGTGATAGTGAGGGCTAACTGGCTAAGTTCAGAATCTGCAGGGCAAACCATCAGGAAGTGCAGCCTGGAAACTCTCAGGAAGGAGTTGACGCTTCAGTCAATAGGAAGCATTTCTTCTTCCTTTGGAAAACCTCAATTCTGTTCTTAGGCCTTCCCACTGATTGGTTCAGGCTCATGCAGATTATGAAAGATAATCTCCTTTCCTTAAAGTCAAATAACTGCAGGTGTCTATCACATCTACAAAATACTTGTACAGCAACACCCAGATTACTGTTCAATTGAATAACTAGGTACTTTATAGCTTAGTCAAGCTGACAAATAAAATTGACCATTACACCAGTTTGGTATCATTGAGTTTGCATTACATCATGCTTCCCAGAGGGAGGCAAATGCATTCCACTCATCTATATGATTATCATTCCTAAGATCTAAAAATGTGGGAGAGATAAAACCAAAAACGTATTGTCTGTTTTGAAGATTTACAAATCCGAAATCAACTGAGACCAGCCCTCTGGTGAAGACCTCAGCAGGACCAGTCATGGGAACTAGGTAGGGCAGAGATTAGGGCACATGGCACAGCCTCATAAAAAGCGGATGGACTTTGGAATCAGACACACCTGGGTTTAAATTATAGCTTTACTACTCTGCAAATGCTGACTTTATGCAAATTGATATATGGAAAAAATCCATTTCTTGAGGTATAATTTACATACGATATAATTAAGTGTATATGTCCATGAGTTGTAACAAATTCACACACGTGTGTCATATACATGATCAAGATATACAAGAAGTTCCCTGTATTTCTGCCCAGTCAACTGCCCTACTTGCCAGCCTGAGGCAATCACTGACCTGAGTTCTGTCACAATTTATCAATTCCTTCATTTTAAACTAATATTTATTGAGCATTTAGTATGTGTCAGGCATAGTTCTGGGCAGTGGTACATGGTAGTGAATAAAACAGGTAAGAGTAGCTGCCATTATGTAGAGGGAAACAGAAGGGAAACAAAAACATCTAAGGAAAATACAGGTAGGGCATAAGGTGGTAACTTCCACAGATGAAAACAGAAAAAGTAACCGGGGAGAATCAGGGTCGGGGTGGGCACATGTTGCTCTTCCCACTGGGGTAGTTGGGAACCAGATCACTAGGAAGGCGATGTTTGAACAAGTTGCCTATGGAAATGAGGGCATGAGCAATGTGGATATGAGGACAAGAATGTAAACCATTCTTTAGGTAATGTAACCATCCATTAGGGAGAAAGAAGAACACGTGCAACAGTCCACTGGTGAATTTTGCTGGAATATTTGAGAAATTGCAAAGAATCCAGTGTGTTCAGGGTGGAAGGGACAGAGAAGGAAAACAGAAAAAAGGAAGAAGTAAAGAGGTCCAGCTAGGATAAGGCCCACAGTCCTCTTTGACTTTTTGTCTTAGTGTCATTAGGAGCCATTGTAGGGTTTTTTTTTTTTTGTTTTTTTTTTTAAAGATTTTATTTACTTATTTGACACAGAGAGATCACAAGTAGGCAGAGAGGCAGGCAGAGAGAGAGGGGGAAGCAGGCTCCCCGCTGAGCGGAGAGCCTGATGTGGGGCTCGATCCCAGGACCCTGAGATCATGACCTGAGCCGAAGGCAGAGGCTTAACCCACTGAGCCACCCAGGCGCCCCTTTTGTAGGGTTTTGAGTAAAGGATTTGACTTATTTAAAAGGATCACTGAGGCTGCTATGTTGGGAATTGACCGCAGAGGCCAAGTGCAGAATTAGTATAATGTGCCTGATACACAGTAGATGTTCAATAAATTCTAGCTATTTGAAGGTTATTGATTTCTTAGCACAAATGAGGCTGTGACCTCTTTTTACTTCCTTGTTTCTGTATAGTGCAAATACAAATCCATTCGTTTACCCAACAAATATTTGTGGAACATGACTATACTGGGTGTTGGGGAATAAATGTTGAGGTAAAGGAAGATAAGATTGCTGCAAATTCATAGAAGAGAAAGTAGAATGGTACCGGGATGGGGGAGGAGAAAATGGAGTAGAGTACAGAGTTTCAGTTTTGTAAGATGGAAACATCTGGAAATCTATTGCAAAACAATGTGAATATACCTTACTGAACCTCATATTTGAAAATGGTCAGGATGGTAAATTTTATGTTCCATGTTTTTTTTTTATCAGAATTAAATTTTTTTGATAAAAAAATAAGACTTGAAGTTTTTTAAAAAGCAAAAAAGGAGAAAAGACTGTTGTTAGGGGAGTTAACCAACAAACTAACAAAGGGAGTGTTAGGCAGGAATAAGTAGTTATGATGAAAAAAATAGTGGTGATGTACTGTGACCGGAGGGCTCCTTTAAATTAAAAACAAATTAAGACCAGTAAAAAAGGAAAGCATACCTTATTTATGTAAAGGTGTATTTAGGTGTCTGTTGCCTGACTAAACCTTAATCACTTACAAGCAATATCCCAAATAATATGAAAAAGTCTTACTTCTCAGGGCACCTGGGTAGTTCAGTCAGTTAAGCCCAACTCTTGATTTTGGCTCAGGTTGTGATCTCAGGGTTGTGAGATCGAGCCCCATGTTGAGCCCTCTAACAGGGTCTGCTTGGGATTTTCTCCCTCTGCCCCTCCCCCTACCCATGCAAGTGTGTGCTCTCTAAAATAAATAAGTAAATCTTAGAATCAACTAGATATTTAAAATGTCATTTGTTTTGTCCTACTAAAAAGAGATGTGTACATGTTTGTGTAATTTATGTATAGGTATGTGTGTACACACACACACGTATACCATGTGCTCATACATACGTATATATGTATACATGCTTGTGTATATATGTGCACATATATGCGTGTGTACACGCCACGCTAAATGAGATGTATCTGGTTGCTTATCCAGCTTATTCAGCACCCAGGTAATAAGATGGACCATTTCATTTGTATACTTTTTTGTCTTGTTTTAATTCTTAAAGTAATAAGCACATAACATTTTCCCTAAAAGAGTAAGGCTATTTGAAAAGTTAAAACTACAACAGCTCTACAACCTAGTTCTGGTGTATGAGTTGATAAATGTGAGGTGTGTGGAACATGCCTCGAATGTAGTCAGTGTTACTAAGTATTGGTTGTTACCACTCTGCTTGTTACTATGTCACCTGTTAGGCCCTGCTCTAAGTACTCTACCTGAGTTTTCTCCCTTAACCCCGACAGATACAGCAGATGCTGAGATACAGACACTTTATGCCATACATCCCACAATTTTTAAGTAAGGAGACCATATTTTACAATTTTTTTGTGTGTGATTTTAACTCCTTTAACATAAATGGCTCTTTAAAATGCCTCGGTCCTGGACTCACGTAAAAAACTCTTTGCTGAAGATATTCTCAACTGATACTATAAATATGTAACTGTTCTATATGATTCGAAAGAATGACGTACACATTCTCTTAAGGTTTCTGAAGTATCATTTAAAATAAATGAATCAAACAACTCCATTCATAATTCACTTAGAGAACTAAAATTTTTATCTCAACTTTAGAGAAAAATAGCACCAGTTTGCCCCTGAATGACAACTTCTAGTTTACAAAGCACACTCACACATGTTGGCTTACCTTAGCTCCAAAACCACTCAGTGAGGTGGTAGGGGGGTCAGACATTAACATCACCTACGGCTGACAAAGTTGAGTCACGGGTGTATGCTTCAGTTAGAATGTCTTTGGCCACCAGTAATAAAACCCATTTCTAACTGGTTTAAATAACACAGACATATGCTGGCTCACTTACTTGGATGCCTAGAGGGGAGGCGGTCTTCAGACTTGACACAATCTAGCTGCACTGACTGCATTTCTTTGCAGTTCTCTTGGCTCCGCCCTTCATGAAGCATTGGCTTCGTCTTGAGCCTCATATAGTTCTCAGCCTCAACACTACACACGGCAACGCCAGAGGAGAAGACCATTTCTTTCTGTCCCTTTGTCTTGAAAACCAGGAAGCCATCCTCAGAATACCTTAGCAAATCTCCCTCACTTATCACTGGCCTGGAGGAATTCATACGCCCATTCCTGAGTCAGTTATTGGCAAGAGCCATCGGATTGCCCTTAGATGATTCAAGATACTTGAGACTCTGGGCTCTGTTAGGAAAGAGGAGAAAGGAAAATGGTAATGAGCACTGGTTGAGTACTACCAGCTGGGAAGGAGCAGTCAGGGGTCAAATCCAACTCTCTTAGGTTAAGTCCTGAGGCCAAGAGTACCACTGAGGCCATGAGAGCAGGGCTCAGGTCCTCACTCTCATGTTTTTCCCATAACAACCTCACCTGAATTTTCATTGGATTAGAATGCTCATTTTTGGCATTTGTCCCCACAGGGCATCCTTAAAATGTCTGAATGTGGTTATTATCTATGCCTGCATTTTGCAAGACTGAGGTTGGATGGACTGGGAAAAATTTGCTTTGAAAGCCACCTTTTAACAAATCCCTCAAAAGTAGTCTACTTTTATTTTTAATTAAAAAATGTTTCAAGGAATAAAAAACCAAAGTTTTAGAAAACCTTAGCGTTATGCCATTTTTGCACTGGATTTTTAAAAAAAGACTTATTTGAGAGAGAGAAAATGTAAGCAGGGAGAGGGGCAGAGGGAGGGAGGGAGGGAGAGAGAGAGAGAGAATATCTCAAGCAGATTCTGAGCTGAGCATGGAGACTGACCTGGGGTTCCACGCCGGGCTACTGAGATCATGACCTGAGCTGAAACCAAGAGTTGGATGCTAAACCAACCAAGCCACCCAGGCACTCCTGCTTTGGATTTTTAAAGAAAAAACTGCTGCAGTTATAGTTGGGGCACCCTGAGCATCTCCCAGATGCATTCTTCTTTTTCCCCTCACTAGAGGGAACCATATTCTGAATTTGGTGTCCATTTTCATGTGGATGCTTTTGACTTTTAACACTGTGTACAGATCTAAGATACATAGTATTATTTTAAATACACACACACAGAGGCACTACTTTATATAAATACCAATCTGAACGAATTCTTCTACAATGGGACTTTTCATTCAATACTCTTTTTTTTAAAGATTTTATTTATTTGACAGAGAGAAACACAGCGAGAGAGGGAACACAAGCAGAGGGAATGGTAGCGGGAGAAGCAGGCTTCCTGCCGAGCAAGGAGCCCGATGCGGGGCTCGATCCCAGGACCCCGGGATCATGACCTGGGCCGAAGGCAGACGCTTAACGACTGAGCCACCCAGGCGCCCCTCATTCAATACTCTTTTAAGTGATACCCATATTGATGTACATACCTTGAGTTCACTCATCCTGATTGCAAGATAGTCTATTATTCAAATATACCCCAGGGTATTATCCACTCATCTGTTGGTGGATATTTTACTTGTCTTCAATATTTTGCAATTCCAAACAAAGGTATCATGAGCATTCTAGTACATATACCATGGTACACATTCAGAAGAGTTTGCCTGCTACCTATCTTGGAGTGGAATTATTGGACATGTTCATCTTCAACCTTAATAGATCTTGTCATATTGCTGCCAGTTTGATGGCTGTGATGTGGAATTGCATTGTTGGTTTCAGAAGTATAGTAATTTCTTTCTCCCCTTCTGTTTCCTATGCACTTGAAACTCTCCAGTTTCTTAAATTCATCCCATTTTCTAGATTGGAAATTCATCTTCTTTCCCTTGTCATGGAAAACTGTGGTGCTTATTATGAGTCTCTTCATCTTGATAAGTCTTTTTTAAGTTAGCCTGCTTTTTCCTTTGAAATATATTTTATTATTTATTGGACAAAGTGAAATGACAATGAGAGAAAAGAAATAAGCACACGTATCACTTTCTCTCCAAACTGCTGAGATGAAGTAATTTTTCTCGATAACTTTTTGCTTACTTGACAAAATGTACAACGTGATCAGAATTTGTGTATCGTGTATGGAGAATGGAATAAATATATCCCTCTTTCTTCTCAAGGGAGAAATCCCCAAATCAGAAGGCTTAAGAATAGCACTGATAACCAATTAGCTTAATTAGTATTTGGCAACTCTGTTTAGCAGAATCCTTGGACTTGCACCTGGAGTGCAGAGATGACACTACTGAATGATGACACTTGAGCATCCTAAAGCAGCACTCTATTTTTGCACAGTGTCTACCTAAGAGATTCAGCTGCGCTTGGATATGCTTCCAGCAAGCTCCCTAAGGACTTTCCCTGTGTTTGAGGGAAGAAGCAAGAGGTCACTAAATCAAAATTTACACCCTATCGTCCTAGGAAATGCAAAGGCAACCCAATAAACAAACATGAGATCATATTTCCATTTTGGTTGAGGACAAGGGGAACATTTAATCCTGAGGAGAGTGAGAGAGAGACAAGAGGAAATTAAAGACACGCTAATTGAGACCATGCTGTTTTCTCTTGGTTTGCTTTGCAAAATCCACATGGGAAAGGAACAAGCATATACTTCTCTCTCACTTTCCACACTTAGCTTTTAAGTGTCTTAGCATCAAGAGAAAAACACCCACCCTGAAACTGTATTTTCTTTACCCAAAGAATGCGGTGAGAATGTTGTACGAGAGGGCGGAGGGGAAGGGTGAACTTTGTGGGCATAAAGAAGCATTCAAGATAAAAATCATGATAAGAAAGGATAATTTTAAGACTTGAGACAAGTCTGATGGGGGAGAATTATTTATGTTGGTTATAGGTTCCTAGAGAGTTGATCCACACCATTTATCCTTTTGTTTATTGATTAGGCTGTACAGAAATGTTAGAAACGGTTGTCAAGTTTGTCAAACAGTTCCTTTAACTGCTTCCTCTAGAGTCTCAAGATGACAGCTAGACTCTTCTGGTATGCACAGTAAAGGTCAACTCTGGTAATGTTCCATTAGAATAAGACTATACAAGTTTCTATACATAAGGGGCAGGCAATAGGGAAGTTTTTAGGAGTGTTCTTTTTCTTTCTTTCCGGTTTTTTTTCCCCTAAACATTCTATTTTAAGTAATCTCTACACCTAATGAACTCACATTCCCAAGATCAAGAGTTACACGTTCCACCAACTGAGCCAGCCGGGAGCCTCTAGGAGTTTTCTTCTAACTTCATACTTTTTATTATTAAAGGTTAATAAGACCTGAACATTGGTCGGAAGTAATGAGCTATTCTCTTATTTTTGAAAAGCAAAACTTACCCTACTTATCTTGAATTACAATAGTAATTTGTTAATCAAGTATATCTTGAAGCCAAACATTTTCTTCTCTTAAATATCAGTGTCCCCTCCCCTCTGGGACCTGCAGTGGTTTGCAGCCAGCACTTCCTGTGGCCGGGTTCTTGGTCCTGCATTCTAACACTGACCTTTCCGCAGTTACCTTCAGATAAACTGCAGCCTCCTTACCAACCTCTGTCATTCCCGTTTCCAATATCAGAAACCTGTGTGCTGCCAAGTGGCACTTCTGTCTCACCCTTTCCTGGCTATGAGAACCCTTCCAGCTGCTGGTTCAGTGACCTTAACCTGGGAGAGCCAGTGTGTTCAGGCGGAGACAAGCACATCCTGAGCACACAATCCATTTTCTGATGTAATGACTTCATTTCTATTATCCCAGAGGAATGCAGCAGGCGTACTGACATTTTGTCTGCTAGCGCCACAGACAACACTGTGTTGCTGTACTAACATGCCCGGCTAAATCTGGACATGGGCCTGAGAATCTGATTAGGTGGACAGAGGAACTAATCGGGTCTCTGTAGATGTTAACACACACAACACACCACCCTTATAAAAGCAATTGGCTATAACTAGGGGAAAGTTAAATTTGGATTCCAAACATTGAACTAGGGCTTAATGAATGTTTTTTCCACCTTACCCTGAACTTCAGTAGAGAAAAGGTCAACCAGGTAGCAGTCTGGCTTCCTGGAACAAGGATATAATCTTACTCAAAACTGGGTGGATGAGCTAGGAAAAAGTCAAATCTCTGAGAGCTCTTAAACATTACGCAAAGATTTTAAAAGGGCATTTACTTACAGGGTAGTTGTATATAATTTACCCTATTCTTGTCCTTCCAAACCTCGTATTTAGCATGCAGGCATTAGAATATTGACCGTAATTAAATTGGAATGTTGTGAGAAAAGCCCTCCAAGACCCCGCCCTCAAACTAAAAAGCAGCACCCCGATCTTTGTCCATGCTTCACTAGCTATCTACGTATTCTGCCTCAGACCTCTGTCATGATCCTTCTGGGATCTGGAGACCTTTGCTTAAATCTTCCATTCATCTAATTAGTCTTTTGGGAGAAAGACAGGTGAAAGAAAGGGAAGGCAGGAGAGAAAGTGATGCTGCATAGGGCTGGTTAAACCACAGGATATAGCTTATCTCCTGGGGAATTAGTGACATGAAAATCATTACACAGAAGGACTGAGCTCTGTGAATTTGGAGGTTCTATCTTCATTTAGATAATTCTCATTCAAGTAGTCCTATTTCCTTCCTTAACTAAGGTGGAATTAAAAAAAGGAAATGCAAAGTTGGGTCACCTTCCTAAATGGCTTCAGAAAAATTGCCCTCAACAGGGGCCCCCCAAAGGAAGAAATATGCTGGAGTATATAAGGATTGACAGATGAAGTGTGAGAAATTTCTCTCTTGCCACCTGATGGCAGTTGGAAATTCACTGGCTTAACTGTGCTGCTGAGTGAACAAAACAGAGGATAATAGCCTCTGGCTGAAGATTTTATAATTGAAGCTGAGGCAGAGTGGGCCATGTGCGTGTTTAGAACAGTGACTGCATTGTGAATTACAACACAAGTCCCACTTGTCAGTCACACAAATGTTTAAGACCATAGAAAGGCATCTGATTTGGGACAGGGATGACAAAATGGATCTTTTGGTTTTCTCCACTTAGCCCTGAATACAAAGGACTGATGACAGCTTTGTTCTGGGGTAGAGTCTTACATTCCTTGTAGGACCTATCCAATCACTAATAGAGAAAGAAAATTTCTGTCTGCAATCACTCCTACCACTTTCCCAAAGAAGTAAACTTTAGTTCTCATCATCCAGTGGGGAAAAGAAAGCGATATAAACGATATCACTTCAGATTTTTTTTTTTTTTGCTTTGTTTGCTAATTGTCACTTTTTCTCATTTATCTTTAGTGACTGCCTCAGTGTTAAACAATTGTAGTAAACAGGATTAAGAAATATGGCTCTAATTTGATAATAGTTATCAATACTTAAAATGCTTCTACCCTTTGAACCAGAGACTACACTTTTAAGAATTTATTTTTCAGATAAACTGATGGCTATAGAAAACGGTATATTTGAAAAGATAATCTTGGCAGCATTGTTTGTAATGTGTGAAGAGTGAAAACGCCCTAAAAGCTGGCCAACAGGAAATTGATTAAATAAATTACAGTACATTTACAAAAGGAAATGGGCTATAAAAGTTGTCATGAAACTTGGAACGCTGAAGTTTTTTTGTCTTGCATTGATCTGCTTAAATTAATTGCTATCCCTAGTTAGAGAAGTTATAAATGATGGGCAGTAAGAGATTGAAGAGTCAGGTGCTTTTCCTTCAGCTCTTATCAGTAGTAATGGAAAATTAACAATGATGGGAAAAGGAATTAAGGAATCTTGACTCATTCTGGAACATCTCTAAACAGTTCAATGGTCATCTTAGCTAATAGTGTGTTTTCTGAGACAATTATCATATGATCTCTATGATATGAAGAATTTGAGAGGCAGAGCAGGGGGTCATGGTGGGGTAGGGGATGGAAATTAAACAAGATGGGATGGGGAAGGAGACAAACCATAATAGACTCCTAAACTCACGAAACAAACTGAGGCTGGCTGGGAGGTGGGGGGGTTAGGGATAGGGTGGCTGGGTTATGGACATTGGGGAGGGTATGTGCTATGGTAAGTGCTGTGAAATGTGTAAGCCTGACGATTCACAGACATGTACCCTGGGGCAAACAATACATTATATGTTAATAAAAAATAAAATAAGATAAAATAAAATTTCGGAAAAAAAATGAACAGTGTGTTTTCTGGATTTATAGGATATACCAGTGCTTCTTGGGTATATTATACTTATCAGGTCAAGAGGAGTGCCATATCAGTCCTCTAAGGGCTAGAGGTTTATAACCACTTTTTAAAAAAAATTTTTTTTAAAATCAAGTCCTGACATGGGGCTTGGACTCACAACCCTGAGATCAAGACTTGAGCTGAGATCAAGAGTCAGATGCTTAACTGACTGAGCCACCCAGGCACCTGGTTTATAACCATTTGATCACAACACACTGACAGGGTTAAAGTGAGTATTTTCCTCTCTTGCAAATCCTTTAATCACAGGGCCTAAGAAACTCTTCGATTTAACAGAGATGGCAGAGCAACATTTACTTCTACTGTTGACAGGCTGAAAAGAGAAAATTAACCATTTTGTTAGAAATAAGTCTGTGTTGGGGTGCTTGGGTGGCTTAGTTGGTTGGGCATCCGCCTTCAGCTCAGGTCATGATCTCAGAGTCCTGGGTTTGAGCCCTGCATCAGGCTTCCTGTGGGGAAGCCTTCCCCTTCCTAGAGGGGAGTCTGCTTCTCTTTCTCCCTCTCCCTCTCGCCCTCCCACTGCTCGTTCTCTCTAATAAATAAGATCTTAAAAAAAAAAAAAAGAAAGAAGTCTATGGTGGCAGGTGGCATGATAATCATAAATTTGATGACACTCATGTTGAATTGTACAATGGGGTCAAACAGTGTCGAAAAAACAATAGAAAGGCATTTTATACATAACTTTCTTCTCTAATTTTTTTCAATGCATTATAAACTTATTTGTCTTCTCCACATTTAAGCAACTTGAACTCAGGATTTTTTGTCATTTTTTTTGTTCCTCAGTAGCCAAGCACCATGCCTGATAGACAATGGCACTTTAGAGACTTCAATGAATTAAAAAACAAAAGTCTGAAAGTAAATTGTTTAAGATTATCCTCAAATTTTTCTGATTAATGCTATGGATCATTTTCCCAGAAAAATACACATATCCACATACACAAAAATTTCAGTATAATTTCTGGGCAATTATGGATGTTTGTTTTCTCGCTTTTTTTCACAGATCTTCTAGGGAACCAGAGATTCTAGATTAAGAAATTTCTAGGTTTAGAGTACATAAACAAAGAAAGAAGTGGAGTTATCTTTGGAAATATTTCCTATTCCTCAATTTTTCTTTTACAAAAAATATGTTTTGGGGGCACCTGGGTGGCTCAGTCGGTTAAGCATCTGCCTTTGGCTCAGGTCGTGGTCCTGGGGTCCTGGTATCGAGTCCCACATCAGGCTCCTTGCTCAGTGGGAAGTCTGCTTCTCCCTCTGCCCATCTGCCTGCTTGTGCTCACTCGCTCTCTCAAATAAAATCTTAAAAATAAATAAATAAAAAAAATGTGATTAAGACAAAACAAAAAAAACCCCAAAAGTATGTTTCTTTCATCTACTTCATAGAGAAACTCTTTCAGTCCCTAAGGAAAAGGGTCTCTTCATATGGAGGTGTAAAAAAAATTTTATCTATGCAGTTTTAGATTCACCTATAGATACTGTGTAGTTATTGTAGTAAAATGCAGCCTTATAGCAAAAATAATTTTAAAATAATTTTAAAGGGGTGCCTGGGTGGCTTAGTGGGTTAAGCCTCTGCCTTTGGCTCAGGTCATGATCTCAGGGTCCTGGGATCGAGGCCCACATCAGGCTCTCTGCTCAGCAGGGAGCCTGCTTCCCCCCCTCTCTCTGCCTGCTTCTCTGCCTACTTGTGATCTCTCTCTTTCTCTCTCTCTGTAAAATAAATAAATAAAAATTAAAAAAACTTGTCAAAAATAATTTTAAAGAAGGTATTTTTTTTTAAAAGAAGATTTACTTATTTTAGAGAGAGAGAGGGAAGGGGGAGGAGCAGGAGAGGGAGAGAATCCTCCAGCAGACTACATGCTGAGAGTAGAGCCTGATGTGGGGCTCGATCCCAGGACCCTGAGATCATGACCTGAACCCAAATCAAGAGTTGGATGCTCAACTGACTAGGCCACCTGGGCACCCAAGAAAGTATGTTTATTTAACAAACATTTAGGGACTACTCCCTATGAATCAAGGTCTGTGGAGGGGAGGGGCTAGAAACAATGACTCACAACCTAATATGGTAAAGCACATGCATAATGAACTGGATCCTTGAGTTATTTTTGCCTCTGTGTATGTGTGATGAAGCTAATGATGGGTGGAATGAGCAGAGAGCAATTGTAAATTCTGTAAAGGAAGAATATGCAATTCCAAGAACCTTTGGTTTTATTACGGTCATATACAATTGTTAGCCTCCCATCCTGTTACCAGATCACCCACACAGAGTCTGATAATAACCTCTGGCTAAGCACTGACTGATTATGGACGAGAAGTAAGGCAACAGTTGAATTATAAGTGCTTAAAGTCTATCTCTGTGGTATGAGCAGATGCAGTCGTCTACATGTCATTTCTAAGACCAAGCATGTCAATGTTTCCTTGACCTGAGTGATGTCTTTCTAATGATTACAAGTTTGTTGCATCCTAAACTTTGAGGCAACCTCAAAGCTGATCTGGTATGAATGTCTACTCAAAGGAGGAAGGCCCTCTGTAACACTCTGGGAAGCCACAGGCTTTGTTTGAATCCTCAATAGCAGCAGCACAATGTATTTGCCGTCACCAGTAACTATTAGAATCCATTTCCTCGTCTAGAGCTAAAATCTCCCTATATTTTCCAACCATTTCTCTAAGCTTTGGCTTCTGGAGCACTGAAGAATAATCCTATTCTCTCTCCCATACCCTTAAATATTTGAACACAGCTATCATTTGTATTTCTGAATTCATCTCCAGGCTGAACTCATCATCTTCCCTTTCTTCAATGTATTCCTCTTGAGAAATATTTTCACAGACATCGCCTTCCTGTTCCTATTCTTTCACACACTGTAATACTTGGCCAAAGTCTGCTTAAAATGTGACACCTAGAACAGAACATGATATTCTAGCTGTGACTGATCTTAGCACATCCGAGTCCAGAGGAATTCTTTTGATCTGGACACAATCTTCCATCAACGCACCCTTACAAGCTTTCATTCTTACCTCCTGCTCCCCTCCCAGGTGTGCTGTACTGGGGGCAAATAAATTTGGAATTTGGCCAAATAAAACTGTTGTATCTTTTTTTCCTGAGTACCACTATCAAGTTTCCCTTTCATTCACCTTGGCAATGGAATGTGTCCAATTTCATCTTAAATTTGTCTCAGTACTGAAATAATTTTAAATCTTAATATCATATTTAACCACTGCAGATCTGTCACCTATAAATTGCTAACACCTTTTATGGAATTTCTTGTGTCTTCATTCAAAGAATTGAAGATTTCCTTCAGTTTAATGCGAACCATTATTTAAGTCTCAGGCTGTCTCCATCGCTGGAATCCACCAGGCTGATTACCCATCTTAGCCACAAAGATTTCAAAAGTGACGTCAAAAACCTTAAGAGACTCCTAAACTCACGAAACGAACTGAGGGTGGCTGGGGGGTAGGAGGGGTAAGGATAGGGTGGCTGGGTTACGGACATTGGGTAAGTGCTGTGAAATGTGTAAGCCTGACGATTCACAGACATGTACCCTGGGGCAAATAATACATTATATGTTAATAAAAAAATAAATAAAAAAAAAGTGACATCAAGTATCTTGTTGGAGTCAGTGAATGTGGTACCTTTAAACCGGCTTAAGCCAAACCGTTTCTCCGACGACAAATGCTAGGGATATTTTATCACTGCGGTGCAACTTTAGGTGAGCCTCCAAGTGCTATGAAATAAGCAGTGAGAACGGGTGCCAGGTCACGCGGGCGGAAACAAGAGTCACCATTTCCCTTTTCTTGTACATACGCGGTGGACCAGATGCACTGGACCTGTATTTTGTTAGGAAAGGCAACCATGAGGTAAATTCAGCCAAATAAAAACTCAAGAATCACTCACTGGAGAGGGATGTGTGAGAGGTTCTGTTCGTTACCCCAATTTTCAAGATGGTTTTCAGACGAAATCTGAAGTCTTATTGTGGGTGTGTCAGAAAAGACTACACCACTCTGGTATGTAGAGTTTACAACCTTTACCCTTTGCCTCTGATACGGCTGGTACTTAGGCAGATCTGTCTCTCATGTAAATTTCTCCATTAATGACAAATGAAAAAGTAAACTTTGGACACTGACTGTTTTTCAGAGACAATGAAGGCATGTATGTTTTGTGGGGTGTTTTTTGTTGTTGTTTGTTTGTTTTGCTTTTTTGCTTTTATTCTCACCAAACATTCTTGAGAGAAGGCATGTTCAGTGTTGCGGGGCTATCCAATTTCCGATGGGAGACATGTAACTGTAACAATGCTGTGTTGAGAGAAGAAAGAAGCCTTGGTCGCTGCATCTACTCAGACGAAACAGGGTTTCTCTTTAACACTTATAGGGGCTCAGTTACCCATGCCTAAACCAAATTTGGGGGATTAGTATTTTAATTCAATTCCCTCAGAGCATGAAAAATTCTTCTTGTGCATGACAGTGAAGGATAAAATGAAAAATGGTCATAAACAAACCAGATGATTCCCTGAGGAGGCAGGATTGCTCTACACATTAATTCATACACAAAGGTTAAAGGCAAAATGAGAAAGTAGAAAGTGAAGTCATCCTTACTAGTTAAGGAAAGTACAAGCAATTAAAAAAAAAAATTTTTTTTTCTCTATTTTGGCTCCTTCCACAATGCAGTTTGTCAATTCTACAGAGCTACACATATTTACCTGTCATCCTATCAGCTGTAGAAAAGCAAGATTTTCACGTAAATAGCTCAGGTGATAACTCTTCAAGATAATTTTTCGTATTCATCTAGGTAACATGCAGCGTTCCTACTAAAGGGAAAGAAGTCTACTTTAGGTGGCTTATTATCATGGCTTTTCTTTCTCTTCTCTGTAGTAACCCAAAACAAACCTACATCTCCTGATAAATTATCAAGAAAGACTTTACTATGCACTGCTCAGTTTACAAATTCCAAGTGTAAGTTGGTCAATGAGAATTTTTATAGTTTATCCACCATTCAGAATGCTTTACCACACTCTATGCTCTGATCTGAAAAAAAAAAAAAAAAAGGAAAAAAAATAGATGAATGGCCACATTCAAAGACTTTAAAAAATAAAGTTTTTGAATTATGCTTAATTTTGAATTATGCTAAAGAATAAGTATTTGAAATTACTGCTATGCTTTCGAAGATTTTAAATATCAGATGTGGATTTTAAATAAAAAGAACATCATAGCACTTTTATTTTCTTATGTATTTCAGTTTTAACATGAAAGTATGAAAGAAATGGGAGCTCACTGTTGTGGATAATAATGCAACTTTATTGCGCAGCCTTTTTCACACCAAGTATTAGTTTTTCCATGTGAAATAAGTTAAGATTTAAAATGATAAAGTTATTGTTAAGGAGACACATAGAAAGGCAATAGAAAAAGCTGAAGAGAGTTTTTGTCTGAAACTGGAAAACAGAACAGTCTGGGGGAAAAAATAAAAGATATGAGAAAAGTACCACAGGTTAAAAAAAACTAC
>CM053607.1:89761866-89789543 GCA_028646535.1 Procyon lotor
ACGGTAAAGTCAAGAAACAGGAACAGATACTAGAGATGTCACATCTTGATTGCTATCTTCAAAATTATATGCCCCACAGTATTAACACAAGAAAATATAAGTGAAACTCATCTCCTGAATGATGAAATAGTAGACGTATTGAACTAGTGCACCTACATGTTTGAAAACTGGATGTTCCGGCAGCCACGTTTAAATATTGCTATGACAAGCTCTAATGAGCTCTCTGGTCATCACACTTGCACAATGCCAAAGTGGAGAACCCAGACACTGAGCTGCCATAACTTAAAATCAATCTAGTGGATGTGTATGGAAATTTCTTTTTTAATTAGAGAAAGAGAGAGAGGAAGGGAGGGGCAGGTGGAGAGGGAAAGAGAGAATTTTTTTTTGAGAGAGAGAAACGAGACTCTTAAGCAGGCTCCTTGTCCAGTGTGAAGCCTGATTCGGGGCTTGATCAAACAATCCTTAGATCGTCACCTGGACCGAAATCAGGAGTCAGATGCTTAACCTACTAGCCACCTAGGTGTCTCTGTATGGCAAATATTTAATTCTCTATATATTTACTGGAGAAGTCAGAAGTATTAAACACAGAAGCTATTGAGCTTCTATTCACTACCGCCCAGTTTAGATCAATACAAAAGGTTGCAAAATTATTATAAAGCTGCAAAAAAGTGATCTTGTGCCTATTACTTTTGAGACAAAAGTATTGATTATTGGTTCCATATATGATTAACTTAAAAGTTATTTTTAAAAAATTTTAAGTTTGGGTGGTGCCTGGGTGGCTCAGATGGTTAAGTGTCTGCCTTCAGCTCAGGTCATGATCTCAGGGTCCTGGGATTGAGCCCCCCATCAGGCTCCCTGCTCAGCAAGGAGCCTGATTTTCCCTCTCCCTCTGCTGCTCCCCCTGTTTATGGTCTCTAATTCTCTCTGTCAAATAAATAAATAAAATCTTTTAAAAAAAAGAAAAAATTTTAATTGAGCTATAGTAGACACACAATATTCTATTAGTTTCAGGTGTACAACATAGTAATTTAATGTTTATATCTTTAAAAGTTCTTAAAACATTACAGTACATTTGATAGAAAAAAAGATTTTTCACAGATAATCACAGGAAGAGATGACCAATCAAGGGATTGCACTACATACTATTTAACTGTATTTAACTATATATAGTTATATATATTATATATAATATATATACATATAAAATAATATATAATATATATACTAACTATATATAACCAATTTGTATTCATGAAGAAAGTCAGGCAAACTCTAAGAAATGAATATAGTCCTCTGTTTCAAGACAGACACACTATATACAAACACTATCATCATCATATATACTATCATCAGTATATCAGGATATATACTGATTCATGTATATATTATTTTTCATAGAGTTTATATATTCCAGTCATGAGTCAAAGAGCTCTAAAATGACATAATACCAGAACATTATTTTCCAGCACTAAAAGTGGCTCTCTCAAAGGATCAAAAATAACATAAAAGATCACGAGAGTAACAGAGTGGTAGAGAAATACATTACGAGCACATGGTAAGCATATGATACTCAGGTTCTAAGAGGATTGTGTCAGAAAACAAGAACACACATGAAGAGCACTGAAAACTCTATCCGAGAATCACTATTATTTTAATAAATGTGACCGAGACACCAAGTTACTTTCTTGTGAGATCATTAGCTGATCATCAACATACAAATAAGGAGGAAACTGCTCTAACTTGGGAGTTCTTTAACTTGGAATTCATAATGATCTGGGCTTCAAGGAATCTGTGAGCCCTTTGGAGCCCCATGCAAAAACCCGAGTGTATGAGGTGTATATACATTTTCCTAGAAGGGGTATCCACAGCTTAAATCAGACTTTCAGGGAATCCTCATATCCAAAAAAGATCCACTATTCTAAAAACAGGCTATAGTTTATGTACAAATATATAACTGCATCTTGGATAATCTAAGTAATATTCTCAAAGTCTGAAATTTAAAAAGGTATTTGACTTTTCTAAATTACTCATAAAAATATTTTAGAAAGATGGAAACTAGACTTATCCTAATTAAAGGAAATAGCCATAGAATGGACACTGATTGAAAATAAATATTTCAGGAACCCTATAGCTGTGAAAGTACTCTAAAATCATGTAAGAAAGAAAATTTAGGTTGTTCTGGAAGATTTCCTTTCCTTGGATTAAACACAGGACTGAAATGGCTAGATCAGTGTATGAGGACTTCTTTATCTGAACAGATTCAGATCTTATTTCCCCATGGTTTTTTTTTTTTTTTTTAAGATTTTATTTATTTGATAGAGAGAAACACAGCGAGAGAGGGAACACAAGCAGAGGGAATGGTAGCGGGAGAAGCAGGCTTCCGGCAGAGGAGGGAGCCCGATGCGGGGCTCGATCCCAGGCCCCTGGGATCTGACCTGGGCCGAAGGCAGACGCTTAACGACTGAGCCACCCAGGCGCCCCTGGTTTTTTTTTTTTTTTAAATAAACATGGAAACACCAGAATGTAAAGACAAAAGGTTTGAAAGAACTAAACAGTTTTTTAACAATAGTGACAGTAGTATTTTGGAACTGAGTGGGTACATTTTTGGTTATTACAATGATTAGGGACTATTCTGGAGGCCAGGGACACTAGATGTCCAGGACTGAACTGCACATGTCAGAACAAAAAAAAAAAATTCTTCCATATGCTGCATGCCATTTATATGTCTTACTGGACATTCACCTAAGTAAAAAAATCTATAATTGAGCCCAGATTTAAACTAACTCCACTGCACATATTTCTGTATTTTGTACCCACTTTTAATTTCCAGGACTCTTTTTTTTTTATTATTATTTTATTTATTTATTTGACAGAGAGACCACAAGTAGGCAAAGAGGCAGGCAGAGCGAGAGGGAAGAAGGCTCCCCACTGAGCAGAGAACCCGATGCGGGGCTCGATCACAGGACTCTGAGACCATGACCTGAGCTGAAGGTCATGGTTAAGTGAAACTCATCTCCTGAATGATGAAGGTTAAGTGAGCTTAACCCACTGAGCCGTCCAGGCACCCCAATTTGCAGGACTCTTAACTATTGGGATCACCTACGTAAATCAAAGCAAGACTGTTTTTTTGTTTGTAACTTTCCCAAGAAACGTTCACCATTTTGGAAAATCATGTCACCATTGGTGCTACAGACCAATATGGAATGTCTTTGTTCCCCCAATTCACATGTTGAAACTCAATCCCCAATGTGACGATAGGAGATGAGGCCTTTAGGAGGTAGTTAGGTCATGAAGGTAGAGCCTCCATGAATGGGATTAGTGTCCTTAAAGAGAGATCCCAAGGAGCTCCCCCACCCTTCCACTATGTAATGACACAGTGAGAAGGCACCATCTTAGAACCAGAAAGCAGGTTCTTACGAGATACCACACCTGCCAGCACCTTGCTCCTGGACTTGTAGCCTCCAGAACTGACTGAGAAATACATTTCTGCTGCTTCTAAGCCACCCAGGCTATGATATTATGCTACAGCAACCTGAACCAAGACAGCTGGCAATACCAGGCTAGGGCTTGAGCTGACAACACAAACCACATTGATCAGTCTGTAGATTTTGCTGCTGGATTCAGGGTTATTCCTAATGAAGAACTCATTATGTCTTATTAGAGCCATGTCCAAGCATCACTATCAGGAAAGCATAAAAATGTATTTATTTTATGTTCAGTGAGGACATTACATCAACTAAAAAAATTCTCTGTATGGAGAAAGGCGGTTAGGGAAAAATGAGTAGAATCCAAATAAAGTGCTGAATCTAGTTAGGAGTACTGGAGCAATACTTGGTTCTTGGTTGTGACAAATCTCTTACAGTGATACTAGATGTTAACAGTAGAGGAAACAGGGTAAGGGGTGTGTGGGCAATTTTTGTACTATCTTTGCAACTTTTTTGTAAATCGAAAACTATTCCAACAAAAAGCATCATCGTCCTCTTTTTTTTTTTTTTTAAGATTTTATTTATTTGACAGAGAGAGATCACAAGTAGGCAGAGAGGCAAGTAGAGAGAGAGAAGGGGAAGCAGGCTCCCAGCTGAGCAGAGAGCCCAATGTGGGGCTCTATCCCAGGACCCTGAGATCATGACCTGAGTCTAAGGCAGAGGCTTTAACGCACTGAGCCAACCAGGCGCCCTTCTAACAAAAAGCTTCTTATTAAAAATTTGCCTTTAGAGATGTACAGAGATTTCAAATTTGAAAAACTGTTCCTCCATTTCTGTTAAATCAGTTTTCTGTTAGGTGGAACTACTACCTCAATGTTTTCTTATGTCAGGTAACAGTTAAATATTAAGAAGTTCATATGGTTTGTCCTCAAATAGTGTGGGCCTAGTTTACTGAACTGTATTACAAGTTGAGAAAAAAATGTACCTTTCATTTTCAGAGATGGAGGAAATCAGTTGCAATCTACTGCATACACATAAGCTTTTTTTGGCAAATTCTCCAAATAGTTATACTATATTATCTATCTATATCATCTATGATTTTAACTTGAGCCTAGTCATGGGACGTGTTTCAACATATTTATTATTAAAAAAGGAGTAGCATCTGAGATAGTAAAAAACCAAAAACAGAAAACAGAGATTACAGCACAGTTTTTCTGTGAAGGTTACACTAAATTCCTATGGAGAAGAAAAGAATAAAATGGAAAAAACAAGAGTATCTGTAAGCCTTAATGATACTCTTCTTTTTCCTTAGGGTGGTATTCAATGAAGATCCTTCACAGGGGACTAACCTCTGAGAAAAAATATGCTATATAAGAGGACACAGTAAGAAAAATTGTTTTTACATTAGGCCTATGAGATTCTTTTTTTTTTTTTAAAGATTTTTATTTATTTATTTGACAGAAAGGGGGAGGAGCAGGCAGAGGGAGAGGGAGAAGGAAGCTCCCTGCTGAGCAGGGAACCCAATGTGGGGTTTGATTCCAGGACATTGGGATCATGACCTGAGCTGAAGGCAGACTGAGCCACCCAGGTGCCCGGCCTATGAGATTCTTGAGCTTATTCAGCTTCTGAAAAAACATGTTTAGGGGAGGAACCGAAAAGCAGTAGAAAAAATAAAAAGCCAAGGAAACAATTGGTAGGTTTATGAAAAAAAATCACTCACCTGTGCACAAATCTGATGCATGACGTGACCAAATTCATGGAAGTAAGTCCGCACCTCATCATGCCTCAGGAGAGAGGGTCGGCCCGCTGTTGGCTGGGAGAAATTCACCACGAGGGCGGCCACGGACATCATGCGGCTCCCATCAGGGAGGAGGCAGCCGGGCTGGAGACCAAAGCAGGCTGCGTGGTTGTACTTCCCTTCCCTGGGAACCAGAAGCATCATTGGTGAGATAGGAATATTCTTCCATAGCAACAACACTGCTGTGACCTCTCTCAGTCATGAAGTCTTATTTGATACCAGAGGACACTTTGAAACATGAAATCTACCCTTGAGAAAGTAGGTCAACATTTTATTAAAATGGACAAACTAAAACTGAGCAAACAAAAATCCCACTATCACTTCACATGAGTTTTATCTCCAAGGTTTCTTTTGTGGAAAAACTGTAATGTAAGAATCAAGAATACACAGCTTACACTTAGTGTAGAGCCCAATGTTTACTTTGATAGGATCTTACTCTTCTTCAAAGATGGTGTCACTAAACACTAAACTGTGTTAAAGCAAACTTGAGATAAAAGATATAGTTTGATTTACTCAGCAGATTTTTAAAATCAGAATCGATAAAAACCAAATACTAGACAATAAGGTTGTTCCTTTTATTCAAGGAAAGAAGAATCAGTGTTCACAATTAAATGTGCTCCTTTTATAAACTAGTCAGGTCTCCTTTTTTTTTTTTTTTTTTTAATTAACATATAATGTATTATTTGCCCCAGGGGTACAGGTCTGTGAATCATCAGGCTTACAGATTTCACAGCACTCACCATAGCACATACCCACCCTAGGGATAGGGTGGCTGGGTTATGGATAACCCATAACCCTACTCCCCTACTCCCCCAGCAACTCTAAGTTTGTTTCGGGAAATTAAGTTTCTTATGATTTGTCTCCCTCCAGATCCCATCTTGTTTCATTTTTTCCTTCCCTCCTCCCTCTCATAACCCTCTGGCCAACCTCTCAAATTCCTCATATCAGAGAGATCATATGATAATTGTCTTTCTAAGATCGACTTATTTCACTCATCATAATACCCTCTAGCTCCATCCACATTGTTGCAAATGGCAAGATTTTGTTTCTTTTGATGGCTGCATAGCATTCCATTTTGTGTGTGTGTGTGTGTGTGTGTGTCCCCCACATCTTCTTTATCCAGTCACCTGTTGATGGACATCTAGGTTCTTTCCATAGTTTGGCTATTGTGGACATTGCTGCTATAAACATTCGAGTGCATGTGCCCCTTGGGATCACTACATTTGTATCTTTAGGGTAAATACCTAGTAGTGCGATTGCTGGGTCATAGAGTAGCTCTATTTTCAACTTTTTGAGGAAGCTCCATACTGTTTTCCAGAGTGGCTTCACCAGCTTGCACTCCCACCAATAGTGTAGGAGGGTTCCCCTTTCTTCGCATTCTTGCCAACATCTGTCATTTCCTGACTTGTTAATTTTAGCCATTCTAGTCAAGCCTTTTTTGAAACAGAATGCTTTTAGTTAGCTTGGGAAAAAGTATAAATTACACTACAAAGTTGTCTATTCTTGGACAATGGGGTATCAATGATGGTCTCTCAAAAAGCTATGTGCAATTCGATTTTATTCTAGAAGCAGGTTTCCAGGGGATACCTGTTAAGCCCCCCAGGGGATTAACAGTACATTCAGGTTTGGGGAAGAACATTTTAGTTTGATATGCTTTGACTGATATACACCTTTTTTAATATTATCTTTTTTTGGTGACTCCTTATTGATCTATTTTCCCTGCTGATGCTCTTCAAGTTAAAAAAAAACCAAAATGAGGAGCTTTCTCCAGCTCCCTATGATGAGGTAAAAGCTGGAAAGGGTACTGCTCCTATCCATACAAGAGTATGCTACACAATCTCCAAATCACCACTTTTCTTGAATTCATCACTAATGTGAAGGCAATCAACTTACAATCTAAGGTTGATGTCTCCAAGGAGAGAGGAAGTGAGGAACCAAGTGTCTTTTTCACCCGGGGCAAATACTACAGAAACCAGTAAGAGAAGTCTTTTAACAAATTGTTAAAGGCCACGATGGACCAGCAAAAACAGGTGGCCACCAGGAGCGACAGATAAAGACATTCTGCCTCCGTGTGCAGGGTTTTCTCCCTGAACCTTGCTGTCGGCACACACAAAGACAGTGGCAGGCTGACACTCTGCTAGGGCATCAGTCCTGATGCAGGCCTGGAGAGGGAGCAGCTGCTTGGACACAGGAATGAAGCACTGCTTCGCCTTCAGGAGGAAGGGCAAGAAACGCCCGTTGCCCGAAGAGCACCGGAGAAAACCCACTGCCAAGGCCAAGAGAGCAGAAAAAATCCTCTACCTCTGAAGGAAGGACAGGAACACAGTGTGGGCCCAGACCTACAAATGAGACCTACTAAACGGGCTGAGTCAGCACTGAGTGGGGACATGGGAAGGGAAGGCAGACAGAGGAGGGGACAGAAGTCGTGGATGGGTAGACCAGAAACGATACACGGAATGTGGTAACGGGTGGCTCTGTGGGCTACTCAGGGCTTTCTAGAATGATTTCATGTAGTTGGTTGTAAATATGTAAACAGATCTATAAACCTTATTTTTAACAGGGGAAAACTAAAGTAATCTGGGTATGTTTATCCTATTATATGTAATGCCTCTTAGTACATTAGGAAAGGCCAAAAACGTATTTTTTTTTTTCACCAAAAGCATATTCTTCATTTGAGAGTAATATGGGTGCTATTGTATTAGCCAGACCAGGGCTGAGATATTTGGAGAACTTTTAAAGTCTAAGAATAACTTAAAATCAAGGACTTTCTACCGATTTAAAAATCAATGGCATGTTTTTAATCTTTCCTTTTAAGAAAAAACTTGACTTATTTAATTTTAAAATCTTCTTTATTCTGATGTTTTACTTTTTCACACTGTGTCTATAAAATGATGGTGATTTTTAAAAACATCCCTAGCACTCTTCCCCTAAGTGACCTGAGATGGTTTCTGAAAATGGTTTGCTATTCACTTGACCCAGAAAACCCTATGAGGTCAGGCAAATCAAGAGTTTCAAATTTCCATGTTCACTTTAAGAACATATGTGAAAGTGCCCAGGCCATCAAGGGTATGCATATCCAAGAAGCCCCTAAGTATCTGAAGGAGGTCACTTTGCAGAAGCGATATGGGCCATTCCATCGCCACAATGGTAGACTTGGGAGATGTGCCCGGGCCAAAGAGTTGGGGCTGGACACAGGGTCGGTGGTCCAAAGAGAGTGCTGAATTTTTACTGTACATGTTTGAAAATGGAGAGAGTAATGTACCTTAAGGGTTTAAATGTAGGTTCTCTGGTGAACAAAGCCCCCCTAGATGCATCATAGAACTTACAGGGCTCCTGGTTGGATTAACCTACACATGCACTCTCCCTGCCATACTAAGAGGATCCTTATTGAAAAAGAGCAGCCTGTTCCTAAGCCAGAACAGGAGGTTGCACAGTAGAAAAAGATATCCCAGAAGAAACTGAAGAAACAAAAACTTATGTCCCAGGAGTAAATTCTACATAAAATTTAAAAAATAATAAATAAATAAATAAAAATGCCCCTATCAAGCATCTTATGTTGGAACCATCACAGTATTTTTGGTTTTGTTTTGAGAATCTCAGCTTTCAATGAATAAATATTGAACTGCGATTAAAAAAAAAAAAAGTAACTGTTTTTTTTTTTTTCCTTAAACCTACTCCAGATATCCCTTTTTGAGTCACTGAGAAAAAACAAGTTACTCCATCTCACTTTTAGAAGTGACAGGAAGGTGACAGGAAGTGAATATTAAGTAGGTCACTACTTTCACAAGAGGTCGGCTTCTGATTCCCATCCCAGTGCTGCTCGCAGTGGCCAGATCTCAGAGTCCAAAAGAAAGCAATCCTGTGTCGGCGGGGAGACAGCAGGCTGGGGTGGCAAGAATGGCTATCTTTGACCCCGGAAATAGAATGTGGGGACGGTTCTCAAAGATTCCAGGGCTGAAGGATTTCCCCTGAAAGAATTTCTGGCTTAAAACTGTATGCTAACGGGGCGCCTGGGTGGCTCAGTTGTTAAGCGGCTGCTTTCGGCTCAGGTCATAATCCCAGAGTCCTGGGATCGAGCCCCGCATCAGGCTCCTTGCTCTGCAAGAAGCCTGCTTCTCCCGCTACCATTTCCTCTGCTTGTGTTCCCTCTCTCGCTGTGTTTCTCTCTGTCAAATAAATAAAAAAAAATCTTTAAACAAAACAAAACAAAACAAAACAAAACACCAAAAAAAACCTGTATGCTAACACTCTTGTTAAAAAGAGACCGGTCTACATTTGACGAGGGCTTATTTTTAGATCATTCTGAAAGTGAAAGGAAGTCCATAAAACACTGGGATAAGGCACCCCTGTCCACTGCATGGACGACGCAGTTATCCAGCCTCCTTCCCAGCAGCCACTCAAAGTCCCCCCACGTCTGTGGGTTAAAAACTTGTTTGTGCCACTGAAGTAGGGGGTTACTGTAATTTCCTTCGGCCTACTTAGTAAAATGAATTGGTAATTGTAACAGGCTGGCTTTGTTTTAGAAAGCAGCCTAGAGAGGAAGTGATCCAAATCCTTTCCAGGCTGATGAAGACTTAGAGTCCATAGTTACCACATGTTTCAGAGACAACAATGTTTTCAATTCTTGCCAAGGACTGACCACCCAGCGGAGGTATATGTATATGTAACCTAATGCACGACCCAATCCTATAAAGGGATCACCACTCTCACCCTACAGACGAGGAAACAGAATCTCAGAGAGGTTAAGTCACCTAAGCATCCCAACTCCATTTGAATGACTACAAAGATTTTGCTATTCCTGCTGTATTGTGCTGCTTCTCAGCCAGACTCAGGGAAGTGGCCAGAGACTGAAGAGTACTGGCAGACAGATTACCTGAATAATAAATATTCCGGAGGCCAGTTTTAAGTTAAGTAAGTGCAGCGCCCAAACTAGATGATGAAAATGAGGATGATGGCTGCGAACACTAATTAGGCAATTGCTATATGCAGGGGAGTCTTCCAGTTAACGTTTTGTACATAATTAACCAACTCTTTTATCCTTACAACCCTACAAGGCAGGTAGAATTAATATTCCTGTTTTATCAAACCCGTAATACACATAAAGAAACTGAGGCACAGGAACATGAAGGCGCCTAGTAAGTGATGGAGCCAAACACTCTGGCTTCAGAGTCCACAGCTGTACTCTCATCACTAAGAACCATACATGAGAACCCTGCAGGACAAGAGTCTTAATCTGGGTAGGAATCCAATCCCTAAGGTCCCTTCCAACAATGTGATTCTCAGTACCTTGGATAGAGGTCCAAGTAGAACTGTCCCAAAACTTCTCCTGTGGCTTTATCCTTTACAGTATAAAGTGTCACACTTTTATTCCATACATGAGCATCCGCCACTTGCTCAAATGAAAGACCCAACAACTCCTGGTAGATGTTCAGCAAGCCTTCAGTGACCACTTCAATTGGGAAGTATTCCTTGAGGATCTCTTGATCTATGGAGTACTTGAGTTCTTCTGTCTGAGTCATGTAGTAATGTAGATCCCAGGCATTGATTTTCCCATCATATTCAAAACCTTTCTCTTCACATTCCTTTTTCTTCAAATTCAAAATGAACTCTCGCTCTGCCTCACCCAGTGGTTTTAATTTCTGGCTTAAATCATCTGTGAGGGAAGTGGGAAAAGTCAGTGATTTATTGCTTTTGGGCGCAAGCACATTCATACACATACCACTGTCTTTCCTCCCTTGGAGGACATCAAGTACATCAAGCACACGATGGGGAGGAAGGAAGGGCAGAAGGAGGGAGGGAGGGAAGGAAAGCCGGCTCTGTCAGGACAGCACTGCTGTTCTCTTCCCAGTAAGTTATTTCACGGCTCCTTGCCCTCCCATTTTTTCAGCATCAGCCAAACCAGGCCACAACTTCCTCACACCATCAACAAAGCTCAAGTTTATCTCAGAGAACTCTGACTCCAGAATAACTCAGGAAACAAAACAAGAGTGAAACCATCTCACATACGTGATTATTCTTCAATGAGATTAGGCTCCTCAAAAAGCCAAGGAAAAGAAATCAGATGCTACCTGTGATCACTATTACTAAAAATGCTCACTGCCTTTAATGGCCATGGATTTGTTTATCACTGATCCCTTCCTATAAAGAAAGTCTATCTGGATACAGCAATTACACTTCTTAGATGGATACCATGATTTCTATGCTGTGGTTAATTTTGACTATTTCACTTTCTCCCTAATTTATTTTAATTTCAAATTGGCATGTTCTCATCTGAGTTATCCTCTTGGCTGCCTGTATTCACCTACAGGCCTCATCAGAATTCGATCACTTCGTATCCTCCCTAAATTTCCTTCTTTCTCTTTAGAGGGCTTCTCAGGCTGTTGCCTTCACCTCACGCTCTGGAGTTGCCTCTCAAACTGCGAGGTGCCGTACAGAACCAAATACAAGTCGATCCTACATTTGTGACAAACTGTGAAGCACAAATACATAACAAAAGCATATGCCTCCAGGCAAACACAGTGAAACAGTCAAGAAGAAAAATGGAAATATACAACTGATTTTTAAAAAAGATCCCACCTAGAAAGGCTGTTACATGGCTTGTACTCTTTGCGGTGTTCATTTCAAGGACAAAGTCAGCATGTGTGCTATAGCCAAGGAGTTTGGCTACTTTGGCCCGTAGCGGGAGTAGCTGCTGCAGAATTACGGTGTTTTCCTAGTAACAAACAACAACAAAAACAAAGACTAATCATTAATTGGATCCAAAGCATTAAAAGGAAGTTATTACATGTATTTGTAGGTTGGTAAAATTGTCAATTATTTTTAAACTGTCTCAACCTCCTAATAACTCCACTTCAGTGTTACAGACTTAAGAAAAAAATTCATGATCTAATCTTATTTCTGAAATCATTGACTTTTTAAGCCTCAGGAGATTGCTATGAAATCTTAATAAAATTGTAGGTATAATAAACTTAGAGTGAAAATGTATTCTTAAAGACTACAGGGATTCCATGTTTAATTTCACAGACAAGACTACAGCAAATATTGACACTTAACTTTGTTTTTGGTAGTTATAAATACATATAAACACAAGTTTGCCATTTTAATTTCATACCCATTAGTATGGCTATTATAAGAACAATAGAAAATAGTGTTAGTGAGGCTGTGAAGGATTTGGAAACTTTGTATACTGCTGATGCAAATGTAAAAAGTATAGCTGCTATGGAAAACAGTATTGCAACTCCTTAAAAAATTAAACACATAATTACCATATGAGCCAGCAATTCCACTTGTGGGTGTGTGTCCCACAGAGTGGAAGAAGGAACTCAAAGAGGTATCTGTACACCTGTGTTCACTACATCATTATGTGAATAATGGTCAAGTGGTGGAAGCAGCCCAAATGTCCATCAATGGATGAATGGATGAAGAAAATGTAGTATATACATATAATGGAATATTATTCCATCTTAAAAGGGAAAGAAACTTTGACACATGCTAAACCATGGATAAAACTTGAAGGTATTATGCTAGGTAAAGTCAGTCAGTCATAAAAGCATAAATATTGTATGAGTCTAACTTACATGAGGTTCCTAGAGAAGCCAAATTCATAGAGTCAGAAAGTAAAACAGTGGACGCCAGGGGTGGGGGGGAAGCAGAGTTGGGAGTTAGCATTTAATGGGTACAGAGTTTCAGCTGGGGAAGACGAAAAAGTCTGAAGACACATGGTGATGACTGCACAGCAATGTGAATGTACTTAATGCAGCAGAACCCTCTACACTCAGGAATGTGGCAGAGATTCGTCTCAAATCATTACAAACTTTTTGTAATGTATGTACTACAAACACAGATAATGATATTTATTTATTTATTTATTTTAACAACGAAAGGAAAAGTAATCCCCTGGAGAATAACGCATGTTGAGGTCAAGAAAAAATTACCCTCCCCAAGGTTGAAATCATATTTATAGACACTTCTAAGGATGAAATCATATTTATAGACATTTCTAAGGATGATCACACACCAACGTCAGGCTACGCGGATTCATAATTAGGTTCCACTGTTTCCTAGACCTCTCTATAGACTGCCAAGTTTTTTGAACTCTCCCCGCTTTACTTCCACAGTTTTTTCTTTCGTAAAAGGATTTTCTGAGTTTTTACTAGACACAGGATACTGTGACTACTTTCCCCAGCCTTCCTTAAAACTAGTTGTGGCCACATGATCTACAACGGGACAAGGGACTCTCAGGAAGATGATGAGTAAAATTCCTCGGTCGTCTCTTTATAGACGCTTGTCTTGCCAGCCGTGACCGGCACATGACAACAACGACCATCAGCGCAGCGCTTACTGCCCAGCTCTGCACCATTCACCTCTGTACTGTTAGCTGCAAGAGAAACAAACTTTTCTTCAAAAACTGTGGTAAAAAGATATATAAAAAATGCCATTTTAACCATTTAAAAAATTACCTAACACTTTTATTAACAGGTGTGCCATTTGACTTTTTGAAAAAAATCAAGTTGTAAACTTTTATTACAAATTAAAAATGAGGTTCTTAAAATCTCAACTCGACAGACATGAGACAATTTAAAAACCTTTCAAGGTGTACTGAGAAAAATCAGACTTAAAACAAAACAAAACAAAACCCAAACCAAACACATTTATCATTACCAAAAAGGGACATCTTTAGGTAAAAATAGAAACCCCAGGGTGCGTAGATAATGCAGATTACAAATTCTGGTTATCTGTTTATTGGGCAAAATGCCAGCACTTAAGGTCTTCAGCTCCAATCTTTTGCTCATTTCTCATTGCTGGAATTTCTTATTTACCTCTTCTTGTTGGATGACTAAACCGGATGACGTCAGCGATGGTAAGCCCACATTTACTTGGCCCTGCCCTGTCAGGCTTGCAAGCCAACCAACTCTCAACTGTAGATTGGCTTCTTTCGACTCTGTGAAATCTCATGGTTTGGGGTTTCCTGGACATCTGCGTGGGTCACTGAGGTTAAACTGGCAGGGATCTTGAGGTGCTTCTGACGTTGGGTCTCATCTTAATTTTCCTTATTTTCTTCAAAGCAGTCCTCTTCAGAGGGCAGACGGTCTCTGCCAGGGAGGACCCCTGCGGGATCGTCTCCCTGGCCTGCCGTGCTCTCCTGCACTCTGCTTGTCGGCACCCTCCAGCACTTCTCCCTGCATGGGAGGGTTGGAAGAGTGGTTGCTGCCAATGGTCAGGTTCAGTCAGGTGCGAACTGGGCCTGCGGGCTGGCCTTCAGGAGCACTGTCCCGGCCCTCATTCTTTGCCCTGGCTACTATTCTGGTACTTCTGTGGTAACTGTGGAGAGGATCTCTGCGATGGAGAGTAGCTTTAATGGGGACCATCTGCTGCGTATCTACCGCCTTGTGCTGGGGCTCCACCAGGGCCTGTCCCATTTGCTGCCTCCATACTTTTCTCTCCACCAACATCAAATTCCAGCCTCTCTCACACCGCACAGGCACTTCCCGGGGTTATTCTTTATGGCAGTCTGGTATACAAACTCCTCTTCCTGGGTCTCATTCCTGTTGATGGAACCACTTTACTGTTTCCAGAACCTTTGTTGTAATGACTTTGCCTTTGCCTGCAGGTGCCGTGGAGGCAATGGCGCCTGGGCTACTGCCCAGGATGCTGAGCCTGGTGTCTGAAGAGCAGAGGGTGGGTGTGGACTGGTCACCTCCACCCACTTGCTGCTCCTCGTGGTGACAGTGATGGGGACTGGGATGGCTGGGGCAGTTGCGCCTCCTCCCGGGTGTGATGGTAGCTAGGCCATGGGGGTGGTGCTGCTCAGGGCTCTCTGGGGTCCACTCTCCTTCCCACTCCTGCCGGAACTCCCATTTTAGCCATTTTTAAGTGTCTAATTCACTGGCACTAATTGTGTTTGGTTCACACTGTTGTACAACCACTACCACTGTTTCCAAAACTTTTCCAACACCCCAAAGGGAAACTTGGTAACCATTAAATAGTAATTCCCCAGAGGCCCCAGCCTCTGCCAACCACTAACCCTTTCTGAAGAGAAATAGCTTTTATCTTATTTGAGTCACTGTGCTTTTGGTTGGCTTTTGCGTAGCTGCTTAACCTGTACCCTTACACTCATAGAGGCTGGTATTAGGAATAGGGTACCGCTGTAAGAAAAAGGAAAGACAGGAAAAGAAGGTGAGGACGGAGACACTGCTGGCTGGAAAGCTGGCAATCTTCGATATACCATGGGTAACATTGTTAAAACGATTTCATCTCATAACTTGGGAGGCTTTGCTCTAGGGGAACTGCTGGGGAGAACTAATGTTAGTGCATGTTTGTTGCTATATGTGACTTTTAGAAAGATTACATGAGAGAGATGAACTCAAGTCAGAATGTTCAGTTTGCAAAGATGGCAGGAAAAGACTTCTACTAACAGAGGTTCTGTCTGTGGCTTACAATCTAGGACTTGAGATGTCTGGCAGAGCCAACTGCTCTGTCCTCCAAATATCAGGAGAAAAGACTGCCACTCAGAGTTACTGAACTACAGAGGATTAGCTGGAGAACGCTGCCTTCCTCCTCAAGCCTACTGTTTCAGAAGGCCCTGAAGTAGACTTCATTAAATTGAGGAAAAGCAAGATGGACAGGATATAGGAGCCAATATAAAAAGATCTGGTAGGTGTAAGAATGACTGAACCAAAATATTATTTGGGTAGAATTATTTTAACCGGAAACTGGACATAAAAAGACAAGATACCTACTAAGTTTTTGACTTAAGACCAAAGACATCATGATGACCAAAGACATCATGAGCTTCATCTACAAAAGCTTGTGGTTATTTGATCCCTAAAGCAATCCTCAGGCTTCAAACCAGCATCAGTAGGAATCTTTACTAGAAGCAGCCCAGGATACAGTTGTGGAGGGTAACAGACAAGAAGGAATTCTTGGCAGGCAAAACCAGGGATCATGTAGTACAATTGCTAAACAAATTCCTGCTAGGAAAAAAAAAACCCCAAATCACTTTAATGAGCTATCCAAGGAACTTCATCAGAGCAAGGAATCCTCACAATTCCTGTCAAACAATTTTTGAAAATTGGCAGGCGCCCACTATATGTTTCCCATTCTTTCCTTTTCTATATAGGAGTTTTTAGCGTGGTTATTGTGTTCCTAGTCTACCAGTGGCTGTGTGTCCCGGGGATGAACAGACCAGACAACATGCCCTCTTTTTCATAGGCTGCTAGGTCATGAGGAAGCTATAAGTGGGGAGGGCTCCCAACATCATGGTCTTTGAATTCATGGCAGCAACTGGTTATAACCTGGCATGTAGTGAATGGGTTCACAAAGGCGCTCACAGTTATCCGGAGAGCCAGAGAGGCAGATGGTGGTATAGCTGTCTAGCTGACTCTGAGAATGCGTTTCTAATTCTTCCTTTTTACCTTTTGGTAACAGAATCCCCTCAGCTGAGCAAATGGCTGTCAACTAAAGACTACATTTCCCAGGCTCCCCTGCAGTGAGATATGACTAGATGATGGAATCTGAGTCAACAGGAGCTGAATGGAGTTGATGTATGTAATTTCCAGGTCTTCTTAAAGCTGTTGTCTCTGTCTTCTATATTCCCTCTTCTGAACAGGCTGGGAAATGGTCACAGCTGGAATGGCCTTGGAAGTCACTTGCTGAAGACAGAGAGGTACTCCGCCAGCCCTGGACTACTGACTTGGTAAAAGAATATAGCTTTTAGTTTATTTAACCCATTCTATTTTAATTAGAACTATTTAGGCTGTGGCCACACCAAGGCTACCAGCGAGCAAGGGAAAAGCTAGCAGCCTTCAGGAATCAGGAGGCATAATACTCAAATAGGCATGTTGGTCTCTGAGCTGACTTCAACACTGGTAAACCAAGGAAGCCCTTTTCTTAAAATCTTCCACAAAAACAAAAGAAAAACAAACATTCAGAGTACCTCTTTGCACCTCGTATTAAAAGCCATTTCCATCTTCCTTCTAGTTTCAGGGATACAACATTTCTTCATGACAGGAAAATAGTGTGGATATTTTAAGGTAATTTTATACTTGTCATCATCTGTCTTTTCTAAACTGTCAATGAAATCATCAGGAAGAGCACCTGCAAAAAATCATTTTTTCATACATCAATTTTTCCACTCATTATTAGTTTATTTAGTATTGGCACGGTGCCTTTAAGAAGCCCTAGGGATTCTGTGGAGTAATTGAAATTCAAGTAAAATAATGACAATCCTTATAGTATCATTTTGACGTTACTGGAATGGGGGTAGTGATTAGAGGACAGGTGGCTTAGGAGATGGTAATTCAAAATATGAATAGGCTTCAGTGCACTTGTGCAGATGGTGTTTTGATGGAGAACGGGAAAAACTAAGCCAAGAAAGATCCAGAACAGATTAAGAAGAGACTAGTGTAAGTTATAATGTAGGGGATATTATAAGGCAAAAAATTTCAAGGCACTGAAGGCAGAGGTTACCAAGGACTATTATGAAATCTTTGGAATGTCTATAGAAACAATTTATACACTTTTATTAGCATAAAACCTAGGCATGGTTCAGTTGTTTTTTTCTGCAGAAAGGGTGATGGGTTCCATAGAAGGTACTGGATCATTTTTTAAAGAATTCTTGTAACATTATCTCCCTAAATTACGTTATTTAACCAGAAAAAAAAACCCAGAATTTTACCAAGTTCAGCTTTGGAAAATACAAGGAAGGTATCATCCTCATTGAGGTTTTTGTTGAAGTCAATACACAGCTCACTCATTCTTTTCTTCATGGCTTTGATTTCCTGAACAGAAGATACAAATATAGAACATCAACAATAAGATGAAACTTTCATTCTTTTTTTTTTTTTTTTTTGAAACTTTCATTCTTAATGCCATCAATCAAGTAAGTTTCACTTTTATATGAAGGTTGGCTTCTATGCCCAACCCTCAGGAAGTATGTTTTTTAAAGATGTGTATCATAAAATAGTTTCCTGCAGTCCTTTATGCTGTGTCCATGAGGATCTGTATGCAACATGTACAAAAAGGCAATGCCAGGGATGTGTTAGATATTAGTCATAAACTGGGCACAAGGGTGGCTCAGTTGGTTAAGAGACTGCCTTTGGTTCAGGTCTTGATCCCGGAGTCCCGAGATCGAGTTCTGCATCAGGCACTCTGCTCAGTGGGGAGTCTACTTCTCCGTCTGACCCTGTCTTCTCTCATGTTTTCTCTCATTTTCTCTCTCAAATAAATAAATAAAATCTTAAAAAAAAATTAGTTGTAAGCTTGTAAGAACTAAATAAATTTAGGAGATATAGTCAAAACAGACTCAGGCACATAATATATACACACAATAAATAGTTGCCGGGTAAATGAATGATTCTAGTGGCCTGTTAATAATTAATATCTTTTAATCTTTTCCAGTTGAAAGTTTTAATGTAGAAATCAGTATTTGGTGCTGAAGTAAACTGAGAGAGAATCAATTCTATGGTTGCTTTGGAAAATAAGTCATGTCTTAGTTTGATAGACCTTTGGAAACTAAGTTGATATGGGCTTTAACATTTGTATAAAAACTATTAGGTGAGAAATCAAAGGAAGCAGAAAAGGAAACCACAAGAAAGAACACGAAACATTTTTATTAACCTGTCCCCTCTTGTAAAAATGCTAGATAATGAAATTTACATTAGTCATAATGGTTCTCAAAGCATGTCCTTGACCAGAAGTCTTAACATCACCCAGGAATTTGCTAGAAATGCATATTCTTAAAATCCACACCAAGCCAACTAAAACACAAACTCTTGAGAGGTGGGAACCGTGTACTCAGAGTTTTGCTGTAAACCATCATTTGGTCTAAGTGTCTTTCACACTTGTTTCCTGTTCTACTGTGTAGAAGAAAGACTTGGTAATTCTGATGTGCACTAAAGTTGAGTCTGCTGACTGAACACATACTGTGCAGTACTGTTTTTGGACACTCCGGTTATCACCCCAAGCTCACTTCCAGCTTTCCCCCATTCTACATTAGTCCTATAGTTTCGGTGGGACCCTACCTGAAGTTCCAGGGTCACTCTACACCAGTAATCCCATCCCCAGTAGCGTATGGGCTGGTTCAGGTAAGTGAGGCTTGGCATTCTCCTGACTAAAGGGGATTCAGGATTAGGCAGATGATCTAATCTGGGCCACTAAGACAGGAGAGGAGGTTCGAGGGAGGCTTCTCTATGTCCTTCTGGATGGTGGATCTTCTAGTTATACAAGCAAATAAATCTCTTTTATTGTTTAAACCCTGTCAGTGGTTTTGTCAGTTGTAAATACATTTTAATTAATACAACGCCCCTAACAGAAATGATGCCTGACCTGGAAGACAAAAGGTAAGTGTGACCAGTTACACATTTCTTCTCTAACTAGGCTGAAGAGGTTACAAGGCATTCGAAGGGCATTTAGGTGATAGAAAGGTACCTGTATCTCAGTGGTACCTTCAATTGTATCCACTGGGCTAAATCACTTGGTTTGGATGTCTTTCACACTTGTTTCCTATTCTACTATTTAGAAGAATGACCTGGAAACAGATCATGGGTTATATGTCCTGTCCAAGAGGAATGATTTAATTCTGTAGCTAGGTTTACGTCTGAAACTGGAAGATGGGATCAGCATTAAACAACAGAAAAAGGTTGAGAAACACTTTTCAGTAGCTAATCTGTTTCCCTTTAAAGGGCATAGGTAGTTGGCCCTTGAGAAACAGGGATTTTTTTCTTTTTTAAAGATTTTATTTATTTATTTGACAGAGAGAGAGAGATCACAAGTAGGCAGAGAGGCAGGCAGAGAGAGAGGGGGAAGCAGGCTTCCTGCTCAGCAGAGAGCCCGATGCGGGGCTCGATCCCAGGACCCTGAGATCATGACCTGAGCTGAAGGCAGAGGCTTTAACCCACTGAGCCACCCAGGCGTCCCTAAGCAACAGGGATTTGAACCATCTGGGGCAACTTATATATAGATTTTTCTCAATAAATAAAGTTCAGTACTATAAATGTGTTGTTTCTTCCTTATGATTTTCTCAACAACATTTTCTTTTTTCTCGCTTACTTTAAGAAGACAGTATATATAAAACACATAACATAAAAAACACATGTTAATCAAGTATGTTATGGGTAAAGCGTCAATAGCAGGCTGTTGGTAGTTAAGGTTTTGGAGAGTCAGAAGTTCTATAGATTTTTGACACTGCAGGGGGATTGCCACTTCAACCCCCAGGTTGGTCAAGGGTCAACTGTTTTAATCATAGGATATTCCATTCCAAAGTGCTGATATTAAAACTCTCCATCACAAAAATTTTATTACTAGTGACCAAGGAAGTGAGAGTGCAAATCATCTAAGACCTGGAACCAGTCATAAGAAAATGTAAAATATAGCATGGAAAATAAGCCCATCACAAATGAAACAAACATAATTTGCAGAGGATTAAAAAAAACAATTATCAGTTGTCTGTCAGACACCATGAGATTAAGAGAAGTTGCAGAATTTAAAACCACTGACTATCAACTACACTGTAAACAGATTTGTATTATGCATTCTTTTCTTTTTTTTTAATGCATTATTTTCTATATTACAAATGTGTTGTTTCCCAACCTGTTTTTTGTTGTATTTTATTTATTCTTTTTTTTTTCCAATAAGAAAAAGAAATATAAACTCACATTTTGTATTTGCTCTGGAAGATGGAGCCCATTCCTTTTTCCCATTTTAATGGACTTTTCCAAGTATCTTCTGGCTTCAGGTTTTATCTTACTCAGATCACATGTTTCCTGAAATGAAAGAGTGTGACAACCATTTCTGTTACAATAGTGCATCAGTAAATTATAAACTGTGAGACCAAAGCAAATTTATTCATCATTTCTGTTGGGCTATGAAGCACATAGGTGATTATGAGGCAGGTTCTTTTGAAGACCTAATTTCTTTTATGCTTTAGTGAGCTTTGCTCATTTAAAAGAGAAGAATTAAATAACTAAAAAGCTAACCAGAATTGCCCTGTCTTGCATGAGAATCAAGAGTGTCTGTACCACTTGAAAGTGTGATAATAGAAACATTTGCATAACCTCATTCTGAGAATTCTCTATGACCATGGTCTTTTTAAAAAAACATATTCCTTATCACAAATCATCTGGATTTAATTTTGCATCATTTGCTAACCTGGTTCCACTTGAGAGGCAGAAACAGAAATAATGGGCAAATTCTACACAAATGGAGAGTAGGACTCTTTTGCCAACATACCAAACAAGGACAGCTGGATAAAAACCCAGCCAAAGGCTTCCCACACTTCAAAAATGCCTTACTGTCATTTGGCAAGAGAGATCAAGAGACTACAGCAAGCAGCATATGAACAAGTATCTGGGGAAAATGAGTCAACACTGCACAAAAAGGAGGCAAGCTGGACAGAACATTTGAACCTATATGCAGCAACACAAACGATATCACTCAAAAGAATGGAGGGCCCTAGAGGAGAATGGAAAATTCCCCAGCGATAACAAGGTAATAAAAACACCAGATGTTTCTTCAAAACAGGTGGCAGAATATACATGGCACATCTGGATGGCTGGCCAGTTCATGGTCCCTGGGAGGAAATGCACGCTGGACAGACTCAGTGGGTGTAATGGATTCAGTTTGGATGAGAGCCAATGAGGAACATCTGTCTCTAGAGCCTTAGAGACTTACCATTGGGTGCACTCTCTCTCCATCAAGACCTGGGCTTCCCAACTCTCACCTTTATATTTTCCCAACTAAATACATCTTTGAAAGAACAATGTTTAGCTTTAGAGCCTGCATTTTATTTTATTTAAACATTTTATTTATTTATTTGAGAGAGAGAGAGAGAGAGAGAAAGAAAGAGAGGAGAGAGTTCAGAGGGAGAAGCAGCCTCCCTACCGAGCAGGGAGCCCGATGTGGGACTTGATCCCGGGACTCCAGGATCATGACTTGAGCCGAAGGCAGTTGTTTAACCAACTGAGCCACCCAGGCGCCCCAAGCCTGCATTTTAGATTGTTGGTATAAGGCTTTTGCTGCAATGATTCTGTAATTTTTCACATTATGTTGTAGCAAGCAAATAGCTATATTTTATTTTTTAATCTTTTATTTATTTATTTGGGGCGGAGAGAGAGAACATGCAAGAGTAGAAGGAGGAATGGCAGAGAGAGAGGGAGAAGCAGAGTCCCTGCTGAGCAGAGACCTCTACATGGGGGCTCGATCCCAGGGCCCTGAGATCATGACCTGAGCTGAATATTTTAACTAAGGGTACTACTTGATACAACAATCTGTATCTCACTTTGCCTATCAATACAAAATTTTATGTTCCAGTACTGACGCATTTTTGTGCACACATTACTCACTGTTTCCTCTGCGTTTATTCTCAGTGGAGGCAGACAACAATTAGACTCCTTTTTCCATAATAACCTCCATTTATATCCTTGGAGAACTGAGCATGCTGGCATGACTGGAGTTGGAACCCTCCCTAACTGGCACTGGCACACACTGGGATCCCAGCAGCAGGTGCCTGCGACGGGAAGAAACCCATAATGTCCAGGGACACAACAGTGCTGTGGGTTGGCTCCCTTAGGGATGGCTAACAGTTCAAGTCACAGTGTTCATGTGCAAGTGATTAACCTGGGTTGATAAAGGTTTGTTTGTTTTTTAAAGATTCTACCTATTTATGACAGAGAGAGAAAGGAAAAGGAGGAACACAAGTACAGGGGAGCTGGAGAAGGAGAAGAAGGCTCCCTTCCAAGAGCAAGGAGCCCAACCTGGGGCTCAATCTGAGGATGCTGGAATCATGACCTGAGCTGAAGGAAGACGCTCAATGACTTGAGCTACCCAGGTGTCTCTCAAGGCTGGTTTTGACAGCACTGGGAAGTATGTCCTGAGGTGTGGGACAGAGCAATAGGAGTTTCTAGAAGGTATAATACTTATTGTAAGGCTGGGGAGCATGTAGGTGAGAGCTATGTGTAGCAGGGAAAGAGGAAAAATATCCCCCATGAGAAGGACCTGGAAAGAGCTGGGCAAGTTGTGAAGGACCCAAAGAAGCAGGTGGAGATCTTGAGCAGAGGGCATTCCCAGCAGGGCAGTGAGCCAAGGCACAAGTTGGGCACACTGCTGGATAGCAATGTCCCAGGTACTTGGGTTCAGCTGATCACAGTGGACCTGAGCCTAGAGCAAAGGCTCAAGACAAGTCTCAGCAGTTGAGGAGCAGAATTCTCACTCCATCAGGAAGGGCTCCACTCCATCAGGAAGAGCTCACATACCAGGAGCGCCTGGACTTGCTGTATCTTGGAGTACTCAGGTTGTTACTTTGGAAAGCCTAGAAGCTTTCCGAAGTCAGTACAGTCAGTACAGTCAACTCAAACTCATGGTCTTGATGACCATGGTATCTTCCCCAATATTTTAAACCACTACATGACGTAAAAATGACTGACTCCCCAAAAAAGGTATGCATAAACAGGCAGAGGGAACATTTTGAGAAAAATCTGCCCCAAATCAGATCTAATTAAAATATCACTATCTGTACTGAAATATTTGACTTACCACAGAAATGACTCTTAATGAAATTCTGACTAACTGTAACCAGGCACCATCTGCCAGTCAGACTCTGAGGTCTCAGAAATCTCCAGAGGGCTCTTGTAGGAGTAAAGCACTTCCAAAATGTGCTACTAAAGCACATTCCTGTCCCAGAGCTGATCATATGAATATTCTCCCTTATAATCTCCAGGCAAGATCAGAGTTACTGCTTAAGGATTTTCTAACAGGGAATCAGCCAATACTTCTAGACTGCTCTTCTGTAACTGTACTTTCCTTCCTGAATAAGAATTTAATCCACTTGAGAGCTTGTTTGGAGGTTCTAGCAGGGGAGCATAGCTACTCACATACCCTTGACTATGGACTCCAGGAAACAAACTGAAGGTTTCGGAGGGGAGAGGGATGGGAGGATGGGTCGGCCTGGTGACGGGTTTTAAGAGGGCACGGATTGCATGGAGCGCTGGGTGTTATACACCAACAATGAATCATGGAACTGCATCAAAACGAATGATGTGCTGTAGGGTGACTAACATAATAATAATAAAAAAGAATCCAATCTACCTGAATCAGAGCCAGGTCTCAGACCTCTTCGGGTGAAGTTTCTCCTCTTTAGGGATTAGGGAAGGCCTAAAGTGCTCTGCAGTGATTTTTTAATTCATCTCTGACGGCAGAGGCTCTTACTTTATTTAATCTCTGTGGTGACAAGATTTAGTTTCTTCCTAACCTCTTCCTGTAACAAAGAGGTTTTATATAAAAGTGTGAATGCATAAGTACGCATTTTTGCACACACACTTATACACGTACTTGTATACTCATTTCAGAGACAAGAAAACTGAAGTTAAATGATCTTAAGATCATTCAGCTACTTATTAGTAAAAATGGATAGAAACAAATTCTGCAAAATTCTTACTTTGGTATCTTCCCCAATATTTTATACCACCACATTACAACATCTTAATTTATTATCAATCTTTAAAATTTCATTATAAATAAAAATTTTCTTAATTTCTCTCCAATCCTTCCCCCTTCTATCCTGTAACTGTGTCTTTTTCTTTGCCAGACCCCTACATTTCCAGTTTCTAAGATATGTGAATAAAAAATAATTAAGGTGGGACTTTCTATATTGTGTATACAAAGTAGAAATTATGATGTTGTTAAAATAACCCTGAAAATTAAGGTAGTGTATTTCTTTGAATATCATTTAGAAAAATGGATTCATAAGCTGTGAATATGCTACACAACAGAAGATAACAACAGAGTAGACTACAGATCCTTTTGCAAAAGTTGAGACAGGACATAACTGACTTAATTAAATGAGTTATATTTGCAGTTCCTTTCTTTCCTATTCTTTTCAATGTTATGTTTTCTTTCAGGTTTCTGACTAGTGTGAAGAGGACATTCTTAGGTAGCTGCCTGTATTCCGGGGGAGTGGGAGCACACAAAGGCCTGCTTGCTGACATACTCAACGCATATTCGATACACCACTACAAGAGCCCCTGCTTTGGTGTGACCCAGAGGTGCCGTGAGGATACTGGGAGTGGGGAACCATACTGTGTGAAGACACATTTTAACTGGGGCCAGTTCAGGTCCATTCAGCATACATTCACTGGACTCCTACTTATGCCAGGCACTAGAGAAATAAAGATGAAATGTCCTTGAGGTGCTCTAAGTAATATGAAGGAAAACAAATATATCAGTATCAGGAAGTGAGTGAAAAGAGTTAAAAAATTTTTTTTAAATTAAAAAATAAAAAAAATTTAAAAAATTAAAAAAGAAAAAAAGAGAGAGTCAAGTACTTGGGATACACAAGAGTGGAATCTGGCTAATAGGGAAACTAAGGCAAGGTAGTTGTTGCTTTGTATTAGGTCTCCAGGCTTTTAAAGCCTCACAAAGCTACAATTTTCAGTAGTACTGATTATGACCAATAATTAGACTTACATATTTCAAAATCAAGAAGAGATGGTGTAGGTTAAGAAAATTAGCATTACTAAAAAAAAAAAAAAAAAAAAAGAAAATTAGCATTACTAAGCTAAATGTTGGACTTAGTTTTTTTCCTTGCCTTCCCTCCTTCCTTTCTTTTCTTCTTCTTTTTTTCCCTATGGTCTCAAGGCACATGGTGCACAAGGCCTCATGACTGGTAGAGTAGGAAACTATATAATGCTTAAAAGCATCTTTACTTAATCCCATGACCTATTCTTTTACCCTTTGACATTAAAACCTTAAGTCACTAATTGGCTCAGATGAACTAAGATGACTAAAGCTCAGGGGTCTGAAAAAAATAGAAACAATATTACAATAGATACGGGTATTTCTCCATTCAGCTGGCATCACTGAGACTCTAACTTAACTAAAGAATCTCTCTTCTGTGCTTGTTAGTTAGCAGTCCACTGGAATAAAATATAATATGCCTGGGTTGTTTTAACATGGAGACACTGCACAGTTTCCTCACCAACATGGTGTGAAAGAAGGTCTATGAAACCTCTGGTGGCTTCTTAGCCAACAGCTAAGAAACCTTTGTCGGGACTGAGAAACACCAAGACCTGTGGCCCTGACTATTGGCTCTGGACAAGTTTTTAGCTAAAGGAATGAAGAAATGCTTGTTTTAATCTTTCTTTTCTTCTTTTTTTTTTTTTTTTTTTAAGATTTACTTATTTATTTGACAAAGAGAGAGACATGACAAGTAGGCAGAGAGGCAGGCAGAGAGAGAAGGAGAGGCAGGCTCCCCGCTGAGCAGAGAGCCCGATGCGGGGCTCGATCCCAGGACCCCGGGATCATGACCTGAGCTGAAGGCAGAGGCTTTAACCCACTGAGTCACCCAGGTGCCCACTTGTTTTAATTTCTTATTCTTTTTTTTTTTCCTTCCGGTAGAATTAGGGCTAAATTTAACCTGTAAAATTTGCATGTAATATTTTTAATCTATAAATGAATAAAATTACATACATATGTTACAATGACAAATTAAATCCACCCTTTAAGTTATGAAATAAAATAGTAACAACCCTGCTGCATCCACCTGTGCAAGAGCTAACCATTCTCCTGACTTTTACACTACACATCATTTCCAATTTTACCACTTACATATACATTGCTTAGTTGTGTTTCTTTCGTTTCTTTTTGAGCTTGCTAAAAATGATATCCCATTGTATGTAGTGTTCTGCAACTTTTTCCTCTCATTATTACTAAGATTCGGCCCTGCTGTTGCATGTTGCTGTAGTTTATTTACTGCTGTAAAGTAAATAACTGTAGTTATTTTACTGCTATAAAATGTTACAATGTAAATAAACTAAAATTCATTGGTGCATTTTTCTGCTGATGGGAATTTGAGTTTTTTCAGCGTTTTGCTATTATAACATTGCTATTAACATTTGTCTAATTTCACCTATGTACAAACGTGAGAGTATTTCTAGGTAAACAGTGAGGTAAGGGATAGCAAGGATATGCTGAGTTGTGGAGAATTTGAGATCCAACTTCATAATACTAAATTTTTCTCCAAATTAGTTACTTCTCTAATTTTTGAATTAATTTACACTTTTACCAGCAGCACATAAACATTCCTACTGATTCGCATTCACAGATATTGGCCATTGTTAGATTTCTTTATTTTTGCCAGTCTCTTGAGTAAAAATGGTATCTTATTGTGACCTTCATTTGCAGTTCCTCGATCACTAATGAGGCTGAACATCTTTTTGTGTTGAATTGCCACTTGTGTTTTTCTGAAATATCTTTTCATGCCATTTGCCCATTTTTCTTTTGGGAAGTTTGCCTTTTTTACTGATTATAATAGTTCTTTATACATCATAGGTACTAATGCTTTGCTGGTTTCACGTTTTACAAATTTCTTAATTTAGTATTTAAGTATTTCAGTATTCTTAGTATTAGTATCTTTTTTAAAAGATATTTTATGGGGCGCCTGGGTGGCTCAGTCGTTAAGCGTC
>CM053607.1:89789643-89860536 GCA_028646535.1 Procyon lotor
TTATTTTTTTGAAAGAGAGAGAGAGTGCAAGTGCATGTGCACAAGGAGAGGTTGGGGTAAGAGGGGAGGGAGAAGCAAGCTCCCAACTGAGCAGGAGCCCAATGTGGGGCTCAATCCCAGGACCCCAGGATCACAACCTGAGCTCAAGGCAGGCTAACCAACTGAGCCACTCAGATGCCTCAGTATTAGTATCTTTTCACTTTATTAATAGAAGTTCTTTCTTTTTTTTAAGATTTATGTATTTATGTGGGGCACCTGGGTGGCTCAGCCTTTGAGCCTCTGCCTTCGGCTCTGGGCGTGAGCTGGGATCTGGGATCAAGCCACACATCAGGCTCCTAGGCTCTGTGGGGAGCCTGCTTCTCCCTCTCCCACTTCCTCTGCTTGAGTTCCCTCTCTTACTGTGAAATGAATAAATAAAATTTTTAACAACAAAAAGATTTATGTATTTATTTTAGAGAGAGAAAGAGAGAGAGACACAGAGAGAGAGTGCATGAGCTGGGGAGAGGGGCAAAGGGAGGGGAGAGAATCCTCAAGCAAACTCCCTGATGAGCAGGAGCCTGACTCAGGGTCCAATCTCTGGACACCGAGATCATGACCTGAGCCAAAACTAAGAATTGGACACTTAACCCACTGAGCCACTCAGGCACCCCAGAAGTTCTTTATTTTAATTTAGTCATGTTTATCAGTCATTTTACAGTTAGCACTCTGGTGTCTCATTTAACAAATACTTCCCTGCTCAGGTGCCATAAAGATATATTTCTTTATATCTTCTAGAGGCTGTTTCTCAATTGGGTTGTGAGAAGGAGATCCAATTTTATGGAACAAGGAGATAACCATGTTCTAGCACCAATCACTGAAGATCTACCTTTTAGATCTGTCACCAACTGTTCCTCACTTTGGTTTGATGAACAGTTACTAAACATTCACCTCTGTGGCTCCTAGGAAGTTACCATTTCTGAGCTTCAGTATCTCCATTTATAAAAAGGGATGCCTCACAAGATTGGCATACAAGTTAAATCCGATAAACTGCAAGGCTGTGCCAATGTAAACTACTAACCACACATTAGGAAGGAGGTAGGAAGACTATAGTATGTGAGTCTCAGGCTCTATTATAATTTCATCCTTCTATAGTCAACACGTGGCTTATTTTGGAGGGTTTGAAACATGACTGCAAATTAGCTGATACTTCTTAGACTGAGATGTAGTGGTCCTTGAATTTGGGCAGACTGCAGTGACTAGTCAATCAGTACAGTATGGCCAAAGTGATACTTATGTGACTTCTGAGGAGGTCAGAAAATGCAATGAAGCCTCTGTGTAGAGTCTTGAAACACCCTTGTTGGAGTCCTGAGTCTCCGTAAAACATGTTCTACTACCCTGATGCTACCAGGCTGTGAGAAAGTCCAAATTAGCGCACATGAGACAACATGGAGATGCCCAGACATAATAGGAAGAGATACTGGTTGGCTTCTACAGGCTTCAGCCCCAGCCACTGCCTCCAACCCATGCAGGACACCATGCCAGAACTACCCAAAGGATTCCTTTCTCAATTTCTGATCCACAGAAACCGTGAAAGAAAATAAAATGATTGTTGCTATTTTCAGCCAGTAAGTTTTGAATAGGTTATATACATCGATAGACAACTGGAAGCCTCACTGAGCACAAACTTTGCATAAAAAAATGGTGAACAGTAATTTCATATTTCTATTCATCAACCCTAAGTGAGGAAAAACAGGAGAGCTAAAATAATATTTTATATTATTATTAATATTTTATATTATTATTATTATAGATTATTGTCTACATTGGTGGTATCTTGAGATCTCAATATTATTCAGAGCACCTTCATTTTAATAGATCATGTCTGAAATTGGGGAATTCATATAAATTTAAGATGCTATTACCCAGCTTACTGAAGGCTTTACATATTACGTCATGGTTGTCATAGTTTACTTACAACATAACAGAGAAAAAGAAATAGAATGCTTAGATATATCTAACTTTGTCTTTTTAAAATTAATTTATTTCTTGAGAGAGAGAGACAGAGACACACAAGTAGTAGGGAGAGGCAGAGGAAGAGAGAGAGAATGTTAAGCAGTCTCCATGCCCACCGTGGGGCCCGACTCAAGGCTCAATCTCAAAACCCTGAGATGACAACCTGAGCCAAAATCAAGAGTTGGACACTTAAGCAACTAAGCCACTCAGGTGACCCTAACTTTGTCTTTCAGTTACGAGTGGGATGAGATTTACCATTTGTTAAATTACCTAATGCTACCAGAAAGCTCATACTGATAGTTTCAGATTTTAAAAAATATTGCCTAAATACTGAGTAATATATAGAATTGTTGAATCACAATATTGTATACCTATTTAACATTGTATGAAACTTATTTAACACTGTATGTTAACTATACCAGAATAAAATAAAATAAAATAAATACTGCTTAAATAAACACAAGGAAAAGTGTTTGCCAAGGAAACAAGGAAAGTGTTTGTCAAGGAAAGTGTTTAAAGGTAACTAAAGTCACTAAATAACCTCCACTGCATTTAAAAAAACCCACAAGTTTTTAGATTATTCTGATCTAGCCCTAAGAGACATTGTAAAAGCTTAAAATGGCCACACAATAATTGACACGTGTAGTAATAATTGCTCTTTTGGAAAAAAGGAAAAATTATGGAAACAATTCTGAAACTACTGTAAATTACTACAATAAAACCCTGAAGTGAACTAGTTTCAACAAATGAACAAATATGATGACCCCTCTGATGTCTAGTTGGTATAATACACTAGTATACTACACAGGCAGAAGTTTGCTCTCAACTTAATGTGATCAGATCACAATATATACAAAATTTAAAAGTGTAACAAAGAAATCTAAAGTGACAATCCCCCCATATTGTGATGATGTTCATAAAAATCAGAGAAAAATATCAGATAGAATATATAACATCAAGATTGCAATACCTTCTTGAGGCTAGAAAGTCCTAAATGAAAACTAAGAGGTCAGAATGAAAACTGAGTTGATCAAAGGAAAATAGAAATTCTGGGAAAAAGCTCTAAATATGTATATAATATAGAGCTAGAAAGGAAATAAGATTTTTGAAGGATGAAATAAAAAATATGAGACTGTAGGGATCCCTGGGTGGCTCATCGGTTAACTGTCTGCCTTTGGCTCAGTCACAATCTCAGGGTCCTGTGATTGAACCCCATGTCAGGCTCCCTGCTCAGGGGGAACCTGCTTCCCCCTCTGCCTGGTGCTCTCCCTGCTTGTGCTCACTCTCTTTCTCTCTGACAAATAAATAAATAAAATCTTTGAAAAAAACCAGGAGACTGTAAGAGGCCATGATTTGAATCACAAAGAATAATAACTGGGGTCAAAGAATAAAAACATGTAACTAATAAGGAACTAATAAAGTTATTATAATGTTATTATATAATAATATATAATGTTATTTATAATATTATAATATAATATAATACAATATATTTTATAATGTATTATTATTTAACATATATTACTTATAGTATTATATTATATATTATTATACTATGTAATAATACTATAATAATAATACAATTATATTATGTTATAATAATAATGTTATTATGTTATTTTTGTTATATTTTTATATATTATGTTATATTATAATTTATGTTATTTTTACAGTGCTAAAGATGAACATTTACGAACCAAAGAGATGAATATAAATTACAGGGAGAAAAGTGCCTGTTTGACATGAGGGGACAGAAAGCATGCACATTTTACATGTCTAAATAAAGTCTTGATTACATATTCTTTAGTAAGTTACAAATAAAACATCTAAAGTAAAACTGCTTTTCTATTTCAACTGTTGTCATAATTTGCCAAAAATCCAACAACATTTTTTTGATTTTTTGCATAAAGACACATGCAAAATTAAACAAAAAACGTCTAGGATTGTAAAACAATGGTTGTTTTCTAAACACACTGCTGGGTGTCATGAAAACAAAAATTCAAAGCAAAGACATAATGAAACTCGAGGAAGGAAATCAACATTGGCAATGAAAAGACCAAAAACATTCAAGGCACACCGACCTAAAACATTCATTATCCATCATTTCTGTGGGTCCTGAAAAATTTAAGGATGACAGACAGCAATGGCTGATGTGAAGCATCAACAATTATGTCATCTATCATGGACAAAGCCACATGATATTTGCAGGTAAACAACTTACAAGTCCATTTGCTTGTAGCTGACCTGATCTAATACAAACCCTGCAACATTTTGAAAATTCCAAGAGGTTTTTACATTGAGCCATTACGTTCATGCTGGTTAAAAAGCCTTAGATGTATAGATGTACACTTTTTTACACTTGGTCTTCAGTGTTAAGTGCATATAATTGGCGACTCAACATAAAACTGTGGTACAACCATATATAACACCAAAAAGCCCCCCAATATATAACACTATGCTATGCCTATTATTGTAAAAATCAGAAACAAAATCTAGTAATTTTCAAACACTTTTTATTGTTAGTCAAAGATTTTTACTTTTTTATTGTAGATTTTGTTTCCCTTTGAAAGGGATTGATAACGTTAGGGTGCCTGGGTGGCTCTGTTGGTTAAGCATTCAACTCTTGAGTTTAGCTCAGGTCATGATCTCAGGATCATGAGATCAAGCCCCATGAAGGGCTCTGCACTCAGCAGGGAGTCTGCTTGAGATTCTCTCTCCCTCTCTGCCCTACCCCACTCTTTTGTGTGCACATGTGCGTGTACACTTTCTCTCTTTCTCAAATGAATAAATAAATCTTTGAAGGGATTTATAAGGTCATTTACCTGTAAATGTACAATTCTCAGGAATATATCTTCTCTCATGCTCATCTCAATATCAAAACGAGAAAGTCTCTTGTCTGCTTCTGTACTTGCTGCCCGTACTTCTTTGTCAGAGGAGACATGCTGGGGAAAGTCTAACATGGTTCGTTCCACTGTCAATAGAGGAAAAAACCATAAGGACTCATCAGATCAGTTCTAAGAAAAATACTTCCTTCCTAAATGAATGATCATCCCAATTTAAGTTTTTCATTTTATACTTTCTCTAAAGGTTCCTAAGGCTATCAAGAAACAGCATCTAATGCAGGACTTGATTGTGGCAGTGGCATTATTGGGAACAATAAGGGTGTGCACTGAGTACTTACCAAGTATGCTTAGGGTGTAATTTGTTAACTGGGAATGCAGAAGGATAAAGACATAGTTCTCATAGTGACGCATTTTATAGTCTGGGATGTGGGAGTAAGGAACAGTACGTGAAAAGATAAAGAACAATACAGGACAGAGCACCTTACTGTCAATGAATGGCATAGTAATTCAAAGACAGTAATACTCAGAACTGGAGCACTGTGTAATCCCTTATGGGAAGCCTGGCCCTTAGGATGGGCAGGCCAAGAGGAAGACCTCAGAAGAGAATTCAAGAAGTAGAGACTACAAGCATGGGGACTGACAGACACAGGATGTTTTAGAAAAAGGCAGAGCAATTTAGTGGGAAGGGGTTTGTTTAGACCACAAATTCTTAACCTTTACTACAGATTTCTTAGAGAATCTAATCAAAACCCTCCCCCAAATGCAAACACTCATACAAGCATAAGAAGTTCTATACCGTTACAGAAGAGTCCCGGAAATCTCAGTGGACACATCCAGTAACCAGCTCAATATTGGGGCTATTCCTATTACACGATGGTGGTAATATAGTCTGCTCTAATTTTCACATATTAAAATTGTTTCTTGGGTTTTTCATATATTTGTGTTTTGACTTTAATTGGGCAAAAATCTGACGTCAGTGAAATAACCCATAGTATAGGAAAAAAATGAGTATGGTTTGTAGGGATGATTGTGGCTATGCTGTGACAGTAAATACATGTTTATTATCTTTAATACTTTGAAGGTATTCTAAAGAGGTAAAACTGTCACATGTGATATATGGTAGAGCGCAGAACATACCAAGAAATTGTCCAGTTACACAAGTTACCTCACTTATGTCAATCCTCTTAAAACATTGCTACAAATAAAACTGTATATAAAGTTGCCTCAAATATCTGAATGAATTCATAAGGTATGGCTTAAAAAATCAATTTAAATAAGTATTCTTCAAGGATTTCATATAAAATATGCACTTTTATGTCCCTTGATTAAAGAAAGAATGGAACAGAATTAAAATTTCATACACATAGCATTTGCTTAATAGAGTTAACTGTATATAGTTTACTTTTTAAAATTAGCTCAAGAAGATATTATGAAAAAAATCAAAATTGCTCCAGAACTATAATGAACAGAACAAAATGCAGTAGCCTAAAATTGGAAACATAAACAAACAATAATACTAAAAACCATTTCCTTCCTTACTTTGCCACAAAGACCTGAACCAGACTTATGCTCTCACTGACAAACTATAAACAGTACCTGACACTAGATGAATGAGGTTTTAACAGCTATTACAGAAGGCAGATCGAATTCTGAGAACAGTATATATACTCATAAGAGAAAGTTAGTCTTTAAAAAGCTACTCCTAAACTGGAAAATTTTTATGACTAACTCACAGAGGTAAATTTGTGGGACAGCAAGAATATCAGAAAACTTAAAGTATATTTAAAAGATGTATTATTGGCGAAAAAGTAGAATTTTAAGATAATTTTTTAAAAGATTTTGTTTTTTCCCCACCGATTTCTGTATTTGTTAAATGCATAAGTCACCAGGCTGGCACACCACTTTGGCCATATGTGACGGAGAAACTGAGGCTCTGAACTAAGGACAAACCACATACAGGGAGGGAGAGACACATGAAGTTGCCTTCTGGGAAAACTGCTGAATGGGGACCAATTCCAACCCTCTGACTTTGACTAATGAGATCAACCAAGTCTTTTTTATTCAAGAGTTTAAACTCAAGACTTAAGCCAGATTTAGTGGCCATTAATCAGAGTGAAGCAGGTGGTGGTAAGAGGCAGAAAATGAAACAGAAGAGCTAAGAGAGTCCCTATTATGGTGGGACGTAGGGTAGGGAACTCTGGGTGTTGAGGGGCTGATGGAGGTAAAGAGATGACTACATCAGTAGGGCCGTGCAGGATTCTGGATGACCTTCCAGATGACCTTCCAGCGTACAAATAAATGTTTATGATATCCAATTCTACAGATACCCTGTGTTCTTACAAAGCCTGGATACATGGCCAAGGTTGCTTAGCCATAATTATACTCCAGAGTACACCTAACCCTTAGGGGCAACAGACGTGAATCTTCCTTCCTTTAAACTCAAAGGACCTAATACTTACTTACAAAGATAATATATTTTAAGTGTAGGAAATATGGAAAATAGAGAAAAGCAGAAAGAATAAATTTTTAAAAATCAAATGAAAACCCAATACTCAAGAAATCAGTGATTATTAAAATTTGTGTTTTTTCTTCTGGGTTTCCTATTACTTTTTTTAAAAAAATGTTATCAAATATTGTTCCTCAACATGATCTTAATGGCTATGTAGTGTTGTAGAGGCTGAATGTATCATTATTTGGCCTTTGTATTGGTTGGCACCCAGGGGTTGTTTCCAAGCGTTTGCTATGACAGAGTACCTGTTTAAACATAAATGTATACACAGTTTCTCCTGTGTTTATTTCCTGATTATTTCCTTAGATTAAATGCCTAGATGCAGAACTGTAGGGCTAGGATATGAACTTCTTAAGAGTTTTGATGTATTACATTAAAATACTCTCCAGAAAGCAGCTGTAAAGAGAAGGTACATTTTGGAGCACCAATGCCAACATGATAAAAAATTTTAATCTTATTTAATTGAATTCTAGGCAATTAATTAATGATTATGGAAAAATCAATGTCTTGTAAAATTGGAAAATGGACTGATTGCCCAAACAGAACGCATACGATGGTTTATGATGCCTACAAAACGAAATATCAAAGTGTTTCTACATCCTACTCACCTATATACTTCACTTCTACATCTGCCAGTGCCTGCAAACAGTTCTCGTAAGTTACTGCCTCAACATCAAGCATTCCAATAGTATCGTACACCTGTTTGGTCTGCACAATGAGCTCCTCGGTTCTTGTTTTAATTTGCTCTGGTGAAAGATCCCATCTTAAAACATTTCTGCCAGCCACAGTATAGGAAGACATTGCCTGAAGGGGAGACATCACTTCTCTTCCTAAAGTCATTCTGAATAAAATTCTGGAACCACCAAGTCTAAAAAGAATCAGAAAAAGAATAAAAATTAAGCATTTCTTGGTCCAAAGTTGATACACAAATGTGTATTATTAATCAAATTAAAAAGGGGCTCAATCCCAGGACCCTGGGATCATGACCTGAGCCAAAGACAGACGCTTCATGACTGAGCTACCTAGGTGCCCCTAAAAAGAACTTTTTAATAAAATTGAGCAAATCTCTTTCAGGTGAACACATAAGCATAAAATTAAATCCTTTGTATTTTTTTTCTCCCTAAATGCAGATTTAATGGAATTAGTACTTACCAAACACTGAATTGGTTATGTAATTAAATCATGTTGAGATATAATTTTAGAGCTTATATATAAATATATAATATACATAAATATAATTTTAGAGGTTTTAAATAAAATTATAATTAATAGATAACATTTGTTGTTGTGTTTAGGCACTGTATTAAAGGCTTTCCATTTATTCACTCAGTCCTCACAACAAAACTACAAGGCAGGAACTGTGGTTATTCTCATTTTACCAAAGAGGAAACTAAAACACAAAAAAGTTAAGTAACTTGCCCAAGGTCACATAGCTGGTTATATGGTGGGAGCTAGGATTAAAAACCAGATAGTTGAGATCCGAACCCACACTCTTAACTACTATGCTAAACTTCATTCCTATTATATTACAAGACCCCAAAAGAACCTTATGTGGTAGGCAGTGCATTATTCCCTTTTAATAGATGATGTAGTTGAGGCTCAGAGAGGCTAAGTGGCTTATTTAAGGTCATTCACTTAACAGACACTTATGACCATATACTATCTGGTCATTGTGGCAGGCATTAAAGAAATAGGCAAACTGACTAGGACTCCACTATTATAAAAGAGTAAAGAGACGAATTGATAAACTATTATATTGAGATGAGCATTATGACAGGGATAAGCAGAGGGAATTCGGAAATGCCACAGAAGTTACTTTTCTAGGAAGATTTTCCAGAGGGCACAAGGAGGGCACAAGTCAAGGTCTGGATAATGTCCAGAAATTATCCAAATGCCAAAAGCTGACCTCTGATAAGGTCAGGAGGGACTAGAGAATGAAGAGTCTTAAGAATCACTAAAAATTTCAGCTTTATTCTGAGGTCAGTGAGAGAGCCAATGAAGGTTTTAATCATGTGAGAGATGAAGTAAGATACACATTCTAGAGAAATCACCCAAATTATACTGAGTTGAAAGGTTTGGAAAAGAGAGATCATACTAGAGGAAAGCTATTACTGTAAACGGGGCTTAATATTATGGTATCCTGAACTAGGAAATAGGGAAACTAGAGTGACTTAGTAGATATTTCAGAAACAGAATCAATATGATGTGGCCCTTGGTTTAGGGGTCGGGGATGAGAGAGTAAAGGATATTGTCCAGAATTCTGTCTTGTAACTGGATGGAGGGATGGTGGTGGTACCATCATTAAACGAGTAAATTTAGAAGGAAGTGGCTTTTTGTGGGGAAAAAGAGAAATCCACTTTTGGACATACCAAATTCAAAGTGGCTGTAGCACATGTAAGTGGAATTCATTAATATTAGGTGGTAATGGGAGTTACAGGGCTCAGGGCTGGTTGAACTGGCTCAAGGGAGTTTGCAGAATAACAGAACAACCGAGCCTTAATTCTAGTTCACTGAAGTAGAAGGAATATCAAGCCAGAATGGATTTAGGAAGTTGTGAAAAGTACAAAAAGGGAGGGAGTGCAAAAGGGCCAAATGTACAAATCTCAAGAAAGATGAAAGAGTCTGTTAAATTTAGCGGCAGGAATGTCCCTGATGGCTCTAGCAAGAGCTGTGTCAGTGGGATGGTAGTGGTGGAAGTCAGAATCCTATGACTGAGAGGGAGGAAAAAGGTAAAGAACTGGAGAGTGCATCTAAACAATTCTCTAGAGCTGGATGCGTTTTAGAGAAGAGAGACTACAGTCTCAGTAAAATAAAACAGGGAAAGTGGGAATACTTAGGTTATAGTAAAGAAGCATGGGTATGAATTTAAGAATTCAAAGGTTAAGCAATCTGACAAGATCCAGGTTAAGCAATCTGACAAGATCCAGGATATCAAGAAGTGGATGGCTGATTTAAATGAGGTGAAAGAAAAAAAAAAATGAGGTGAAAGAACGCAAATGACCGACAATCTAGTACTGGACAAACTGTTTATGTGAGGGGCGCCTGGGTGGCTCAGTCTGTTAAGAGTCTGCCTTGGGCTCAGGTCATGATCTCCAGGTCCTGGGACTGAGCCCCATGATGGGCCCCGGCTCAGTGGGGGTCTGCTTCTCCTTCTGCTGCTCCCCCTGCTTGTGCTCTCTCTGTCAAATAAATAAATAAAATATTTTTAAAAAATCATCTATGTGGACACTGGAGTCAGTATCTTGATAGCTGAGCTGGGAGTAGAAGGGAAGACTGAGCCCAAAACTAAAGTCTTCAAAGACTGGAGAAGACCAACCAGCTAGTTGGTGGAGGACATCACTAGCAGGGCATGGAATGATAAAACCAGACTGCGAGCCTAGAAGGGGTTTTTACACAATGGTGAAGAAGTGTTGGTCTGGGAGCATGACTGGGGGCGAGGCAGGAGCTGGGGAACGAAGGAGATGTGGTCTTTCCTCCTTACTTTGTGGTATTCGGGCTGTGGAAGAAAGAGGGATATAAAGAAACTATTTTCCCCAGCGTTGAATGGATTCCAGTGAAGGTTAATAGAAGAAAAGACAATCTGGATAGTATAAAAAAGTGGAGGAGTTTATTATGGCACAAGGGTTCCAGAAAGAGCGAGGGAGAAGTCTAAGAGTAGAACAGATAGCTAGATGGGTGTGGGTTGTCCAGCCATTCACTGCTTCCCTCTAAGTAGATATACATTATTCTTCCTGGTACCCATGCATCACCAACCTCCCTGTCCCAGTCCATGATCTGTGAAGGTGGCTGTCTCTACCCTCAGAACTTCCATTCCCAATGTATATAACTGAGTAAGCTTATGTCCTTGACAGCAGCTGACATCTACCTTATGACAAAGAGTAGAACCTGACTTAGGATGAAACAAACACTGTGAAGAGAACACTAAGGGAAGGAAAGCAAATATTTACTGATATCCGTAAGCCCCTACCTTAATTAACTCTGGAACCTGGCCTAGGGCTACTTTCCAGTTATGTTTAAGCCAGTTTGAAGACAGTTTTACATTACTTACTTCATAGAGGATTCTAGCTGATCAAGGAATGAGCGCACACACACACAAAAGTATGAAGGTCACAACAAGAAATGATGGGTGACTGGAGGGTCTTAAATCCTTGGTGATGGACGAGAGTAGTAGGGATGCAAAGTTCAATGTGTGGAGTTGGCTGGAAGTATCCAAAATAATTATTTCCATAAACCCCCATGGAAACACAGAACTGAGGCCTCAAGGAGGACTCAGCCATGACCACGAATGACTGGCTTTCCAAGTAAGTTCTAGTATAAGTGAAGAGGCTGGCTTTGGGATTGCTGATGTAATGACCAGGAAGTGGACTGATGACTGAAACATACCACTTCTGTAGCCTAACCCCCTGTTCTTTTCTCGACTCTTCCAAGTACAAACCAATTATTACAAATTTTCATTATTGTTAAATACCTTTAAGAGAAAATGACTTCAAACATTTACTGATAAGATGAATCTCCATTAGTTTTCCTTTATTTCCTAATATTTCTCTAAAGGTTCAGTGTGTGATAAGAGCATACATGATTTTAACTCAGTGAAACTGGTATTTCTCATAAAAAAATATGAGACCCTCAACCCTGGCTGAAAAGACATATCCATAATCACTCTTGTACAGTTTCTTTGGCAATTAATGAAAACTACCCCTTCCCGGAGAACTGCACCTGTGCAGGGAAACCAGCGCACCTGCAATCACTCTAGCAAATGGTATTATACCCTTGAGAATCTGGTAAGGGTTTTTTCTGGTAACTTTTTGCAACTGCAAAGTACCAGAGTTGAAAGCAGGCAACAGAGTATGATTCTGTCTTCTCTACAGGAGTTATTACATGCAATTATTTGAAAATGAGACTCTAGATTAAAGCTGAGATTTCTACTGTGTAATTAAACATTAGTTTGTTTGTTTTTCTTTCTATAAACTTTCAGGCTCTATTATTCCTGTACCATCCATACTTTCTTCATTGTCTCTTCTCTCTTTGAAACACTTTTCAACACAAAACTCTGAAACTTCTGACTAAGAAATAATACAGAATACTACAATGGAATTGACAGGAAGGTCTATTTGTTAGGGCTGCAGTGCCCTGTGTCCCACAAACAAATAAGGTTTGGAAAAAAAAACAAAACACCAAAAAACCAAGTGGCACAGATTTTGAAAGAGATCACCAGGTTGCAGAATTTCACTTGGAAAAATAAGCAAGCTACAATTATTCTGAGTTAATTACTGTCTTAAAAATTTTTGCAAAACATTTATGGAATGTACTTTCAGAAATTCTGTGACTTATTGAATTCATATTCTTTTGAAGCATAGTTTAAAGGCCTCTACTTCCTGCCATCAGGGCTTCTTTGACCACTCCTATTCATCCAAATCTGAGATTCTATCACCTTTTACTTATGTCATTCATTTTACACATTTAAATTACTATTATCCACCTGTTCCATTGGCTTGACTCATACTCCGAATTAGACTAGGGTTTTCCCAAGCACAATAACCACTGTACATGTCTTTTGTCAAAACCCCCAACCCTGGGGCACCTGGGTGGCTCAATGGGTTAGGGCCTCTGCCTTCGGCTCAGGTCATGATCTTAGGGTCCTGGGATCCAGCCCTGCATCAGGCTCTCTGCTCAACAGGGAGACTGCTTCCCCCTCTTTCTCTCTGCCTGCCTCTCTGCCTACTTATGATCTCTCCCTCTCTGTCAAATGAATAAATAAGAAAAATCTTTAAAAAGAAATCCCCAACCCTAACACACTGCACACTGCTGAGCACATAATAGATGCTTACTGTGTACTTGAAAGGAGATCGGACTGATGTGGCTAAAACAGTGCAGCAACACTATCTTCCTTCAACATCATGCTTAACCAACTGAGCCACCCATTTAAGGACCTTTTAATTTGACTTAGAACTGCTCCACGAACATAATGTTATAGAAATACATGCCTTGGAAAAAAAAAAAAAAAAGAATTACATGCCTTGGAATAAGTCACCTTTTACCACTAAACAGAGGCTCAGATTCTCAGCCAAAATTATTACTTTTGATGTTCTTTACCACAACTGATGTCCAGAAAGATCCTTTTAGGTTGACTACTGAGTTTACAGGGAATGAAATTAAGTATGATAATCTCTTGAACCTCTACCCATTCCTGTGTTTTTTTTCTTAGTTTTAATGAAAGATGTGTCTTCCAACTTATGGACTTCAATTTTTGCATCCTGCAAATTTCCCACTTACTGACTCTACTTCCTTGTCTTATCACTAATTCATCTACATTATTCCACTAAACCCCTGGTAAAGCTCACTTTTACTCTTTCTTAGTCCTTCTTCCACTTTTCTGACCATTTCTTCTCAGTCTCCTTTGTTGACTTCTCTTCCTGTACCCACTGAAAAAAGTTGGTGTCTCCCATGACTCCATCCAGATGCTTAGCTAGAGCTCAGACTTGAAGACACCTCAAATGGAACATGTTTGAAATTTGATCTTTCTCATGAATTCCCACTCCCAGTTTACTAATCATAAGCTAGAAACTTGCCACACATATGACTAGTGAGTACCACCATCACACCTACTCTTTTTTTTTTTTTTTTTTAAGATTTTATTTATTTGCCAGAGAAACACAGCGAGAGAGGGAACACAAGCAGAGGGAATGGTAGCGGGAGAAGCAGGCTTCCTGCCGAGCAGGGAGCCCGATGTGGGGCTCGATCCCAGAACCCTGGGATCATGACCTGGGCCGAAGGCAGACGCTTAACGACTGAGCCACCCAGGCGCCCCACACCTACTCTTTATTAAGAGCCTGCTAATGTGCTGGCATTATATCAAGAGTTTATATGACTTTCCTTTATTTAATCCTCCCAAGAAGCCAAGAGGCACATATTAATAACCTCCTTGTATGGGGGCATGGAGAGTAAAGCGTCAAGGTCACAAAGCAGGCGTGGAGCTGGGATTTAAACCTAGATCTGAGTACGAAGCCCATACTCTCAACTACCAGGCTATACAAATGTTGCAACTGCACCCTAGAGAAGGAAAACAGCAGATGATTGTCCAACTGGCTTATAATGGGGAGAGAATCAGGCAAGTCGAGCTTGTCTCAGCTGCTATCTATACCACTCCCTGAGGGGCTGCTGCAAAGACTGTGGAAGAAGGCCTGACTTCAGCTTTCATCCAGCTCTGAAAACCACGCCATGCAGGCACGGGCAGCTAGGAGTCACTCTTTCCAAAGATTAAACACCTCAAACTGGGACAACCTGATGGCTACCCTTTGCACCCTGGTCTCCTTCTTATCCAGAGCCCTTTGATTAACTCTTCTTAGGTAAGCAGTAAACTACTTGAGAAAGTGTGCTCATCAGAAGCTGTAAACAGAGCTACCCTATGACCCTGCAATTGTACTACTGCGTATTTACCCCAAAGAAGTAGATGTAGTACAAAGAAGGGCCACATGTACCCCACTGTTCATAGCAGCAATGGCCACAATCACCAAACTGTGGAAAGAGCCAAGATGCCCTTCAACAGATGAAAGGATAAAGAAGATATGGTCCATATATACAATGGAATATTATGCCTCCATCAGAAAGGATGATACCCAACTTTCGTATCAACGTGGACAGGACTGGAAGAGATTATGCGGAGTGAAATAAGTCAAGTGGATAGAGTCAGTTATCTTACGGTCTCACTTACATGAGAATAAGGAAAAACATGGAGGGCATTGTAAGAAGGAAAAGACGGAGGGGTGCCTGGGTGGCTCAGTCGTTAAGCGTCTGCCTTCGGCCCAGGTCAGATCCCAGGGTCCTGGGATCGAGCCCCGCATCGGGCTCTCTGCTCTGCAGGAGGCCTGCTTCTCCCGCTACCAGTCCCTCTGCTTGTGTTCCCTCTCTCGCTGTGTTTCTCTCTGTCAAATGAATAAAATCTTTAAAAAAAAAAAAAAAAAGAAAAAGAAAAGACGGGTGAATGGGGGGAAATTGGAGGGGGGAGATGAACCGTGAGAGACTGGACTCTGAGCAAAAAACTGAGGGTTTTGGGGGGGGCTGGGCGAGCCTGGTGATGGGTATTGAGGAGGGCACGTACTGCATGGAGCACTGGGTATGGTGCATAAACAATTAATCTTATAACACTGAAAAACTAAAATAAAAGTATTTGGGGAAAAAAAAGCTGCAAACACATTCTTAATGTACTTAGGCCAACAATCTAGGTTTCACATAGATAAGGTTCAGCAGAAGCATTCTAAGAAAATTTTTATGCAAGAAATGCTAGTTCTTAATTCCTTGGTGATTTCTCAGGTAAGATACAGTGAGCTATTACCATCATCTGTGAATATGCCTACACACCAGATTATATTATCAAGAAAAGGTTCATCATAAAGGGACTTCCCATGAAGTCATTCCTTTATTAATACTTACTGAGGTTACAAAGGTGAATAAGACACAGTTATTGCCCTGCAGGAGCTTACAGACTTGTAACAGAGACAAAGAGAATACAAGGCAGCAAATTTTATATGAATAAAGTGATAGGGAATTTAGAGGACAGAACAAGCAAATCTGCCATGGGGAAGTTCTGTATTTCTCACTATCCACATACAGACAGACAGACAGACACATACTTCTTTCTTTTATATCCTTTGTATAAAATGTTTTATTTTAGGGGCGCCTGGGTGGCTCAGTAGTTAAGCGTCTGCCTTCAGCGCATGTCATGATCCCAGGGTCCTGAGATCGAGCCCCACATCAGCTCCCTGCTCCATAGGAAGCCTGCGTCTCCCTTTCCCACTCCCCTTGCTTATGTTCCCTCTCCCACTGTCTCTCTCTGTATCAAATAAATAAATAAAATCTTGAAAAAAATAAAAACTTTTTATTTCATTTTCAATATTTTATTATTATTCTTATTAGCGGTGGCTAAATAGCTAATGGAATTAATCTAGAGTTATCATACTTCCATTTTATTTCAATTAGCATTTGTGGAAGGTCTAATACAATCTGTATTAAAAATCTAAAAAATAAATGATACAGCTAAAGACAGCTTTGGTCTTTTTTTTTTTTTTTAAAAGATACATGTGATGTATTATTTGTATCAGGGGTACAGGTCTGTGATTCATCAGTCTTACACCATTCACAGTGCTCACCATAGCACATACCCTCCACAGTGTCCATCACGCAGCCACCCCATCCCTCCCAACACCCCTCCCCCCCTCCTGCAACTCCCAGTTTGTTTCCTGAGGTTAAGAGTCTCTTATGGTTTCTCTCCCTTACTGGTTTCATCTAAAAATATGGAATGCTTCACGAATTTTTGTGCCATATTTGTGCAGGGGTCATGCTAATCTTCTCTGTATCGTTCCAATTTTAGTATATGTGCTGCCGAAGCAAGCACTGCTTTGCTCTTTTTTTAATCTGTAAGGAAAAAAGCATGAATTTATAAGTTAAAGCCCTATAAAGTGCCTAGTACTCGGTAGTTGTTTGTTGAATTAATTAAAATTGGTATGAAGATTGAATACCAGCCATAGATTGGCTGGTGAAGCACTAGGAAGGCTGACTGATCTGTTTCTCCTAGGTTGGGGGAAGAACGAAGACATTTTCCTTCTAACTCTACTAGAATCTAAGCTCTTTAAGAAAACACTCCACGTTTTAGTCACCTTTGTGTTTCTTAGCAAATGTGGAAGAATGTCTTAGTGCAAAGTATACACGTTGTAACTGCTGAATCAATGAGCTAGAAAAGTGATGAAAAATCTAAATTTGTCCTAGAATGACTATTAAGTTCAGCCCAAGACATGAAGTAAATAAGGTAATAAAGCAATCAAGAGAAGGTGCCAAGACAATAAAGTTGTTGAAGAAAAGTAATTAAGTAAGAGAAATATCCTTTGAGTCATGGACAGATTATCTACAGAATATGCCAGTAGACTTGGAAAGCGAAGTACACAATAAGACTGCTCTTGCTTCCACCTGCTGGTATGGGAAAGTAATTTCTTAGATTATACAGAAAATGTTTAGCAGCTCTAGGAAAACTTTAAAAAAACAATGAACTTTCAAAGTGCTCTTGCAAAGGTAACACGATATACTTCCCATAAAGAGCCCAATCACAAAAATATGTACCATGACCTCAGCTACAAACACTGAGTACAGAGCCCAAACATAGAGACATTCCAGTGGCCTTTATTTTCAGTAGCCTCCTATGTCAGATAAAGCCAAAAGCTATATCTATTTTCTTTCATTGTACAGTCCCCTTTTTGTACTCAATTTAAATTTAATTTTGAGGACATTTAAATTTGATGACTAATGGTCACAGAAATTCACACATGTGAAAATACACAAATACATAGAAATGAGTGGATCTAAAACCAGTGAAATATGAATAAGGTTGGTGGACTGCATCTATTCCTTATTGTAACTGGGAAAAACTATATGAAGTGGATATGGGATCATTTTGTATTATTTCTCATAACTGCGTGTAAATCTGTATCTCAAAATTTGAAGTTTTTTTAAAGATTTTATTTATTTATTTGAGGGAGAAACAGAGATAGCAACAGAGATAGCTGGAGAGAGCACAAGCAGGGAAGAGAAAGAGAAGCAGCCTCCCCACTGAGCAGGGAGCCCGATGTGGGGCTCGATCCCAGGACCTTGGGATCATGACCTGAGCATGGCAGAGGTTAAGCAGGGGCTTAACCAAATGGACCATCTAGGCACTCCTCAAAATTTAAAGTTTTTAAAAAAGGTGGCTGAGTGTTGTACCTACCACTTGTGGCTCCTTTAAGGGGAGGGAGAGAGTCCGTGACATCACAGTGATATACATGAGTGAAAGAGAAAGAAGGAAGGAAGGAAGGAAAGGAAGGAGGGAAGGAACCAAGGAAGGAAAAAAATAAGCAACTATACAGGTTAAATTCCAAATATTTGACGTAGATACTCTAGTGCTCAAGAAAGTGAAGATTAACTTCTCTCCTGCCTCAAGTACGGGTTGCACTTAGTGGCTTGCTCCCAAAGGGGAAGGGCATGGAGAAGAGGAAAAAAGTAACTTTATAGTAGAGAAACCTGGCAAACAGTATCTCAATCAACTGACCAAGATTAACATCATCAGTGATGCCATGTAGAATCGTGTACCCCTAAACATGACATAATAAAAAGGGCAAAATACCTCTGCTATCTTTTCCCCCAAACCTATAACCTTGGTCTAATTGTGAGACAAACACAAATTGAGTGATAGTCCATAAAATACCTGTTGGTACTACTCAGAACTGTCAAGGCCATTAAAAACAAAGACTGAATGATTCTCACAGCCCAGAGGAACCTAAGGGAACAAGCTGATTAAATATAGTGATCTGAAAGGGATTCTGAAAGAGGAAAAGGACATTAGGGAAAAATAAGTGAGATCAGAATAAAGTATAGAATTTAATTAATAATAATGTACATATAATGGTTCCTTAGTCATACTAAAGAACCAGTGTTGGTTCCATAGTAATATAAGATGTTAACATTAGGGGAAACTGGGTAAGGGATTTATGAGAACTCTCTGTACCATCGTGGCAACTTCTCTGTAAACCTGGAACAGTTTAAAAAACAAAAGTTTTTTTTTAAATATCAACAAAAATCTGATGACTAAAATGACTAGTGCAGCTATAAAGGTCCAATCTTGGTCTTACATAATGAAAATAGATTATTTTGGAGACAGTGCCACATACAACTTCAGTTGTGTACAACTTCCTATTATCAGTAAGTCTTTTTTTTTTTTAATTTTAAAAAGATTTTATTTTAGGGGTGCCTGGGTGGCTCAGTCGTTAAAGCGTCTGCCTTCAGCTCAGGTCATGATCCCAGGGTCCTGGGATTGAGCCCCGCATCAGGTTCCTTGCTCGGCAGGAAGCCAGCTTCTCCCGCTGCCATTCCCTTTGCTTGTGTTCCCTCTCTCGCTGTGTTTCTCTCTGTCAAATAAATAAAATCTTTAAAAAAAAAAAAAAGATTTTATTTTATTCATTTGAAAGAGAGAGAGAGAGAGATCACAAGTAGGCAGAGGCAGAGAGAGAGAGAGGAAAGCAGGCTCCCTGCTGAGCAGAGAGCCCGATGCGGGGCTGGATCCCAGGACCCTGAGATCATGACCTGAGCCGAAGGCAGAGGCTTTAACCCGTTGAGCCACCCAGGCGCCCCTCAGTAAGGCTTTTTAAAAGTAGAATGAATTATATTACAACAAAGTCTCCCCTAGGAATGAATGATGATTCAGTTTGGCAAACTCTTTCTTAAAATATTAGTAATCTGGGGTGCCTGAGTGGTATAGTCAGTTAAGTAACTCAGGTCATGAGTAACTCACGGGAGTGGGGCTTCAGGTTGGGCTTGGAGCTTGCTTGAGATTCTCTCTGCCTGGGAGGGCCTGGGTGGCTCAGTGGGTTAAAGCCTCTGCCTTCGGCTCAGGTCATGATCTCAGGGTCCTGGGATCGAGCCCCACATCAGGCTCTCTGCTCAGCATGGAAGCCTACTTCTCCCTCTGTGCCTGCCTCTCTGCCTACTTGTGATCTCTCTCTCTCTCTGTGAAATGAATAAATAAAATCTTAAAAAAAAATTCTCTCTGCCTTCCTCTGCCCCTTCCCGTCACCTGCTGCTCCTTGTGCTGTCTCTCTCTAAAATAGTCTTTTTTTTTTTTAAAGATTTTATTTATTTGACAGAGAGAAACACAGCAAGAGAGGGAACACAAGCAGAGGGAATGGTAGCGGGAGAAGCAGGCTTCCTGCCGAGCAAGGAGCCTGATGTGGGGCTCGATCCCAGGACTCTGAGATCATGACCTGAGCCAAAGGCAGATGCTTAATGACTGAGCCACCCAGGCACCCCTAAAATAGTCTTTTTTTAAAAAAGTTAGTTATCCACTTAAAAAAAAAGGAAATTTTCTTTAGATTTTGGAATGTAATGGAAGTAAGTTCTTATTCCCAAATTTCAATGTAAATACATGAGAAGGGACTCTTCAAATTCACCTTTTCCAAGAGATAGGAATAAAAATGAAAAATGTTAGAAAGAAATGGCTTAAGGTCATAGGAAGAACTATGTGACACTAGACATACCTATCTCATTTCTACTCTTGGCAAATAAAACTTATAGAGAAGGCTGATTACAAAGTTATAAGGAAGGAAATAGAAAAATCTCAGGTTCTGAAAAATAAGAAGCAGAAGACATTAGTCTAATTGTTTTCTCCTAATGTTGTATATAGGACAAGTGGCTTAATATTTATAGGTTTTAAAGAAATAACTATAAATGAACATGGAAAGATTTGTCTTAAATTCTTCAACTGGCTTAAGTAAAGCCACCTGAGAATCAGAGCATCTGAAATCAAGTGCTGCCTCACAAATGAAATCAAGGCTTCCTTAATAATTCATTAGTAAATGGCCTACCCACACTCATGGAAAACCACAATTCAAAAAAGACATCTCACTTTTATTTTTCTCTAGGAGGATGGATAAATTGCTTCTGGCATACTTAATCGGTGTTTGGAGTGTACTTTTCAGAAATGAAATCCTTACTAAATGACTCAGGAGAGAGACTTCTCTCCTCGGTACAGTAGTTAATATTTAGGCTCCTTTTTTGGGTCACCTCACATGGATATTTTGTTCAATGAATGATCATGGCTAAATCCTCATGCTAGGCCTAGCTAACAACTAGTTTGTTTTTCTTTTTAAAGATTGGTTCAGCCACAAATAGGTGCTTATTGTTATTACATGTGATGACGATATATAGATTATGTATCTACTATTATCTATCAATTATTATAGATTATGTATCTTTGAAAAAGAGTTTATCTCAGAGCTGTATGCTGAAATACTTATGATTAAAGTAGTATCATGCTGGGAATACGTTTCAAAATCACTGAAGGAGGAAGTATATGAAAACAGATTGGCCGTGAGCTGACAATTTTGAATCTTGGTGAAGGAGTTGCATCTACTAATTTCTGGCTTTGATTTATGATTACAAATTTATATCATAATAAAACAAAATGAAGGACTTTTCATGTGCCTAGCTCAGTTATTATTGTAAATTCAGACAAGTTCTGAAAAACAGATGAACACAACATTAACATGAACTCAATATATAAACTCATGCTGACAAGCATATTAAAAGGGACACTAGAGTCACCTGGCTGGCTCAGTCAGTAGAGCATGCAACTCTTGATCTCAGGGGTGCAAGTTCAAGCAAGCCCCAGGTTGGGCGTAGAGACTGCTTAAAAATAAACTCTTAAGAATAAATAAATAAAAAGAAAAGGGATACTAAATGGAACAAACCTCAAAGGAAAACAAGAGCACAAGAATAAATATATTTAACCAGTGAATGATGATTCACAAATTCACAGTTGAAAGGGGACTTAGAAACCAGCCAATTCAAATCCTTTAACTTAGGATGAAGGCCAGTGAAGTCCTGGGAAGCCAACTATGGGCTTATGCTTCAGCATTTCATTTTCTTGCAGATATAATGAATGCTACATTGTAAAAGGACTGTTAGAGAAGCTTCAAGGGATATGGCTTTCTAGTGGGCCCAAAGCAGGTGGCCAACAACTTTGAGTAGGGCTATCAGGTGGCTGGTATGCTACTTCATCTAGTTACGAGGAAGCCTCTAGTTGCTGCATGGCCACTGTCAACCACCACCACCAGCACCATCAATAATAAAAACAATGACAAACATTTATATAGCAGGCACTGTTCTAAGTGCTCTTCATATACTAACTCATTTAATCCTGCCAACAACACTGTGACACAGATCACCTCCATTTTTAGACATGATGAAACTAAGGCACAGAGAGGTTAGATAACTTACTTAAGGTCACACTGCAGAAATGGCCAGTAACCCAGGGAATCTTCCTCCAGAGGCCATGCCGTCCAATACTATGGTCTATCACCCAGTGGCTGGTCACGTTTGCCATTCTCTTGAGGCTGCCCACAGCTCAGCAGTGCCTGCTACTTTTCGTTAGTCTGTCCTGTCCTTGTTGAGACAGGCACAGACATAATCAGAAAGCGTGGCCTGTGGGGTTCTGGGTTGACACAGGCAATGTCCCAATTCTGCTGTTGGTGTGGTTTAGCAGCCCCTAGAAGCCAACTGTCTGTACTTTCATGAGAAATAAAAAAGTCAAGAGACTGTGTGAGAAAGGAAAATAATGATGACACCTTGTATTTCCATCAGATATGAACATCCTTAAGCAAATTTTACCACAATGATAAAAATGATTTCAAATTCTATGACTGCCTACATACCAAAAGGCTACTCTTTAAAGCAGAGAAGAGTTTCCTCACCAAAAAAAGATAAAAGGTAGGTTTAAAAATTTTTTTCCTCACAAACACGAAAGATGAGTCATTACCAACCTTAGCTCCTTTAGATTTTGAAATCACAGTGAAAGCAAAGGAAAGCACCTACTTGAAAATAACACTAGGACATTTTACTTACTTGTGAAGCGCTTATTACGTCTATGCACTATGCTAAGGGTTTTCTCTGCATCACCTCACTTAATCCTCATTCTATAGATGAAGAAGCCAACGAAGATAACATTCAATTACTAACTCCAGAGTCACATAGCTAAGTGGCACGTGTGGAATGTGAACCAGGCAATCTTATTCCAGAATCTGAAAGTTCAACCACCTACTAAGCTGTGTATTTCAACCTAAAAATGCTATATATTTTTTGTATACGCCAAGTCGCTGATTACTGTTAAATAAAAGAATTTCAGAACTGGAAGTCATCCAGAATGATTCTACTTTCTAGTGGAGCCCAAACAAGATTTGGTAAAGATGGAAGGAGAAAGGGCATCCATGACCGTGTTTCTGTTTTGCATAGACGTGAGTGAGAGCTAGCGGATTCAGGAGGAGGAGCAGATTAGACTGTTTTTTTTTTTCTTTTATGGGGGAGGGTGGGAGGACCGGAGAAAAAAGCTTTACATGCATTTGATTTTAGAATGGGGCAGTTTATAACACCAGTGAGCTATCCAAGTGGAGATATGTAATAGGCATGTGGAGCACAAAGGAAGTGAAGGCAGAGCTAGTTGGTAAAGAAAAGATGAGTAAGGCTTCAAGGAGCTTACTGGCTATTATGGAAGAGAAACATATTAGAATTTAGCAAACACTGGGGTACCTGGCCGACTCAGTTCGTGGAGTGTGTAACTTTTGATCTTGGGGTCTTGAGTTCAAGCCTCACAGTGGATGTAGAAATTATTTAAAAACAACATCTTCAAAAAAAAAAAAAAAAAGAATTTTGCAAATATGTATCGATCACTTCCGTGTACCAGACAATACAGTATTGTAAATGCAATTACAATACTGTATTATCAGTGTTACATCAAGATGTTATAGATAGAGAGAGGTCCAATACTCAACCCAGACTGGGGAGTCAGAGAAAGCTTCCTGGAGAAGGGATATGAATAGGAATTACCTAGGAAAGAACGGAACAGGATGAGTGAAGCCTAAAAGCAAGCCTGGAATTGTGGAATGACTAAGAGAGGCCCATTTTTAATCAGTGGATAGTGTATTCTAGGAATCACAGCCGATTCAGAAGTTAGAAATGGAAATGAGAGAAATGAAGCTGGAGAGGTTAAATAGGCAAGACTGTTTTGTTTCGTTCTTTTAAATGTCATGCTAGCCTAGAGACTGAATTTCATTCTGTAGGCAATGGGATGCCTTCAGTGAGAGGGCTGGATCTCTCATTTAGCCAGGCAGGTTTTTTTTTTTTTTCCAAAGAAAGCTGGGGGCGGGTGGTGGGGGAGTGGAGCGGGGAAAGGCCAATTTTAGGAGGTCAAGGAAACCAGTTGCAAGTCTTCACTATTCCAGAAGAACAATGAGAATTAAAAGTGGGAAGAGGAGTGGGAGAGAAAACAATGAATTCAAGAAATATTCAAAAGGTAAGACTGGCAGGACTTTGTGGAAGACCGGATGCTATGGTTTATAATTTGGATGAGAGGGTGAATAGTATTACTGATGAAACACAGCGAACTTACCATTGCAAATAGAAACTGTGACGGCAAGACCAGGCTGGGGAAACAGCACTAGGTGAATTTCAGACAGGCTGTTCTATGAGTGCCTGGAAGATAAGGCAGGGTGTGGAAGAGTGGTAATTTGGCAACCGGATAAATGAACCTGATGACTAGGACAGGGCTCTTGGCGAGAAGCACAGAGAGGTCTTCAGGTGTTCTAATCTTAGAATGGACAGGCCCCTCTCGGAGAGCACAGTAAGAACAGTGGGGTTCATGTGGAAAAGTAGGGAAGAGAAAAGACTGCATACTAGCTGGACTAGAGGAAGGTTTCAGACAGGATGGTGTATGTAAAAGAAACTACTTTTCCATGGAGAAGAAACTTCAGGCTCAAGGAAAGGAGACAGAGAAAGAGCTTTATAGGAGACACTGAGGAGAGAAACCTGAGAAAAACTAGCATTTGAGGAGCAGGTGCCAGGAAAAAGAAGCTTGAAAAAATCTGAGGAACGCTCATAGTACAGAAAATTAGGAATGTGCATCTCTGGAAGTCAAGAATGTGTGGCCAACAATGTAAATGTTACATAAAGACTAAGGCAAGTCAGGACTGGAAGGTAAGCAATGGATTTGGCAACTAACACCCAAGACTTAATGTGTCATCTGTTAAGTGATTTTTTTCCCCCTCTTTTATTCTTTGGCAGCTACATGAATCAAATTCATATTGAATTTGGAAACAAAAGGTACTCAGTTTTTTCCTCTGTGCTACTTTTATGTTATCCTACTCTCACATAGGTGTGATTTGTTTTAATGCAAGACTTCATGTTTAATATCATTAAGAATCTCCTAATTAGAATGGTGTTCTAGTGAGATGCAATCCTCTGGAACTTTAATTTTTCACCTTCACTTAGAGACCCTTGAAAACTTTATCAGTGGGTCATCTGTACCCCCATCAGTCACTGATAAAGCATTTGTGACTTTCAACAACCACATATATAGTTGGTTCTTATTACCCAAATCCTTAGGTCTACCTTTTTCTGCCTTGAATGGAAGAAAGAAATTAAAAATCACTACGCAGCCAGGTTGTATCAAGTATTGCGTAAGATGTTTTCATGTACATTAACTCCTACAATCCTTACAAAAATTATGTCAGGTAGTTACCATTATCTCTAACATAGGGTTGAAGAAACAGAGGTCTCGTGGGATTATGCAAGCATGTGAAACCACATCTACTTTCAAAGCCATGGAGATTGCATAGTCCCTTCCTTTTACTTTTCCTCTCTCTCCCTCCCTCTCTCCCTTCCTTCCTGATGTAATCTCCATATACTGAGATTTGTTTTTTCCAGTTTTGTTGAGACTAATTCATACATAATATTATATAAATTTAAGGTGTAGCACATTGTCCTTCTTGCAGTCATTTCATTAGTTTTTAGAATGTTTGCTTTGGACATTTAGCTTAATGTGGCTATTTCTAAATTCTGATAAATAGTCTGAGGGTAACAAAACACCCTCCTCTGATCTTCACATACTTCAAATACTACACCTTCAAGGATCAGTTATGACCTTGTCCCTCCCTTTTATCTTGGAACTAATCTCTCCCTTCCCTGAACTCCCATATCAATTTCTCTATTACTCTCTCTGGTACTTACCATCTTCTATCTTGTATTCTAATTATTTCTGTATGTGCCTTATCACGTACATAGTATCACATGTGTGCATGTGTCTTATCACCATTACTAGACTGTTTTGCCTTAGCCTTTTAAGAAAGGTCAAAATAAGGGGTGCCTGAGTGGCTCAGTGGGTTAGGTGTCTAACTCTTAATTTCGACTCAGGTCATGATCTCAGGGTTGTGAGATCGAGACCCGCATCTAGCTCAGCACTTGGCATGGAGCCTGCTTAAGATTCTCCCTCTGCTCTTCCCCACTTCATTTTTGCTCTTCCTCTCTTTAAGAAAAAAAAAAAAAGGTCAAAATCAGATATAGCCTTTATAAAGTCTACCACTGCACTCACTGTATAAATATTCTTGAGACTATCATTCATTGTTTTTATTTAATTTCCTTTATACAAGGCATCCACATGATAAATTTATCTCACAAACACTACCAGGAAAAACTGTGTTCCTGACACTTTTTTTTTTTAAGATTTTATTTATTTTTTTGACAGAGAGAGAGATCACAAGTAGGCAGAGAGGCAGGCAGAAAGAGAGGAAGAAGCAGGCTCTCTGCTGAGCAGAGAGCCCGATGCGATGTGGGGCTCGATCCCAGGACCTTGAGATCATGACCTGAGCTGCAGGCAGAGACTTAACCCACTGAGCCACCCAGGCGCCCCTGTTCCTGACACTTCTTAACAATATAATTTTCCTTTGCCCTTACTGCCAGAAAGCTTACAGTAAAACTCTGGACCCAGTTAAATCAACTAGGCTAACCCTAATGTTCCTTTCGATTTTTTTTGTCTAATATTGTTTTCCTTTTATTTTATTAATCTTAATGTGTATTTTTTAGGTAAGAAATCACAAATTAATTCTGATAAAGAGGAAACCACAAAAAAATTTCAACAAGCAAATAATGCCAACTCAGGTGCCTTGCTTTCCACATCTATTTTCATGGCATTTCGTAGTCCATGACATACAGTAATTGACCTATGTGGCATGAGTGAATACAGATTTGGAAATTATATGTAGGTTTCAATCAGCCACATTCTACTACCCATCATTCCCATAATTTTGCAATTTTTCAATGTCATTAGAAACATTTTTGATGAGTTGTTATACACCTTTACAAATTAGTAGCCGTGGGTCCTTTTTGCTGTGCCAAGAAAGTTTTTCATGTTTTTACTTCTTCTCAGGTACCTCTGTGCAGTTACTGAAGTATAGTATTTATAGCAAGGGTCTAAATCTAACAGCAGGTACAAGATGTGTTCCATCTTCTTTGGGTTCTCCTGGGTACTTTTTCCACTAGGAAAGTCACACTGCATGTCATTAGCTTCTTGGTCTGACCAATAAGTACTTTTGCTGTACGTGCCCAGACCAAGATTATGTTCTGTCAGTGCCATGTTTCACCAGGCTGAAGTAACTCCCAAGTCATACAAGTCCTGAGGCTTTTGACCCCTCAGATGACTCTAGGCTCACTCATGAGAAGTTTGCCTTCTGTTCTTTCTCACCTTGGTTGCTCTGACCCGGTACTTCACAGGTTGGCACCTCCTTCAATTTCTTCAGTATCTAAGCTGACATATTTAGAAGGAGTCTTGCTCCCAGACTATTCCTCTTCAGATCCATCAACTGGGTCTGCAGGACATCTAGTCACTGTATGAATGCCCCCAGCGATGACAAGGGAATATGACCAACATCCAACATCATGTTTTTATCATGTTATATGGCTTCTCTTCTGCTTCATACTGACCTAGTACATACTAAAAATTCCTCTGTATTTGTTAGTTAAGTTAGCTTCCTACTGTCTATTACTCTACTCTGTAATTTTTTATTACTCAAGTAGGCCTAAATTAATATTTAGACATAGTACTTTCCCCTGGCAACTGTATTTTTGGATTAAAAAAATGTGCAATGAGCTATTTATTTCATACAGGATTTGAAACAGTTACTTTCTACTGCATTTTATCTGTTAATGTCAACATCAAAACGCCAAATCCAGGTGCCTATACTTCTTAGGTGTTACCACGGAAAGCTAAATATTCAGTTATTATCACTGATAACAACTTTTCATCCATCTATCCATCCATCCTTTCATTCAATAGATACCTATTAAGCACTTACCATGTGAATAACATCAGACTAAGTGCTGGAGATACAGAAATAAACAACAAAAACAAAATAGGCTCCTGATCTCAACAAAAACAAAATAGGCTCCTGGAAAATGGTCAACTAGTGAGAAAGGCAAACATTACTGCTACTACTGTGTGTGCTATGGAAGTATGTACACTATTCAAAGGGACCAAATTTAGCAGGAGTCAGGTAAGTTCATTCTGAGGAAGGGCAAAGTAAGCTGATATTAACAGCACCTCTTACAATCAAAGTATTTTTTAAAAAAGATTTTATTTTCGAGAGACAGTGAGAGAGATTGTGCCCATGTGTGAGTAGGGGAAGAGGCAGAGGGAATCTTCAAGCAGATTCCCCAGTGAGCATGAAGCCCAACCTGGGGCTCAATCCCACATGAGATCATGACCTGAGCTGAAACCAAGAGTTGGGCGCTTAACCAACTGAACCACCCAGGTGCCCCACAATCTAGCTACTTTAGAGATTTGTTTCATTACTCTCTGACTCCTTCAATAGAGGGCATGAACCCATATGAGCAGGGATAGTTTCTTTTTGCCTTTTTATTGAGCTTTAAATTTTAATTCTAGTATCATTAACATACAGTGTTACACGTTAGTTTCAGGTGTATAGTATAGTGATTCAACATTTCAGTATGTTATTCAGTGCTCATCAAGATAAGTGCACTCTTAATCCCCTTCACCTATTTCACCCATTCGGCCCACACACCTGCCCTCTGGTGAAATAACAAACTATTAGTTTGTTATTTCAAGTTAAGAGTCTATTTTTTGGATTGGCTCTTTTTTCCCCCCCCAGTTCCTTTGTTTCTTAAGTTCCACATACAAGTGAAATCATGTGGTATTTGTCTTTCTCTGACTGACTCATCTCACTTAGCATAATACTCTCTAGCTCCAGGGGCACCTGGGTGGCTCAGTGGGTTAAAGCCTCTGCCTTCAGCTCAGGTCATGAACTCAGGGTCCTGAGATCTAGCCCTGCATTGGGCTCTCTGCTCAGCAGGAAGCCTGCCTCTCCCTCTCTTTCTGCCTGCCTCTGCCTACTTGTGATCCCTCTCTCTCTGTGCCAAATACATAAAAATCTTTAAAAAATACTCTCTAGCTCCAAGGGGTAGTTTCTTTCTTGTCCACAGCTGTATTCTCAGTTTAGCTCAGTATATAGCATAGATATAATATATATATGTATTTTTTTAATATTTAGAGGGAGAGATACTGCAAGCACGGAGAGGGGCAGAGGGAGAAGGAGAGAGAGAATTCTGAGTAGACTCTGCCTTCAAAGTGGAGCTCTATGCGGGGCTCAATTCCACAACCCTGAGATCATGACCTGAGCTGAAACTAAGTCAAACATTTCAACTGAGCTACCAACTGAGCTATACTATAGTATAGTAGCTATACTACTTATAGCTACACCTGTAAGTCTGTTTAATGAGTGGAAATCTAATGAAATATATCTGTATGTATATAAATAGTGTTCAAATCCAGTATGAAAAAAGAAAATAAAAAATAAATCAATTTATTAATAAATAATAAATCAAATCAATTTAATAAAATTATAAATCAAATTAATAAAAATAATAAATTAATTCATAAAAATAAATAAAAATAAAATTTTTATTTATTAAAAAATGTGAAAATACACTCAAACTCATCAGTAAACATGACAGTTTACACAAATCAGCACACAGTGTACAAAATCCACAGATACCATTTTACAACCACTGGACTGGAAAAAAATGACAACGCCCAGAGTCGCTGAGGATAGAGGATCAGTGTTACTCATGAACTCTATATGTGGAGAGGAATTAACCTAGTATTACCACTCTGAAAAAAACTGGTATCATTTGATAAAATAGAGAATGTATGAAACCTAGCAACTTTTCTCTTAGGCCCATACCCTTGCACATATGTATCATGAGAAATTATAAGAATATTCATAACAATATTATTTATAATCGCAAATAACGGGGAACAACCTAAATACTCATTGACAAGAAAACAAATAATAAATTTTGGAATGGTCACCCGGTGAAAGGTCTTACAGCAACAAAAATGAACCACAGCCATGTAAAACTAGCTTTATCATATGAAACCAAACCATATGTTGATAAGGAAAACATACATTTGTGTCATGACATTATAAACAAAAGCAAAAGGACAATAAACATAAATATAGGACAGTAGTTATCTCTGGAATAAGGAGAAGAGATATGGTCAGAGAGGGCACATTAAAGACTTCAAAGGTACTAGAAATATCCTTTTAGATATATATTCTTTTTTTCATTTTTTTAAACTATAGATATCTAACTTTTGTGTATAATATTTTATAATAACTTTTAAGACGAATGACAAGTATTAGCCAGGTTGGGAAAGAGAAGATTGTTCCAAATAAGGGATCAGCATGTGTTAATTTAAGACGAAGAGATAAAAGACATAAACTCTCTGGCTGAAACACTGAGTTTACTGACTGAGAGGAAAAGCTGGGACAACTAAATAGTGGTCAGACAGTATAGAGACTTATAAACCAATCATAGAGTTTTGATTTTATCCTAAGGTTAATGGTGAACTGAAGATTTTCATTTTATTTTTCAAAGATTTATTTGAGAGAGAAAGGGAGATAAGGAAAGGACAAAGGGGGAGGGAGAGAGAGAAAATCTTAAGTAAGACTCTCTACTGAGCACAGAGGCTGATGCTGGACTTGATCTCACCACCCTGAGATCATGACCTGAGCAGAAACCAAGAGTCAGACACTTAAAGACTGAAACACCTAGAAGCCCCTGAACAAAAGAATTTTTTTTTTAAAGATTTTATTTATTTATTTGACAGAGAGGAGAGAGATCACAAGTAGGCAGAGAGGCAGGCAGAGAGGGAGGGGGAAGCAGGCTCCCTGCTGAGTAGAGAGCCCCATATGGGGCTCGATCCCAGGACCCTGGGATCATGACCCGAGCCGAAGGCAGAGGCTTTAACCCACTGAGCCACCCAGGTGCCCCTGAACAAAAGAATTTTAAACTGAAATGTGACCTGACACATTTGGATTGCATAAAGGTCTCTGTTTTTATAAGGAAAGTACATTAGTAGGAAGTAAAAATTGAGGCTGTGATTTATGATGAAGATTTGGATTATAGTAGGGGTATTGCAAAGAGAGAAAAGAGAAAGACTTTAAACCTGGTAATTGATGGAAAAAATAGGAACAGAGAAAAAGGCTGGGGATAGCAACTAGACTTTTGACATCAGTAAATGGTAACATTCATTGAGACAGAGAACAATGGCAAAAGAACAGATTTATAAAATTTGTAAATTTGGTTTAAGATAAAGTTATATTGAGATTAAACAATAACATAACAGGTGCTCAATAATTATTTGTGAAATGGACTGAATATAAGACTTCTAAAAGGAACTGCATATTTGGCAGTTGGAATCTAATATCATTCATCTATTTCTCTTTCAAATAAATAAATTGTGTTTCTCTGTTGTACCTTGGCAGAGAAGAATTCCTCTGAGAACTGAAATCTGGAAGTTGTATATATGTATAAACCACAGTGTTAGAATGGTATGATCTAACAATGTGGCCCTTATGTTATGCATGTTATGCTATGCATGTGGCCCTTATGTTATGAATGTTATGCATTGTAGAAAGCAGGCTATACCTGAGAGGTGTGATTATTTCAGTCCCTATAACCATTGTTAAGATGTGGGGCAGGAAAACCCAAAAGACTCCACCAAAAAACTGCTAGAACTGATAAATGAACACAGCAAAGTCAAAGGATACAAAATCAACATAAAGAAATCTGTTATATTTCTATACACCAATGATGAAGCAGCAGAAAGAGGAGTTAAGAAAACAATCCCATTTACAATTATAACAAAAACAGTTAAGGTACCCAGGAATAAACCCAACCCAAGTGGTGAAAGATTTGTACTCTGAAGACTATAAAACACTGATGAAAGAAATTGAAGATGACAGAAAGAAATGGAAAGACATTCCATGCTTACGGATTGGAAGAACAAACACTGTTAAGATATCTATACTACCCAAAGCCATTCACACATTTACTGCAATATGTATCAAAATACAATAGTATTTTTCACAGAACTAGAACAATCCTATAAATTCTATGGAAACACAAAAGACCCCTAGCAGCCAGAGCAATCTTGAAAAAAAAAAAAAAAAAAAAAAAAAGCAAATCAGGAGGCATCCTAATTCCAGACTTCAAGTTATATTATAAAGCTATAGTGATCACAAGAGTATGGTACTGGCATAAAAATAGACACAAAAATTTTTTTAAAAATGAACAGAAAACCCAGAAATGAGCAGTTTAGGGCACCTAGGGTGGCTCAGTTGTTACAGCATGTGACTCTTGATCTCAAGGTTGTAAGCTAGAGCTCCATGTTGGTTGTAGAGTTTTTTTTTTTTTTTTTTTTTTTGCATGTAGAGATTATTTAAAAATAAAATCTTTAAAAAAAGGAAAAAAAAGAGAAGAAAATCCAGAAGAGAACCCATAACCATATGGTCGATTAACCTTCAACAACGCAGGAAAGAATATCCAATGACAAAAAGAATATCTCTTCAACAAACAGTGCTGGGAAAACTGGACAGCAACATTCAAAAGAATGAAACCAGGGCGCCTGGGTGGCTCAGTCACCAAGTGTCTGCCTTCAGCCCAGGACCCTGGGATCAAGCCCCACATGGGGATCCCTGCTCAGCAGGAAGTCTGCTTCTCCCTCTCCGACTCTCCCTGCTTGTGTTCCCTTTCTCGCTGTGTCTCTGTCAAATAAATAAAATCTTTAAAAAAACAAAAATAAAAGAATGAAACCAGACCACTTTCTAACACCATATACAAAAATAAATCCAAAATGGATTAAAGACCCACATATGAGACCTGAAACCATAAAAGTCATAGAAGGGAACAAGCACTATAATTTGACATTGTCTCTAATAACTTTTTAGGTAAGTCTCTGGAGGCAAGGGAAACAAAAGTAAAGACTACACTGTTGGGACTGTATCAAAATAAAAAGTTATAAAGTGTATAAACAACATAAAACTCAACACCCCCAAAATGCATAATCCAATTTAAAAATAGGCAGAAGACATGAATAGACATACAGATGGCCATGAAAAAAGATGCTTGACATCATTTATCATCAGGGGAATACAAATCAAAACTATAATAAGATATTACCTCACACCTGTCAGAATGGCTAAAATAAACAACACAAGAAACAACATGTGTTGATGAGGATGTGAAGAAAGTAAATTCTTTGCATTATTGGTGGGAATGCAAACTGATGCAGCCGATCTGGAAAACAGTATGGAGGTTCCTCAGAAAATTAAACTTAGAACTACCTTATGATCCAGCAATTGCACTATTAGGTATTTACCCAAAGAATACAAAAACACTGGGGTGCCTGAGTAGCTCAGTGGGTTAAAGCCTCTGCCTTCAGCTCAGGTCGTGATCTCAGGGTCCTGGGATTGAGCCCCTCATCAGGCCCTCTGCTCAGTGGGGAGCCTGCTTCCTCACCCCACCCCCACCCCGCCCCACCTGCCTCTCTGCCTACTTGTGATCTCTCTTTCTCTGTGTCAAATAAATAAATAAGAATCTTAAAAAAAAATACAAAAATACTAGTTCAAAGGGCTACATGCACCTTGATGTTTATAGCAGCATTATCTATAATAGCTAAATTATGGAAATAGCCCAAATGTTCACTGATTGATGAATGGAAAAAGGAGATGTGCTGTACGTGTATGTGTGTAGTGGAGTATTACTCAGCCATAAAGAGAATGTAATCTGGGGATGCCTGGGTGGCTCAGTGGGTTAAACATCTGCCTTCACCTCAGGTCATGATCCCAAGGTCCCGAATTGGGCTCCTTGCTCAGTGGGAGCCTGCTTCACCCTCTGCCTGCTGCTTCCCCCTGCTTGTGTTCTCTCTTGCTCTGGCAAATAAATAATAAATAAATAAAATCTTTAAATAAAACCCAGTGTAATCTTGCCACTTGTAATGACATGGATGGAGTATTATGCTAAGCAAACTATTTGTCAGAGAAAGACAAATACCTAGAATTTTTCTCATATGTGGAATTTAAGAAACAATACAAACAAGCAAAGTGGGGAGTAAGAGAAGCAAGCCCAGAAACAGACTCTTAACTATAGAGAATACGCTGAGAGTTACCAGACGGGAGGTGGGTGCAGCGATAGGTGAGATAGGTGATGGGGATAAGGTGTGCGATTGCCGAGATCAGCACCAGGTGTCATGGGGCAGTGTTGAAGTGTTGAATCACTATATTGTACACTAAAACTAATATGTTAACTGAAATTTAAATTAAATAAAAAGAATAAAGGTAAAAAAAAGGTTCATCTCTTTCTGTACATGCAATTGACCAAATATTATTTATTGAAAAACACCCTCCTTTCCCTTACTATAGTACTGTGGCACCTTTAATGTAAAAATAGTTGTCAGTTATGTGTGAGTTTATTTCAAGACTCTGTTCCTTCATCTAATTGTCTATCCTTGCACCAACACCACGTCGTGTTTTTTTAGTTACGGTAGCTTTGTAATACCTTGATATTTGGGTGCTTACATCCTCTAACTCGGTATTTTTCGAGTTTGTGTTTTGCTATTCTCAGCCCTTTCTGTTTCCATTTTAAATTTGAGAATCTATGTGTCAATGTCTACAAAAAGGTTTCCTGGGATTTTGACCAGGATTTTACTGAATCTAAAGGTTGATTTAAGGGAAATTGACAATTTTACAGTAGTCAGTACTCCACTTTCCTGCGCTACCCAGGAAGGGATCCATATAGCGTTGTTCTGCAGTCCCACTGTAACATAAAGGGAAACTTTCACAATGTCCAGAGCCCTTGATGTCCTGCAAGTGCAGGAGGTGGATGTCCTCAGATTCTTTGCAGCAGGAACGCACTTAGCTGGCACCAGCCTTGACTTCCTGATGGAACAGTACATCTACAAAAGTGATGGTTTCTACATCACAAATGTGAAGAGAACCAGACAGAACTTTCTGCTGACAGCTTATGTCACTGTTGTCAGTGAAAATCTGGCTCATGTCAGTGTCCTATCACCCAGGAATACCAGCCAGCCAGCCATGCTGCAATTTGCTGCTGCTACTGGAGCCACTCCCATGGCTGGCCACTCCACTTCTAGAATCTTCACTAACCAGATCCAGGAAGCCTGGGAGACGAGACTTCTGGTGGTTGCTGCTCACAGGGCTGACCACCAGCCTCTCCCAGAGGCGTCTTACACCAACTTGCCCACCATCGCTCTTGTAACAGACTCTCCTTTGCTCTGTGTGGACATCGCCATCCCTTGCAACAACAAGGGAGCTCACTCAGTGGGTCTGATGTGGTGGATGCTGATCTGGGGAAGTTCTGGGCACGTGTGGCACCATATGCCCTGAACGCCCATGGGAGGTCATGACTGATCTCTACTTCTACAGAGATCCTGAAGAGCCTGAAAAGAACAGGCCACTGCTGAAAAGGCTGCGACCCAGGAGGGATTTCAGGGTGATGGACTGCTCTAGCTCCTGAGTTCACTGCTACTCAGTCTGAAGTCACAGACTGTCTGCCGGTGTGCATGTGCCTCTGTACCCATTCATCAGTTCTCTGCTGAAGAGCAGAGTGCTCAGCCTGCCCCTGAAAGCTGGTCTGAAGCTCTCATGCTCAGGCTGCTGAATGCGTAGGAACAACCACTGAGCGTTCTTAGAATACAGCTTAAGGCAAAGCGAATGGAAATAAAGTTGACAGAAAATAAAGACTTTCTACATTCAGTGGTCCAGTCTTAAATTGACGTATCCTTTCGTTTGCTGAGATCTTCTTTTATTTCTTTCAGAAGTGTTTTGTAGTTTTCTCTGCTGATGTCTTCTTACACTTTTTTTTATTTGATTTATTCCTATGTAAAGTTTTTAATTCTATTTTTACTTATAAAATTTAAAATTTTCATTTCCTACTTATATCTTGCTAAGATAGAACTATAATTGAATTTTTTATATTGATCTTGTATCTAGGAACCTTGCTAAATTCACTTATTCTAATATTTTATCCTTTCAATTTTCTACACACACAACTATGTCATTGTGAGAAATAGCAGTTCTATTTCTGCCTTTCCAATTTTTATGTCTTTTTTTTTTCTTAAACCATTGCACTGGCTGAAAGCTCAAGGACAGCATTGAATATACATAGTAAAAATAGTTAACTTTACCTTTATTCCTGATCTCAGGAAGCCTTTTTAAAAATAATTTTTCTTAAAAAAATATGAAAATTCAAAAAAAATAATATTACTATTATACATGAAGTTTTATGTAGGTTTTAAAAAATATACATTACAATGTTAAAGAAGTCCTTCTATTCTTGGTTTGCCAAAAATTTTTTTGAAAAATCATGAATGGGTATTAAATTTTATCAAGTTTTAAATCTAGCAAAGTAAACACATGATTTTTCTCCTTTATTCCATTAATTGGGTAATTTCTTTGATTGAGTTTCTAAGTTTTTCAAACTTACAAGAACCCACTGGTTTTCCCTTGTAGCGTCCTCGTGAATTTTTGGAATGAGGGTTTAGTGGTCTCATAAAACTAGATGGGAAGTGTCAACTATTTTTCTATTCTTTGGAAATGTTTATGTATGATTGGTATTATTCCTAAGATACTTGGAAGAATTCAGTGCTGAAGCTATGTGGGTCAGACTTTCTTTTGTGGAGAAGTCTTTCAATACAAAGCCAGTTTCTTTAGTAAATACAGAATTTTCTATTTCCTCTGGTGTCCACCTTAATGTTATATTTTTCAATGAATTTTTCACTTATCAAAGTTTTCAAATATATTGGCAAACAGTTCTTCACAAATACTCTCATCTTTCTTTGTAACATATGCATGATCTGTAGTGATAGTCCTTGTTTTACTCCTTTTATTGATGTGTTTCCTCTCATTTTTCTTACTAAATAAAGTTGATCAATTTTATTATACTTTTAAGGAACAAACTTTGGCTCTGTTGGATTTCCCTATCATATGTGTATATTCTGTATCATTGATTTTTGCTTTTTATTATTGCCTTCTTTCTATTTTCATTGGGTTTAATTTGCTGTTTCTTTTCTAGCTTCTTGAGATAAAAACTCAAATCCCTTCTTTGCTAATGTATTTAAAGACACATTTTTTTCCCCTGCGTATTAGAAAAGCAATGTAATAAACTGCAAAAAGGACCACAAATTCTTCCTATCTCTATCGGCATAACCTATTGTAATATAATTCAGCAGTTTTTTTCCACCAAGAGGTATCTTCACCCTTAACTCTAGGTTTGGTCATGTGACTTGCTTTAGTCAATAGATGTTAGCAAATATAAAACAGAAACTTGGTAAGCTTTTAAGCACTGGAGCATGTCTTTTCTTAAGCTTGGAAACTTGAGAACACCAAGTGAATAGGAGCAAGGCTTCCCCAAATATTTTTGTAGCTGCATCCTATGGATAGTGTGGCATAATCAAAGAGTAAAAAACCTCCTAAAGGGGAAACCTTTTGCACTATTGGTGAGAATGCAAATTTGGTGTAGCCAAACTGGAAGACAGTATGGAGGGTCTGCAAAAAGTTAAAAATAGAACCATTCTATGATCTGGCAATTGCATTACTAGGTATTTACCCAAAGAATACAAAAATACTAATTCAAAGGGACACACGCACCCTGATGTTTATAGCAGCATTATCTATAAAAGCCAAATTATGGAAACAGTCCAAGTATTCACTGATGAATGGGTATGATGTATACACTGGAATATTATTCAACCATAAAAAATAAAATCTTGCCATTTGCAGAGATATGGATGGACCTAAAGAGTAATATGCTAAGTGAAATAAGTCAATCAGAGAAAGACAAATACCATGAGTTTCACTCACATACAGAGTTTAAGAAATAAAACAAATGAACAAACAGGGAAAAAAAGGCAGGGAGAGGCAAACCAAGAAACAGACCCTTAACTATAGAAAACAAATTGGTTTCTAGAAGAGAGATGGGTGGGTAGGTGGGGGAACAGAAAGAAAAAGTAAAAGCCATGAGCAGGTAAAGAATTTCCTCTTGGGTCTTGACCACAAATAAGATTAGATATCTAATACCAGCTATGTGTGGCTGGGAAATAAGAGGGTATCCTTTTGAATGCCAAACAGGAGATATAGATAATCTCACAGTAGGTTGAATGAGACAGCATCTTCCAAAGTACACTGTGGTAAATCAGACACCCCAATTTTGTAGGCTGGTTTTCCCCATACTTCCTGCAGTTTACACTGATTTCCTTTTAGTTTCGCTTAATATTTGGAAACGTCACTTCATGATAGGTAAAGGTTTCAAATGTACAAAATGAAAAAGAAAGGCAAGTGATTTAAAAAATTATAGTCTTGGTATAGGGACTCACTTTCTAGGCATGCAATCAAAGGCAAAAATCATAAATGAAAAATCTGATATACTTGATTACATAACAACTTCAAACTTTTGTAGGGCAAAAATGCAGTAACAATCCACCTCAAAATTCAAAGGCAAAAAAATCTGCAATGTTTAAGAAGGGCAATTACAAATTAATAATCTGAGGGGCGCCTGAGTGACTCGGTCAGTTAAGTGTCTGCCTTCAGCTCAGGTCATGATCCCAGGGTCCTTGGGATTGAGTCCCATCTCAGGCTCCCTGCTCTACAGAGAGTCTGCTTCTCCCTCCCTTTCTCCCATCCTTCATGCTCTCTCTTGCTCTCCCTCTCTTAAATAAATATTAAAAAAAAAAAAATCTTAAAAAAACCAATCTTAAACCAAAAAACAAATTAATGATCTGAATTTGAGAATCTGAAAACCTCCTAAATACAACTAGGTCATTCACTAACATGAAAATAATAGCTAATATTTATTGAGCTTTTATGTGCCTATGTGGTAGACTACTAAAATAATCTCTGTCTCACCCTTATGTGTGTATCTACGACTTCTTACAATTTTAAATTGCTGCTCCTCTCAACAAGATACAACATCAATCTACCCATTTCTTGAACCTAGACTGGCCTTGGGAGCTGCTTTTGGCCAGTAGAATTTGGCAGAGTTGACGGTGCTCCAGTTGAAGTCTAAGCTTCAGGAGGGCCATATACACTTCACCTGGAACCCTGCCAAGGCCATAAGAACAGGTCCAAGTTAGTCTCCTGGAGAATGCAAGAGAATGTAAAAGAGAGCCAAGCAGCCCCACTTTTCTCCATCCTAGATCCCCACATATATGAGGTAGCTAAGCCAAGATTAGCAGAACTGCCTACACAGCCCATTGCTGATTGTACATGCAGAATGAGCCCAGTCACGACCAGAAAAACTGTCCAACAAACAACATTTGGGATGCCTGGGTGGTTCAGTTGGTTAAGTGTCCGCCTTCGGCTCAGGTCATGATCCCAGGGTCCTGGGATAGAGTCCCGCATCAGGCTCCCTGCTCAGCGGTGAGCCTGTTTCTCCCTCTGCCTGCTGCCTTTCCCTGCTTGTGTGCCCTCTCTTAAAGAAATAAAATCTTTAAAAACAACATTTGTCAGAAAACATAAACGTCTGTCATTATACTCTGCAGGGATTCGGTTTGTTACTGTGGCAATAGTAATGGACAAAGCCAGGCAACGTTCAAAGTACTCAATATTTACTACCCATCTTAAAAAGATGATGTGAGATAATAGCAAATATACATTGGTCTTTGTTCCTGGCACTGAGCTCCTAAAACCCTTGTTATTTCCTAAGTGATAAGAGTACTGGATCATCTTTTGCTATACTATTAGGTTTCTGACCCTGGTTCCTATCATAGGGCTCCTGAAAGCCTTTCAGTTTCCTGGGTGATAGGAGTACCTTTTGCTCTGATGAAGTGACTCTGCATAGGCTCCCTGGGTAAGAGCTGGTTACTAGAGAGACTGAGCCATGATTAAAAGCCTAGAATTCTCAGCCCTGACCCTCCCCACCGGTTCTCTTGAGAAGGGTGAAGGGCTGAAAATGGAGTTAGTGATAGAGCATGCCTACCTCATAAAACCTCCATAAAAGTCCCTACAGTACGGGGTTTGGAGAGCTTTCAGTTCGGTGAACATATCCTTGTACCAGGACGGTGATGCACTCCAACTTCACTGGGACAGAAGCTACTGTGCTCAGGACCCTCCCAGACCCCACTGTATGGATCTCTTCATCTGGCTGTTCACCTATATCCTTATAATATCCTTTAATAAACTGGTAAACATGCTTCCTGAGTTCTGTAGCTCTCTCTAGCAAATTAATCGAGCCACAGAGGGAGTCATGGGAAGCTTAGATTTATAGCCAATCAGTCAAAAGCAGAGGTAACAACATGGACTTGGAACTGGCATGTGGAGTGCGGGGAGCAAACTTCCACAACCAGCCCTTAACCCTGCAATCTGACCATATCTCCAGGTAGGTAGTGTCAGAAATGAGTTAAAATGTAGGACACCCAGCTGGTGACTCAGAGAATGGCTTGCTGTGGGGAAAACCTCCATACACATTCGGTGATTGTTTGGTGTCAGAAGTGAAGAGATCTGTGTGAGTAGTAAAGGGACTCCCAGAAGGGAGAACTGTTTTTCTAATACAGATGAGTAGTTTTTCTTTCTCTTGTCTCATATCCTACTCACCTGTCTGAAACGTATTCTATTCTAGTCACAATGGCCTCTTCAATTTCTCAAACATGCCAAGCACAGTATCAGTTTCTCACTCAGCCCTCTCCTGTCAACTCTATAATTTCATTTTCACCAATACCGAATATCCTTCTTTTCTGCTTTACTTTTTGCCCGCTAGCACATGTCCCCATTTAACATACTCTGTATTTTCCTTAGTTGTCTTTCCCACTAGAATGTAAGCTCCAGGAACACAAAGATTTTTGGCTGCTTTGTTCATTGCTGTATCATTAAAACTAGGATAATGTTTGGCACATAACAGTCACTCAAAAAATATTTGGTGAGTGAAAAAAATCAGCCAATTAATTTCAATTTATGGATGAAGAAACAGACACAGAGAAATTAAGTAACTCTGTCTGAGATCACAGTGCTAGCCAGTGGCAGGGATGGATCCAGATTACTAGAGCCTAGGTTAGTCCAGTCTAGAGTATAAACTTACTACCTGGGTTTCTAATGCAGAACTTGGCATATACATATGTACCCAACAACCATCAATTTCCTTGGTTCTTCATACTTTAATCTAGGTACTTCTCCCCACAGAAGCTCTCTGCTTTGTCTTAACTAAAGAGATGATAATATTTAAATCTAAGTACCAGGATGTTTCTGTCCAAAACCAGGAGTAAAGAACAACAAAGATTCTCCTTTACAAATTTTAAAATCCATTTTTACAAATAATTTCAGTCCAGCCTTTGATATTTATAACTTAAAACCTTTCCTTCATTGGTATTTTTTTTCTAGCACCATTGTCCTAAAATTCAGGGGTTTCTATCTATTGGATTTGGGGGGACAATTGAAATTTTATTTAATTCCAGTTAAGATACGTAAATATTGTTAAATTTATGAATAACTACAATTTAATTTGTCTGACTTTCTAAGACTTCCCATATAAATAAATTCTCACATCAGAAACAAACAACTTTTGGGCGCCTGGGTGGCTCAGTTGGTTAAGCAACTGCGTTCGGCCCAGGTCATGATCCTGGAGTCCCGGGGTCGAGTCCCACATTGGGCTCCCAGCTCCACGGGGAGTCTGCTTCTCTCTGACCTTCGCTCCTCTCATGCTTTCACTTTTCTCTCTCACTCAAATAAATAAATAAAATTAAAAAAAAAAAAAGAAACAAACAACTTTTTTGGTCGTTAGATCACAAATCCTGAATTTTCATTAAGGAATTAAACTCAGCAAATAAACTCTCAAAAAAATGCAAGTAAATGCAAATTATAATAAGAAAACTTTCCGCTTAACAAATTAATACAGTTAAAAAATATTAAGATGTCCAGTGTTGGTAATGGTGTAGGAAACAAGCATTTACATACTCCACTGTTAAGAGTGTAATTTTAGAGTAATGTTTTGGAGAAAACTAGTATAGTAAGTGCCAAAAGTCTGGAAGATGTATATACCCTTTAATGTATTCCATTGCTAAGAATTTATACTAATGAAATAATTAAGGATTTGGCAAAAGATTTAAGAGCAAGAATGTTTATCTAAACATTGTTACTCATAGAAGGAAGTGGAAATAGTTATGTCCAAACGTAAGAATTAATTATCATACATTTCCAAATGGACTACATTGTAACTGTTAATATTATGGAAGGATGTTTACAGTACATAAAATTTATAAAAATATAGTCTAATCCCATATTTGTAAAAAAAAAAAAAAAAGTGTCTGTATATAGAAAAGATTTTGGGATGTGTTAACAATTGGTTCTCCTGGATGGGTGGATTTTGTTTCTTTTGCTTGTGAATATTCTCTAAGTTTTCTACAAAGAAAGTGCGTTGCTGTCATAATTTTTAAAACCACTTTTTTTAATTGAATGAGGAAACTAGGGCCATTATATACATATATATGTACATATATATATAGTATATATATAAAATTTGGACTAAATACTGTTGAGTCATCTTTCTCATTTGGTTTTTTGACAATGCCATCTATCCCTCATTCTACAGTATACATCAGGTTTTGCTTAGCTCATATTCTGTGCAATCTGACTGAGAAAGGAGGGGAAATTCACCTGGTTTAACAGCTATGGAAACAGTTGAAAGAAATCTTCAATATCATTTAGTCCAGTTCTTTTCATTTTACAAAATAAGGAACTTGAGATCTAAGATATTGAATGATTTACTTAAGGAAGGTCACAAGATTATCTGAACAGCAACTACAACCAGTTTTCAGATTCTTTGTCCCCTTAGTCCCAAGAAATTGGCCCAGGATCCCATCAATCATCCTGGCTGTCAGACCGGCTTTGGGAAGAGGCTATAGCACCTTTGCCAAGAGAAAAACACAAAAGAAATCCTAAGTCAGTAAATAAAAACCTAGTTACTCTAAAACACTAAAACGAATTCCTAAGTGTAGGAAGAAACAGGAAAAAATACGTCAAGAGAACACAAAAGGCCTTCCATGTTGTCTAATATTGACTGTTTTTTGGAGGACAGAGTTTAAAACAAAGACTGTGATTAAGGCACTCACAAGTGACATAAGTTAATGACTACTACTGTTATAGATGTTGATTAACTAATATTATGCTGTTAAGTAACAAAATGGTTGATATATTTAGTTGGTTACCAGCTTCTAACAAGATAATAATTGCATGGCTTTTTATATATTTATTTTCTTCCATGCATAAACAAAGAATTTCAGTAACACATACCAGTGGTTCTCAAGATGTGTTCTGCAATCCTTGGGAGTGGGGATTTGGGGAGGGGTCCTTGAGACCATTTCAAGTTATTTGTGAGGTTACAAGTACTTAATGAAAATGGTATGATATTATTTACCTTGTTCACTTGGTCGACATTTGTACTGATGGTAAGAAGCAATGGGAGATGAAATTGTTGGCTCCTTAGAACATGTCAAGGCAGTGGCACCGGATTATCTTAGCAGTCATCATATTCACTGCCACTGACTCATGCTAAAAATGTCAATTTCACTTTCATTAAATAGTAAAATATTTAATTTTATTAAATCTCAATTGCTGAATGATATGTGTGGCAAAGTATGCATAAAGCACTTCTGCTGTATACTTGAGCACAAGGGCTATCCAGAAGATTTAGTTGCCCAAACCAAAAGCACTTGTGCAACTGATTAAATTGTGAGCTGAAATAGCTGCTCTTCTTATGGAACACTATTTGTACTTGAAAAGATGAGTGACAGACAAACTATGATTGATCAGACTAAAGTATTCGGCAGAAGTTCTCCCAAAAATGTAACTAAGTGAGCCTATCACTTCAAGGAACTGATAGTACTTGTTACCAATGATAAAATTTCAGCTTTCAAATGAAAATTAGAATTTTAAAAAACTGTATCTGCCACTGTGGGCTTGCCAGCCTCCTAATACTTCAAGACATTTATGATGGGGTGGAAAATGATATAAAGGAATATGATGTGATATTGTATAATGTCATGTGTCAACATCAGGAAGAGCTGTATAACACACTGTACATTTTCCAACCAATGTTTGATATTAGAAAATTATATATGTGTAAAAGATCCATTTAAATCCAAGATAGACACATGGATTTTAATGTAACAGAGTAAGAAAAGTACGTTGATATTTCATATTCCGCACTGCAACTAATCTTTAAAAAACTACCACTTGTGAAACTTTGGTATGATATCAAAGCATGTCCATGATTACTTTTAAAAAGCTGTTAAAAAAAAAAAAAAGCTGTTAAATACTCCGTTTCTCCAACTACATATAAGTGAGAGGTGGGATTTTCTTCATGTTCTTAAACCAAAAGAGTAACATGTCAAACGCAGACGCAGATGTAAGAATCTAGCTATTTTCTATTAAGTTACACATCTGTTTTGCACAAGCGTAAAACAATGCCACTCCAAGGATAGTTTTTATAAAAAATTAAAACAGAAATCAAATATTGGAGGGGAGGCTGGGTGGCTCCGTCGTTGAGCGTCTGCCTTCCGCTCGGGTCGTGGTCCCGGGGTCCTGGGATTGAGCCCCGCATCGGGCTCCCTGCTCCGCAGGAAGCCTGCTTCTCCCACTACCATTCCCTCTATTTGTGTTCCCTCTCTCACTGTGTTCCTCTCTGTCAAATAAATAAAATTAAAAAAAAAAATCAAATATTGGAGAAGATACAGAGAAGACAGAACTCTTGTTCACTGCTGACAGGAATGCAAAAAGGTACAGGTGCTATGGGAAACACAGTGGTTCCTCAAAAGAATTAAACACAGAATTACCCTATGGATCTACTAATTCTAAGTATACTTGCCAAAGAACTGAGAAACTCAAAAACAGATTTGTGCACATCTATGATCATAGCATTACTCAAAATAGCCAAAAGATGGAAACGACCCAAATGACCATGGAGAGGTGAATAAACAAAATATGGTATACAGATATAATGTAATATTACTCAGCCTTAAAAAGAAAATTCTGACCTAAGTTACAACATTATGAACCTTAAAAACATGCTAACTCAAATAAGCCAGTCACAAAAGAAAAAATACTGCATGATTCCACTTGTGTGAGGTACCTAATACAGTCAGAATCATAAAGACAGAAAGAATAGTGATTACCAGGGATGGGAAAGAACCATCATGGGATGGAGTTATGCTTTAATGGGTACAGAGTTTCACTTTGGGATGATGAAAAAGATCTGGAGATGGATAATGGTAACGGTTGTACAACTATGTGAATGCTCTTAATGTCACTGAATCGGGCACTTAAAAATGATTAAAACAGCAAATTTTACGTTATGTATATTTTACAACCATAAGGGAAAAAAACCCAAAATTGAACAGAAGGAAAAAAAAAGAAACCAAACCACAATTCCACTTTCTTACTGATTTCTTGGGAGGAGTTTTGGAAAACAGTTATTTTTCATTAAAAATGTTATTTGTGCAGGTAATGAGTTTATTAGTTTTTTACATCAACTAATACTTTAAAAATCCCCTAATTTTCATTTCTGGTATGGTAAATATGGAGAGTTATAACCGATATAAACAGAAGCTCTTGGGTCCTCAGTAATTTTTGCAAGGTAAAGAGGTCCTGAGACTAAAAAGTTTGAGAACCGTTGTCTTATATGAAATTTATTCTCTTCTCACACCTGCATCATGTGAGTATCTTCATTTGTTGGGATAGCTGCATTTGAAGCTGTATCACTTGCAGCCTGCAGACTAAAAGGAGAGTGTGAAATATGGTAAAAATCATCACATTAACTCTTTATAATTACTACTGTCCCTTGGATGCACCATAATTACAGGGACTGAGCAACACAAAGCTCCACACAGATAAGTGACCATATACAATAGAAAACCGTCAAAAAGCTCAAATGCTGAACATTTTCCAAAGTAGTTCTATAAGTATCAAGCAAGAAACACATAATTCCTTTTTTTCTGTTGGATCTTCATTAGCATTTACAGTTCAAGGTTGGATTTGGGCATAGGGGTGGTAGAGGCATTGTTTCCGAAAACCACTCCATCTAGAGCATCCGTGCAAAGAATTTAATTCTCTCACCATCTTGCTACTGGTCTGTGGCAGAGGGGTGTGGCTTGGGAGCTACGAAGCAATCCAAAACAGCAGCTGAGGCTGCCCCAAACCGTGTCCAAGGAATAATTTCCTCCATTTTGGGCCAAGTCAATTTGCCCCAGCAAGAGGCCTAATGTTTTAGGGGGAAGAGGTAAATAAAAAGGAAATTAGGGAGCATGGACGGACATAAGCAGCAAAACCGTAACGGTTTCATCGTGCGTATTTGTTAAACGATTTGTATGCTAATGATATGCGCGAGGGGTAAATTAGAATCGCTATTCCTGAGTCTAGAGCTGCCGGCACTTTCAATAAGAGGTCTGCAGTTCTGGATGCAGGGCAGAAGTCAAATGGTTTTCTTATCCGAACCATCTTTCTGCATTCATTTTGGGCCAGGCCTGCGACCAGTCTCGGGGACTGCAGCTGAGACACTCCCAAACAAAGGGGAATGAATGCCCTCCCCAGGGAGCGGAGGAGGGAAAGGTGGCCCCAAGTGCCGGCGCCAGGTGTCCCTCAGGGTAGAGCATGCGGGCCACGCGGATGAAGTCCCAGGGGCGTCGGAGGGGTGCGCTCGGGAAAGGGTGAGCACAGACACCCGGCACCGACAGGACCACGCCCGGCCCACAGTCAAGGTTAACCCGCTCACGGGAGGTACCTGTGGAGGCCTCGCACAGCCGTAAGGCACCGGGCGACCATGGGAGGGCCGAGAAGCGGCGGCGGCGGCGGCGGGCGCGTTGTCCTCGGGTTTCGGGTAGGGGAGCCCAGAGGCGGCCTAGCTGAGGAGGCAACAGCTGCGCCGGCGGACAGCCCTGTCCGCGCCCTCCCACGTGCGGCAGCCCCACGCCGGCGCCCACTTCGGCCCCGCCCCCCGACTTGCGCCCCGCCCCACGCGCCTAGCGCCGCCCGGGGGGCGGTTCTGGCGAGACCCAGTGGCCGGGAGCCGAGCGCGCAGCCTGGTGGGCTGAGGGGCCGCGGCGGCCTGGTAGCTGGGGAAGTTTGGGCGACAGTGGGCAGTGCTGCGATCCGGAGCCAGGCTGAAGCCGGAGGACCAGGGGGCGGGCGTACCGTACCGGCTTACGGACGCCCCCGGGCCCGCTGCCACTGTGTCGCGCGTCCTCTCGCCTGGTAAGGGGCTTCTGCCTGGGATGGGTGCGTCTCCCCCTGCCCCGGCTGGGGCCTGCACCGCGCACCTGCAGCAAACCCCGTCTGGGCCAAAGCGAGGCCCGGCTACTGAAGGAAGGGGGAAGGAGGTCGATGTGCTCTGGGGAGAGGAAGGGAGGGAAGCCTGGAGGAGGTTGATTATCTTAGTTTCCCTTCTTCTTTTTTCACCTTCTGCCCCGGGGCCTTATTTAGCACTTGCAGCCCCATGGCCTAAAGAGTGGGCTCGCCTTTAAAATAAGCCCAGAAATAATAAACATCCCGGCGGCGGGTACCACACCCTGGTTTTGGATTAGGAAACCTGGGGAACAGATGGATGATGCGATTTAGTGGAAATAAGCCATTAAGGCCGGCTGGCCCTGCGCCACTGTTTGGATGCAATAGTATTCCATGTGAATGAACATGACCGGGAGCTTCCAGCTTGTCCACGAGAGCACAGCTACTGCGGAGAGCACTGGTCGCTGTGTAGTATCCATCGACTTAGGCAATGATTTTCCGACATGTCTTGTTTAAATAGAAATGCCATTTTTATTAAGAATGACATTCAATGGTCGAACACCCTTTCCTTAATGTATTTCCTCCCCAAATAACAGTCCAAAGCCTACAAAAGTTGATGAAGGGTGAATTATACATACATTTTTAAAAACCTAATGAAATAAAGGAAGATGCTCATTGTAGATGAGCTTCTGAGTCAGCAGTATGAAATCTCCCTCAACTTAGTACTGAGGCCTTTTGGGGATTTCTGTGTCTGTATCTATTCCCCTGTCCTGATCTGTATCTGTACTATACGTACTGCTAAGATACAGTGAGATATTCAGTGAAAGTCTAAGCTTGTGTTCTACATGTTTTGAGAAAGATTTTACTTTTGCAGGTTTTAACATAATCTAATACTACTGAGTATAAGTGAAAATATGTAATACCTTACCATAACAATACCTTGTTTTCTCCTGACTCTTTAAAAGAAGAAAGAAGGTAATACGGGGTTTTGTTATTGCTTCTTACTTCTGATGTAATTTATAACCTTGTTATTTATAACCTTCCTGACCAATTTTTTAACATAACGTAAATCACTGTTTTCCTTTTTCTTATCAAGGAAAAGTGTTTAAGCTTTTAAAATGTCATCTGTCAAGCACTTAGTTTATGCTGTTATTCGTTTCTTACGGGAACAAAGTCAGATGGATGCTTATACTTCAGATGAACAAGAAAGTTTGGAAGGTAGGCGCCTGCTCTCTATGTTGGTTTGTGTTATAATTGTAAACAAAGACTAAAATAGCTATAAGCCTGACTTTATGATCTATTATAACAAAATTAAAATATCTTATTGATCTTTCAAGAAGAGAGATTGTGTTTCCATTTTCTGAGGCTTGTTTTAATTAACAGCACAGTACAAGGACAATTGTTCATTTATCGAAAAACTGTTATGTGTCAGAACTATGCTGTTCAGACTGTAGGGAGTTTTTTTTCTCTACAGTAACTGTTAAGTAAGTATTATCCTCATTAACAGAAAATGAAATGAAACCAGATAAAGTGACATAGTGAAATGTGGCCAAGCCGAGATTTAAATTGGTTTTTACTCTGAAGATCTTGTCTCTTCCTAATAGGAAAGCATCCTGTTTAGAATCAATATGTGAAAATATCTTAGTCATCATAAAAGCAGTATGTAAAAGTGTAATAATTACATTACAATTAAACTCTCACAACTTTCTATTTGGGGATTTGAAAATTCGAGGATTTCACTGTTGTTCTGTGCGAGCTTTAAATATTAGAAATGGTGATCTGTGAAGTTGAACAGGACTTGGATGATAGCATCACGTTTTTCCCTGAACAATGTTTTCTGCTTCACATTTATGCATTATAAGATTTAAATTCAGCACTGAAAAAATAAAATTAATTGGAAAAAAATAAAATTTAAATTCAGTTTAACCATAAAAAAGGGTAGAATTCTGCAGATGGCCTTGTCAAGGTTCAATGAGTGTAGCTTCTTTGTGGCCTAAAGACTTAATTAATGCAATGAGACAGTACATTTGGGAGAATTTAATAGATTATCATACAATTTGATTTTGCCATCTTGAAATTATTTTTCCTATAAAGGGGGATACCTCTATTAATTTCAATAAGCACATTGTGAAGTGCTTTCAGTCAGCACTTACATTGCTTTTAAGAGGTGGGGATGAAAATTGGGCATTTGCTCTAAATCTGCTTGCAATCTGGTGAGACACTGTCTTTCCAGGTGGCAGTGAGAGGAGCAGGTGACACACGGTTGGAGAACACTGCAGTCGGTTCATTTCATATTAAGATCTTTTTGTCTTCCTTGGTGGTTAAACTTTGTGAAAGTAAAGGTGACTGGTTATCTAAAGAAAACATTGGTTATGGTTGCCTAGTAGCAAACAGATAAGCGCCATCATTTCATAAGAGATGTTTCTTTTCTAATCAAAGGCAGTATAATACATACTTCTAAGGGCCAGAAAGAAAATTGAGAAGTGTTTTTTTTAAATCAAGATGTTACGTCCTATTTTTAGGATGGCCTTCAGCCAAAAATATGTGCCTTCAGCTGTTTCTTATATATGGCAGTCAGAAGTGGTGCCAACTGTTTTTGACCGACCCCTATTTTTGACTCTGTGAGTCTAATTTAATTGAGTATGAAATCATGTGAAGTCTGCCCACCTTCTAGACATTTAAAAAAGCCCTAGAAAAGGAGCCTCGGTTCTAGTACCAGCCTTACCGTAGGGGTAAGGTCTTACAGTCTTATCAGCTTTGAGCTTTTTCATCAGAATATGTCACCCACTCCTAATAGTTGTCATCTACTGATATCTGTTTCATGTGCTCCTGCTCCTGTCACTCTCTCTAGTACCGCTCTGTCTGAATCCTTGGCAATTGCAATGACCTCATAGGTGTTTCTTTCAGTTCTCTCAGCACTCTGTTCCTTGATCTGCTTGTCCTCCAGTGATCCTGACCACTCAGCAGCATGGCCATACCCTGGCCTAGTGGTTCTCAACTCAGGGTGGTTTTGTCTGGAGATATTCTTGATTGTTACCACTGAGTGTCTGGTATTGCTGGCATCTGGTGGGCAGAGGCCATACTGCTAACCATCCTATAATGCACAGAATGGCCCCCAAGAGCAAAGTCCAAAATGTCAGTAGTGCCAAGGGTGAGAAACTCTTCCCTGGACCTTCTCATTGTTGAAACTGCATTCTCGCCATCATCTCTATTGTAAACATTTTACTTCCTGACCAGCACTGCCTGTCTTTGCAGTTCACTCCCCCTAGAATCCCTGCCCCAATAATTCTTTAGCCCAATGAGTACCTCTAGTCTGTTGATCCCTTACCTTTCACAGCCGCCTTCTTCTCTTCCTTAAATTCCATGGTTCATCATCATGTTCATGCCCTTGTATATCTCTCCCTTTCTTGTAAAACCTAACCTTTTTTAAATTCAGCTCTCCACCGACTCTGTGTTCCTATCCATGTGACTATGTATAGATGGAGCAAAACATACAACTTTGCCAATTGGTTCCTCTTTGAATTCATGACCGTGAGCCTTAAGTGGACCTTTAATGCTGCCTGGCAATCATGCTGTCTCTTCCAAGTTCATTCATACTTCTGCTCCCCTAGACCACACTACCTTAACACTTTCTCCTGTCTTCTCAAACCCTCACATGTCCTCCCCTGTACTCACTTTTAGTTGCTGACCTTGCTTTCTACTCCACCAAGAAAATCCAAATAATAAGAAAACAACTTCCACAGATTCCCCCTGCCCCATCTATCCACACACCAGCATCTACACCCTCGCACACTCTTCCTCCCTGCCCAGATACGGTAATAGTATGCTGTGCACTAAATATTTGTGTTTTCTCAGAATTCATATGTTGAAACCTAATGCCCATTGTGATGGTATTAGGAGGTGGGGCCTTCATGATGCCGGTTAGTGCCCTTCTAAGAGACCCCAGAGAGCTCCTTTGGTAGAAGGTCATCCTTCTACCATGTGAGGACGAAGTGAAGAGGCACAGTCTGGGAACCAGAAAGCAGGTCCTCACTAGACACTGAATTTGCTGGTACCTTGATCTTGGTCTTCCCAGCCTCCAGAACAATGAAAAATAAATTTCTATTGTGTATAAGCCACCTAGTCTATGGTGTTCTGTTAGAGCAGCTCAAACAGACCAAGACACCGTAAATGAACTATCCACTGCCTTTTCTAGATGAAACCTCTCTACTGGCACACTGGATCTGATTCCATCCTGTCTCACCTAGTCCAGGATATCACTCGAGTTACTCTACCCTTCTTGTCTTACATCAGCAAACTTCCCTTTGTTCTGGATCATTTCTATCAGAATATACTTTTCATTATTTCTCCCTTCTTAAAAAAGCAAAAACAACAGCTAATTGCCCTTACCATATTACCCCCTGCTTCCAAACTACTGCCTACTCTTACTGTCTTCCCCTTTTGCTGGAAAACTCTTAGAAAGAATAGTATATACTTGCTTTTTAAAATTCCTCCCCTGTTCTTTCTCAAACCCATTCCAGTTAGGTATTAGCCTCAGTCTCTCTGCCCATACTCTTCTCATCAAGGGCATCAGTGATTTCTGGGTTATTTAGTTCAGTGTTAGTTCTCAGTCTCCATCTGTCTTACTAGCTGTCATCAATAAAGCCGATGATCTCCCTCATTCCCCATCCCCACCCGCGATGCTGCCTTATACTTGATTCAGTTGGCTTTCAGGATACTTCCTCACACTCTCTTAGTTTTCTTCTTATCTCATTGCTTGCTCCTTCTGTCTCCTCTACTAGTTTCTCTTCTTTTCCGTGACCTGGAGTGCCCAGGGTCCAGAGTTTGATTTTCTTCTCTTCACTATCTTTACTCACTTTTTGGATGGTATCATTCAGTTTCTTGACATTCAACCAAGACTTTCTTTCTGAACTGCAGATTTTTATATCCAACTGCCTACTAGATCTTTCCACTTCTATGTCTAATAGGCATCTCAAACTGAACATTTCCAACACTGAACTCCTGATCCTCCCACCCAAAGTCTGTTCCCTATCTCAGTTGATGGCAACTCTCTCTTTTCAGTTGCTGAGACCCAAAACTTGGGCATCATTCTGGACTCTTCTCTTTCTCTCAGATTCTGCATTTAATCATTTAATAAATCCTGTTGGCTTTACCTTCAAAATATATCTAGAGTCTTACCATTTCCTCCCACATCCACTGATGTCACCCCTGGGTAGAATTAAGTATTTTTCATCTGTTTTAATGTAGTAGTCTCTAACTGGTCTGTCCGCTTCTGTTCTTGCAGCTTTGTTAAATATTCCCAACACAGCCATCAGTGATCTTTTAAAACAGTGTGTCAGGGGCGCCTGGCTGGCTCAGTCAGTAGAGCATGCGACTCTTGATCTTGGGGTTGTAAGTTAGAGCCTCATGTTGGGTGTGGAGATTACTTAAAAATAAAATCTTTAAAAATTTTTTAAAAGGTAAAACAGAGTATGTCAGATTCTATCATTTCTCCACTCAAAATCTTGCAGTGACTCCTCGTGTTACTTAGTCATGTGTTAAAGAATTTATATAATTTGGACTTCTGTGATGTGTTGTTCATACACTCTTCGCCTTTCCCATTTGGCTGGAGCCAAATTAGCTTCCTAACTCTGAGTACACTGCATCCTCTTTTCTAAGAGCTTCTGCTGTAGTTGTTTTTGCCGCTTAGATTGTTATTACTTCTTTTTTTTTTTTTTTAAAGGTTTTATTTATTTATTTGGCAGAGAGAGAGAGAGAGCACAAGTAGGCAGAGAGGCAGGCAGAGAGAGAGGGAGAAGCAGGCTCCCTGCTGAGCAGAGAGCCCAATGCGGGGCTCGATCCCAGGACCCTGAGATCGTGACCTGAGCCGAAGGCAGAGGCTTTAACCCACTGAGCCACCCAGGCGCCCCTGTTATTACTTCTGAAAATGGTAGTATCTTCATTGTCTTTGAGAGTCAGATCTCTCTCTTTTTTTTTAAAGATTTTATTTTATTTATTTGACCCAGAGATCACAAGTAGGCAGAGAGGCAGACAGAGAAAGGGGGAAGCAGGCTCTCTGCTCAGCAGGGCTCGATCCCAGGACCCTGAGATCATGACCTGAGCCGAAGGCAGAGGCTTTAACCCACTGAGCCATCCAGGTGCCCCCTAGATCTCTTTTCTGAATGAGGCCTATGCTGGGCGCTCTTGCCTGTAGCCTGCTTCCCTGCTCTGCTCTCCACACTTGCATCTCTTCACCCTGCTCTACTTTTTATTGCTTATAGCCTACCTCTCCAGTCCTGCCCCAAAAGGTCAGCCCCAAGAAGTCAGGGATCTTTTGTGTTTTATTCGCTATGATGTATCTGAAGCGTGTAGAAAATTGCCCGACACATTGTAAGTGCTTGATAAATATTTGTTGAATTGATGAATTGAGTCAAGTGATCCTGGGCCTATCACTCAGTTGGTTTGTATCTTAATTTCTCAGTCTGTTAGGTGAAGCTGTGGGCCTCCTCTCCATCTGATAGATTCGTCAAGAGAATCAGAATCAGTGAAGGCAGGTAGCTAACATATGGCAGCTTTTGAATAAAGTGCTATACAGATGGGATATGGTAGTGTTAAATAGAACTCTTCACTTGCCCTGCTCCTCATCAGTACCAGATGCACTATTGTTTGTTGTTAAAGTGGAACAATAATTATATATAGTATTTGTTTATATTTGTACGACTTATTCCTGACTACAACTTCCTAAAAGGAGGACTGAATGTAATAATCCTTGTTTCACAAATGAGAATCTTGAGATTAAAAAAGATAAATTATTGCACTTAGGTTATTTGATTTTTTTTTTTGACTAGATGAAAAATGGTAATGAGGTAATCCTGAATTATTTTCATACTCCCCCCTCCCCCCGCCCCCAACTACTGCCTACTGTTTTTGTGTCCATTTTTCTGGAAAACTCTTTGAAAGAGTTTTCTGTACTTGCCTTTTCTAATTCCTTTCCTATTCTTTTTTGAACCCATTCGAGTTGGGCCTTTGCCTCAATCTCTCCAACCACATCATCATCAAGGCTAAACACTTTGACAGTGGGGTTTACCTATCAAACAGTTCTGTTTACTTATATAGAGAATCTATAGGGAATCTAAAATAGTCAAATTCTAAATATAATTTAAATATAATCTAAATATAATCTAAAATATAGGGAATCTAAAGTAGTCAAATTCTTAGAATCAGGGAGTAGAGTGATGGTTGCCAGAGGCTGGGGAAGGAGAAAATAGAGAGTTGATGGTCAAAGGGTACAAAGTTTCAATTATGCAACATAAATAAGTTCTGGGAACTTACTAGTCTGCCTAGTGCCTATCACTAACTGTGTTCTGTACTTATAGTTTGGTAAGAAGGGAGATGTTAGGTTAAGTGTTCTAACTACATACATACACATGATAAGAAGGATGGTGAGAGGAAACTTTGGGAGGCGATGAGTATGTCTCTGGCCTTGATGGTAGTAATGGTTTCATGGGTGTGTACTTATCCCCAAACTCATAGAGTTACAGACATTAAATATAAACAGCTTTTTGTATGTCAGCCATACTTCAGTAAAGTGGTTTGAAAAAACACACACCAAATAATTGTGTTTAGAACAAAACAGATACCTCCTTTAATCATATTTAATTGCATCTAGTATGTACCAGATCTGTGTTTTAAGATTAGTGACAGCAGAGACAAAGGAGCGGAACTGAATTGCTTCAACAGAATAGAGCATAAAAATCCCTCAGGTTGCCAGATGGACTTTTCACCTGTGAGTGTTTAGCAGTAAAGTTACATACTTGGAGTTTCAGTTAAGGGCTTGGTTGCATACTATCCCTCTTTCCCATGTCCGTGCATTAGTGTTTTGGAGGGGAGAAGTGCTTTTCTCTATAGATTTTATTGTTGTTAAAATTTCCTCTGTAATTAAACTATTACTTCCACTGTAAACAAAGACGTAGATTAAATTTATTGAACACCTATTACTTGCCAGGTCTGTTAATCTCAGACATGAGTCATATATAGTCCTTATCCTCAAAGACAGTCTAATGTGGGAGACAGACATTTAAACACATGTAATGTAGTATGATAAGTTCAATAATAGAAACCGGTACCAGCGACATGGCACAGTAAAGGCAATGAGCAGTCTGATCAGGGAGGAAAGATACTGATCAAGAATAAATATACACACGTAAACACACACATACATTTACCATTATTATTATTATTGTTGTTTACATTGACTGTCTTCATGGCAATGGGAGCCTGTTTCCTTTGGCTCAATGTTTTTAGTGCTGGTACAGACTAAAGTTTGAGAAAAAGTGCTTGGTAAGAATAGAAATTGAGAGAATGAGGGTAAATGGTGGATTATGTTCTACGTAAAAGACGCTCAGACTTCTTGTACTTGGTAACTTTTTGCTTATTTAGTCACTCTTCTAAGGAGAATTGTTCTCTGGATAGAGAAAGGAGTACTATTTCTTTGATGACAGAGGTATTTTTTCTCAGGACCACAATTAATACATAATGTATCTTTTAAAAGTCATACACAAATATAAGTGAATCTGTAATAAATCAGACAGAGGAAGATGAATACTGTATGATCTCTCTTATATATAGAAGCTCATGAACAAACGAACAAACAAACAGACCAAGCACATAGATAGAGAGGAGATTGGTGGTTGTCAGAGGTGGGGAGCTGGGTGAGAAAAGTGGGTGAAATGTTTTTGTATTGTTTTCAGTTTAAGTATATTGAATGTAGATAATAATAAAACTCATCCATGAAGATAAGTGAATCTCCTCCAGACTGTCTGGAAGTACACTGGACACTGGGGCTACATTCTCATCTTGTGGGGCCAAGGAGAGAATTCCTTTTCAAAGGAGAGCATCCCCAAGATGAGAAGCTGCCTCCATTTCCCTCTGTGAGTACTTGTAGAAAATACAGGATATCTTCCTTTCCTGTAAATGCCCTGGTTTGGATCCCTTGTTTGTTTAGATCACTTAAGTAGGAATCCTCCCTGATCATAGGGGTCATTTCCTTTACTCTGTCATGTAGCTGGTACATGTTTCTGTTAGTGAACTTATTATGCTGTATTACGTTCACTTAGCTGTCTGTCTCCCACATTAGACTATCTCTGTGAGGATAAGGCCTGTATCTTTTTCCCTGTCTAATCCATTCTCAGCATTCGTACCAGACTTCTAGTTCTAAACACAAATCCAGTTATATTATTCTCCTTCACTGAATTGTTTAATGGCTCTCCATTTGCCCACAGTGTGAAGTGCACATTCTTTAAGAACGTTATGTAAGGTGCCTTGTCATCCGACAACAGACTTGCTTTCTGTTGTCTTAGCAACAGAAGCTGTCTTAGTATTACTTAGCATAATCTCCCACCATATCTTTCTACCCCGTCCGTACCCTGGCCACATCAGTTATCTTGTCCTGCATCAAATGCAGATGACACACCTATCACTGTTTAACATGTCATGTGTTTTTGTGTTTATCAGCCTTCTTCTCTTAAACGTAAGCTTCATCACATGGATAGCGATTTCTATCTTCAGATTAACTGCTATATTTCCACACCTTAGGACTGCACCTTGCACATAGGAGGTGCTTGGGGTAAATTCGCAGGCATGAATTAATTTTTTTTAAGTCCACCTATCTTCATATAAGTAGATGACCAGGATTAATATTTAGTGCCTCCAATGAGCCGGAATTTTTTTCTGTTACTATTTTTGGTCAGGTTGAGAATTTTGTTTCTCACATTGAAAAAGAAGATTTTTGTTTGTTTGTTTGTTTTATTCAAGGTGTTAGAACATTGGTGGTTAGTCAGATATTGGCAGAAAGGAGTCAGTTGTTGTTGATGACTTGCTTCAATAAGAATATGATGTAATGGCTATATTGAGAAATTATATTCTAGGTAACATTTTTCCTTAAGTAAGGAAGAAGAAATCAAGTTGTCTTCCCTTAGCAGCTGGGCTATAAACAGAAATCTTTATGTAGCTGAACCATTTAGTTTTTCCTTATGTTCTGTGATCATAAATACTGAATTACCACAGATTGCACAGAGTACAGATTTCTACCAGAAAAAAAAGGTCGTTTCTTTTTTTAGGTTGCTAATTTTTTTTTCACTATTCAAATTTATTTCAAGTTGCAATTCAGTGCTTGGAGACAGTTTTTAAAATCAGCCTAGAAGATACCCATCTAGCAGTTTCACAGCCTTTGACAGAAATGTTCACCAACTCCTTCTGTAAGGTAAGCTGTCACTGTTTTCTCATTAGTATCTGATTTAAGTATGATTACAATAATTATGTTGAGTTGTTAATATTTGTGGGGCTAGGTTTTAGGTAACTAACTTCTTCCTGGGTGCAAGGTAGATAGTCCACATGCAGATGATTGGGGACCTAAAATATAACTTTTAACGTGTTTTAGATTTTCATATTAATAGCTGTTCATATCCTTTCACCTTCTTTTATATTTAATGATATGTCTCAGTTGCTTTTTAAGTCCTTTTTAGTCTCTGAGCATTTTTAGATCTCTGACAGGGAATACAAGTTAAAAACAAAATTTTCCTGTTTACAAAACAACTATGTAGAAATAGATTCATCAGGAATTGAATCATCATTTTGAAGCAGATTTCATCAAATTTGGCCATTGATAGGGCTCTTTAAAACAGGGCAAGGTTCAGGGTCATTGTGCAAAAGTAGTGCCAAAAACCAAATTTTCTGATATCCCTACTCTCAAGAAATATTTATAATGGTCTCTGGTTTCTGGTGTTTTCAGGGAACATGGACCGTAACATTGCCTGAAAAAAATTTTTTTTCAAGACAGTTTTATTTATTGAGCGATTGATTTTTAGAAAGACAGCATAAGCAGGGAGCAGTGAGGAGTGGAAGGACAGGGAGAGAGAAAATCTTAAGCAGGTTCCATGCCTATTGTGGAGCCTGATGTAGGGCTCAGTCTCATAGCCCTGAGGTTATGACCTGAGCTGAAATCAAGAGTCTGACATTTTACCGACTGAGCCACCCACATATCTGTTAAACTGTCTGAAAAAATTTAAGGTTAATGCCTTTAGGGTCCCAGGGTGACCTCCCATGTGTTTTTTCATTACATTTCGGTGCCTCACAGACTCCTTTTGTTATTCTAGTTCTATATTCAAGCTTCAGTAGGGAATGAGGAATTCAGGCCAGAGGCTGAAGCATGTAGTGTATACTTCAGCCTGGCAGGGACGCTGCTGAGACTACCACATTGGCTGTTTCTAGAACTTGTTGGAAGAGGTTCTGAGAGCTGCAGTGAAGAAGGCAATTTGGCAGTATACTATTCCCTCTGTCTATACTTGGAAAAGAGAATAATGCTGTTATCAGACAGATCAATTCTCATTATATGACAAAGATGTAATGAGATAGTGACATGTCTGTGTGCCCCCTTCAGAGAATTCCCCTTTGCTCTGCTTTGGTTGCTGTGGTTCTTTGATTTTCTGGGCTTCTGGCCTCCTTAGGGAACCCCATTTCATTGGCTGGATATGCCCATAGTTGAAGCTGACTTTATTTAACGCCTAGATGCCCAAGAGGCCTGTGCTTGAGACAACACTTGGATTTGCTCATTCCTTAGCTCCTGTCACTGTTGACCTCATACTAAAGAGATCAAAACTTTTTTTTTTTAAACCTTCCAGGAGGCTCAAATTGACTTTTGCACTCTGTTTAAATAGGGCTCTGTTTTCTTTCTCTTTAATGTTTTCCTCTGACTATATTTAATTGTAAAAATTTTTTACTTACTGGTTTTAGAATATAATTTCTTGGAACTGGCTGCATTGTGTATCTGCACAGTGTTACTTGTGGTATCAATCCTTTGTTATTCCTATTTAACAGCAGCCACTTCATCACATATGTGTTTTTTTAGCACAGTACTTGAGAGTCTAAAACTTGCCTAAAGCAGCTTCAAAATTGTTATAATTAAAGAAATTAGGTCTCTATTTTTGCCATAAAAAAGAATGAAATCTTGCCATTTGCAACAACATGGATGGAACTAGAGGGTATTATGCTAAGCGAAATAAGTCAGTCAGAGAAAGACAGATACCATAGGATTTCACTCGTACGTGGAATTTAAGAAACACATAAACAAGAAAAGGTTAAAAAAAAAAAAAAAGAAGAGAAACAAACCAAGACATAGACGCTTCACTATAGAGAACAAACTGAGGGTTACCAGAGGGGTGGGGGTGGGGGGGGATGGGTGAAACAGGTGATGAGGATTAAGGAGAACACTTGTATTGAGTACTAGGTAATGTATGGAATTAATGAATCACCATGTTATACACCTGAAACTCCTATAATACTGTATGTTAACTTTTAATTAAAGTTAGGGAATTAAAGGGAATTAAAAACTTCAGGAAAAAAAAGAAATTTTTCATCTCACCAAGTGTCCTTGGTTGTTAACGTTGTTCATTTTAGTTTTAGGATACTGCTCTTGTGTCTTTCTCCCCAGTTAAGTTTATATACTAAATGGACTCATTCCTTTTATATAAAGTAGATAACCCTCATCTCCACATTATGGGCTGCTCAAATACATTCAATGAATATGAGAATTCGTTTTCAAAGACATAAAACTGTGGCAATTTCATTAAAATACTTCAGAAGGATTTAGAAGACAGAATGGATTAGAGTCCATTTATCAATATGCCATTTTCTGTGACTCAAAAAAGCCACTTTCCCCCCATGCATTAGCTGCCCGGGCTTGTTAGAAGATGTGAAATAGAAGAAACCCTGACAGCAAGTCCTGCAGGGCAGCCTGTGTCCTTGAACTACACTTACATCCTAGGAGACCATAGTCAGTTTTAAGTAGTGACCTCTAGTTACAAGGATTCCCATTTCGATTCTGTATTTTTTATTCTGTCTTATTCCAATACTTTATGTTTAGAAAAACTGATTAGTAGAGAAAGATTATAAAAATAAGAACAACTCATGTATTTTTCTGGGTATATTTCCAATGTTAGAGTTATCAAGTTCCTTGAAACTTTAGTCAAGACAAAGAACCTGGTGTGTAATATTCTAAATGTAGTATGTAGGTATATTAGCTACAAATTATGTTTTCTTGAAAACATTTAGTCACGAACTTCAGAGTCAAGTGTAAAAGCAGCACAATTTTAAAAAGATCTTTCAAAAACGGAAAAATTCATTGTGTTCCCAATGCCACTCAAGCTCTTTCTGATTGTGCCTTTGGTTTGAACCTCATGAATGCAAAGGTTTGAGGATGGTAGTAGCTACTGAAAACAGGAAATTTACAATGTTTTTACTTTTATGATGAAATTAATATATGTCCATTGTTTAAAAAAATTTGGTCAACGTGGAATGATGTAAAGAAGAGACTGAAAATTTTTTTTTTTTGAGACTGAAAATTTTACCTCCATTTCGTGTTAGACCTTTCCTGTCTCTGTTTTTTAGCCTGTGTGCATGTATATGTGTATGTGCACATATTTAAGTAATAGGATCATATTATTAATGCTTCTTTTTGTAAACTGTGAATTTGACTTAGTGAGCTATCTCTTTACGTATTTAACATGTTTCAAGATTTTCACTGATTTAAAAAAATCTCCTGAATATATTTCTATTCCTATTCTTTGTATACTGGTTCTCTATTTATTTTACCAGAATTCAATAGAATTTATTAGGAATTTCAGAAAAACAAAGCTTCACAACTATACCTAATACATAATTTGGGTAACAAAATATTCTGTTTTTTAATTTTGAAAATAAAATTGAATTTTATTTTAAAATTTTATTTATTAATTATTTATTTTCAGCAGCATGTTCATTTAAAACAACAAAGCATTTCCATTCACTAAAAATGTATTTGTCAATAAAATACTCAGTAAATTTGTAGCATAAATATAGTCAATTTATCTCCATTACCCACAGTATACTTTACCTTTATTTTATGATTATAGCATTTTAAGTATACTGATTATTTGCATTTGTTGTGCATGAAGTAGGATTTTTTGATCTAGGAAAAGCAAGTAAAAAATTTGATTCACAGTAGCCCATTATCTTCTGGAGAAATTCTACATAGTCATTTTCCTAATAAAATTATGTGAGAGAACTTTTCACCTATTTCTTTCTAACTTTTTATTTACAAGTTATAAATATAAAATATAAATTTAAATGAAATATAAATTTCATCACATGTAATTACAGATGACTTACTGTAATACAGGTTATTCTTTATTATTTATGGTTCTGTGGGATGGCTCTTTTTTATATAGCTAAATGGAAATACATTGATTTTTATTTAATTTCAGAATGACATTTTGCCTCTCTCAAACTCAGTGCCTGAAGATGTGGGAAAAGCTGACCAATTAAAAGATGAAGGTGAGGATTTCATAGAGAAATTACTTATTTAGAAAAACTTAATGAAACTCTGGAGAAAATGACTCTGGTTTACACTGCCGAGACTGGATTGTCATAAGACCACATGGTATTTGTGAAATAGAAATAAATGTGATAGGGAAGAAGCCTAGAAACATAGAATGGCTTGTGAGCAATATAGTTTTGTCTTATTTCAAGAGAAGCAGATCTGTCGTGAATACAACCTGGAAAACAAGTAACTTAAGGGGTGATTACTTACAACTGAATTTGCTATGTGTACTCTAGGATCCCAAATTCTTTTTTATGTTTAAAGAGATGAAAATAATTTTCATTATTATTTTAACTCTTGTATATATTTACTGTTTTTTTAAAATACATTTACTGTTAACTTTGAAATTTGTTAATGCATGTATATGGCATTTGACTTAAGTATTAACTAGTATATTTAATTACTACATTACTACATCTTCTAATAGTGGCTCTTTTTTTTTTTTAAAGATTTTATCTATTTATTTGACAGAGAGAAAGAAATCACAAGTAGGCAGAGAGGCAGGCAGAGAGAGAGGGGGAAGCAGGCTCCCGCTGAGCAGAGAGCCCCATGCGGGGCTTGATCCCAGGACCCTGAGATCATGACCTGAGCCGAAGGCAGAGGCTTTAACCCACTGCGCCACCCAGGCGCCCCTAATAGTGGTTCTTGAAGCATTTTTGGTTCTAATAAATAAGTTACTGTTGAGGATCCATGTTCAATTTTTCTATCATGTCATTTAGGTTAAGCTGTAGAGGCGAGTCAGGTCAGGCATACAAGATTTGTACTGAGAAGCTGGAGGGAAGTTTAGATATTAGCAGTGAATGAGAGCCAAGAAATTCCATCTCCTATAGGCAGAGAGTTAGGGAATATGCCATGTTCCAAAGCTATACAAAATTGGTTCAGAACCATTTTTCTGGACTTTTCCTTACACCGAAGAAGGATGTTTTGTTATTAAAAACAAAACAAAACAAAGCAAAACAAAACCAAACAAAACCCCAAAACCAAGAGTTGATGTCTAAAATGGCAGGAGAGAGTATGCTTTTCCTATTCCTTGGGCCTTATCTTCTCTATTAAATTTATAAATACATACCTATATCAGCTTTTTTTTTTTTTTTTAAGATTTTATTTATTTCACAGAGAGAAACACAGCGAGAGAGGGAACACAAGCAGAGGGAATGGTAGCGGGAGAAGCAGGCTCCCTGCTGAGCAAAGAGCCTGATGTGGGGCTCGATCCCAGGACCCTGGGATCATGACCTGAGCCTGAAGGCAGACGCTTAACCACTGAGCCACCCAGGTGCCCCTGGTTTTTTTTTTTTTTTAAAGGTTTTATTTATTTATTTGACAGAGGGAGCAATCACAAGTAGGCAGAGAGGCAGGCAAAGAGAGAGGGGAGGAAGCAGGCTTCCTGCTGAGCCGAAAGTCTGATCGGGACTTAATCGGAGGACCCTGAGATCATGACCTGAGCCGAAGGCAGAGGTTTTAACCAACTGAGCCACCCAGGTGTCCCTATATCATTGTTTTTAATGACCACATAGGGTTCCATGGTACGGTAAGACCATGATTTCCTTACCTAGTTGGATAATTTTGTAATCCTAAATAACATTATCTTGATATCTTTGTTTGCATTTTTACTATTGTGATTATTGTCATATGATTACATTATAAAGTCCTGTATTTCCAACAAATACACTGCTTTCAATTTTTCATTTCTTATTTCCTCTAATAAGTGATAGTACTACAGTGACTTAAAATTTAAAAATGACGTCTTTCATAAATTACATGCAAAAGTAAGCAACAGCCAGGGGCACCTGGGTGGCTCAGTCAGTTAAGCCTTTGGCTCAGATAATGATCCTGAGGTCCTGAGAGTGAGCCCCATGTCAGGTTCCCTGCTCGGTGTGGAGTCTGCTTGTCCCTTTCCCCCTGCGGGGCCCCATGCCCCTTCTTCAGCTCGTGCTCTCTCTCTCAAATAAATAAAATCTAAAAAAAAAGTTAAGCAACAAGCATATCCTTGTCATTTGAATCAAGAGTATTCCCCCCCAAGAATTTGAATTTAAGCCATCCAGATAGAAATGCATTTTCCATATATTTAGTTTCTAATTGAAACAATTTAACTTGATTTTTTTTTCTTACTCAGAGTTTTGTACTGTGTGAAATCACTGAGGATAATATTGAATAAATGGCAAATTGAAATTTTATTTTTGTCCCTCATGTTTACTCCCTCTACAGGAGATTGCATTCCCCACGCAGTTTGCTATGATATAGTGAATGTTGGTAAGAGGAGGATTAGGGAGATATTCAGAGAGTCATTTAGTGTTCCTGCATGGGGAACTGAACTACTCTCGCTTTCACCTTTAACTGAAAGCTTTTATTCTTTGTTTTCCCTTAGACATGTCACATCTAAGACATATTATACACAAAGTTAAAGCAATTGTTATTTATTTTATTTTATTTTATTTTATTTTATTTTATTTTATTTTAGAGAGAGAGTGTGTGCAGTGGGGGGAGGGGGAGGGAGGAGAGGGGGAAGGGCAGAGAGAGAGAGAATCTCAAGCAGATTCCACACCCAGTGCAGAGCCCCCCAAGGCCATTGTGGATTGTCAGGCATAAGGGTATTCTGGGCTGTGTGTTACACTTATCTGTGTTAATCAAGGCTTCTAGCCAGCTAGGACCTTCCTGAGAGGTTGCTTTCAAATATTTTTGTGTGTTTTGTTTCTGAAAAGCTGCAGTAAGCTCAGACAAGATCAAGATTGTTTCATTTCTGTCATTCCCTGACAAAATATTGGCTTTTCTTAGCCCATAGGCTTATCTTACAGGTTGTCTTGCTCATTAAAGGAGACAATTTTATAGGAGAGGACCACGAAAGCATAAAGTGCTATACAATGTTCAGTTATATTTATCTTTACAAATTCCTTCATCTGTGAATAAATAAATAAATAATAAATAAATGTGTGTAGGTTTGATATTTTGTGACTTTAGGCTTATTCTTAATATATATAAATGTATATATACATATAGTATGTAGACATTTGATGTAGTTTACAGGAAAAGACATGTGATAGATTTTAATAATAATGATAATAACAATATCACCCTATTAGCGAACGATCTGTCACCCCTCTTAACTCAGGAAAGTAATGGGTAAGCCCTGGTTCTGCTGGGGCCAGCTGCTCTTTCCCTGGGAACCCCAAAGGGACTGGACAGTCAGGGGCACAGCTCCCAGCTGGGTTTGCTAACCCGTCACAAACTCAGATACTCTCTTGCAGGAGTAGCCAATAACTCAAGAGAGGAGGGTTTGGAAAAGAGAAAGAAGAAATTTATTTTGGGTGCTGGCCGCTGGGGGAGATGGCAGCTCAAGCGTTAACAACCACCTATCTGCCCGCAAGGTGGAATCCTGGACTTTTACAGGGAGAGATTTAGGGGAGTACTGCCAGAGAGCAGGCAGGGAGCACATGATCATGGCTGCAGACCAGTATGTTTTCAGCAGCTGGTCATGGGCAGGGAAGGGGACCTGTGGTGTGTGGTCTTCTAGGCATTCCCCTACTATCAGTGCTTTTCTGGCTTGGTGGTGGGAATATTCTGGTCATTGCACAACACCTTCATCGTTGCCTCAAGAAAGTGTGGTAAGAAATAAGCATAGTGGATTTTAGTTAGAGCATGGCTATTAAATGGTTGTGTCTATTTCTGGTTTTAAAGTTTGGGGTCTCTATGGTGCCAGACGACTCCCTAAGAACCCAAGATGAAAAGGCCCAAGAGCAAAAAGACAATGCACATAACCCAGAAAATTCCTTTGCACAGGAGAAACAAACCTATTTAAATACCTAGGCTCATGTAGTTAATATTATCTTGTTCTGTCATAAAACTGTGTAATCCTCTTAGCTTCCTTAGAGGTTTTATATTTGTTACTTTTTGGGGGTGGGGATCTAAATTAATTTTTTTTTAATTTTTATAAAACAGCTTTATTGAGGGGCACCTTGGTGGCACAGTTGGTTGAACATCTGACTGTTTCAGCTCAGGTCATGATCTCGGGGTCTTGGGATCAAGCCCTAACTTAGCTCTCTGCACTCAAAGGGAGTCTGCTTGAAATTCTAGTTCCTTCTGCATGTGCCTCCTCCCACTTGCTCTTTCTCTAAAGTAAATAAATCTAAAAAAAAAACCAAAACAGCTTTATTGCATATAATTTGCATACCATGCTGTTTACTTCTTAGAAGTGTTCAGATTCATTGGTTTTGTAGTATATTCCTGGAGTCGTTCAACCATTACAATTAATAGAACATTTTTATCACCCTAGAAAGAAACCATGTGGCTCTTAGTGGTCACTGCTGTTTTTGTTTTGTTTTGTTTTTTGTTTTTTTTAAGAGTGCATGTGTGCCTGTGTGGGCGTGGGTGGGGGCAGAGGGAGAGCAAGAGAGAAAATCCTAAGGAGTCTCTACTCTCAGTGCAGAGCCCCATGTGGAGCTCAGTCCCACATCCTGAGATCATGACCTGAGTGGAGATTAAGAGTCAGATGTCTAGCAGACTGAGCCACCCAGGTGCCTCTAGTGGTCACTCCTTATATTCATTTCTGATTCTTAATGTGCAGTAACTTTTCACTTTATTTATCTATCTATCTATCTATCTATTTATTTATTTATTTAAGATGTGGGGAGGGGCAGAGAGAGAATTTTAGGCATGGAGCCTGATGCAGGAGCTTGATCTCAATCTCGATCTCACAGCCCGAGATCATGACCTGAGCCAAAATCAAGTCAGACTTAACAGACTGAGCCTCCCAGATGCCCCACTTGTGCATGATTTCAGATGCTTTTGTCTACCTGCGTTTCCTTTGATCTTCCTGTTTTTTGTAAAGTTGTACCGTCTTCCTCTTATTAAGTAGCTAATGATCTGTTAAAAAACCAAGCTAATAGGAGAACTGGTTTCACAGAATTTGGAAGGAATAACACAGGTTTTTGTGAAGCAAATCCTCCCCCTTAACCAATGTTTTAAAATTTAGATTTTGAGCAGTGGATATTAATCAGTGAGCAGGACACTTTTTTCCATTTCACAGAATACAGAAGATAGCCACAGGAAATCCCTTATTTTATTGGCTAGTTGTTACCCCCAGCTTAATTATTGCCAGATCTATTTGCATAGGCCCTCCTTGAAAATTAGTACCCTGTGGGCTAGCCCTGGTACCTGAAATTCTGTCTTTCTAGAAATTCATGTCCCCCTATCCCCTGTTAAAAATCTATCTCTGGAAAAGGTAGTGCATACAAATATTATCTGCCAATAACGTGTTAACATGATTAATTTTACCAGTTTACCCACACAGCAGAGTTCTGAGGGCTTAGCTATTCAGCAGGTCTTTGTTTTGACAGGGAAGGACTAGAAGAGGGGTCCATATTGAGGTGATGATTGAGAAGCATGCTGTATCAGGAATGGGGTGGGCAGCTCTAAAAAGAAAGGAGAAAGATGAAGGAAGGTGAGAAGAGATTAGGTTTTTCCATGAGATATTCATAATTGTTGCATTTACTCACTTAGTGAAGCCTAGATTTCATAAGGTATGCAAGCATTAATTGTTTTACGACTTGCATTGTTAAAATCATTCAAACACACCGATGGCTAAGGAGTATGAACTGTATAGTACAACATAACTTTTATCTCTTAGTGCCACTGAAAAAACATGTTGAGGGGGCGCCTGTTGGCTCAGTCAGTAGAACCTTTTGATTTTGGGAGCCTGAGTTTTCAAGTCCCACATTGTGGGTAGAGTTTGCTTAAAAATAAAAAAAAAGAAAAATCTTCTTGCTGACCTTCATATGATTATAGTTTCTGTGATTCAGATTTATCTTTCAGATTATCTATTTTTTTCAGATTATCTATTTTTTGTGTATATTGTACTTACTGCACATATTGATTATTTCAGGCAATAATCACATGAAAGAAGAAAATTATGCTGCTGCTGTGGATTGTTACACACAGGCAATAGACCTGGATCCAAATAATGCGGTTTATTATTGCAACAGGTAAGCTAGCACTATTGTGGTGGGCTTAAAGTTCTTAAATTGTAATTTGCATTAATAACTCTGAAGGAGAACTATAAAATTCATTTTGAAAATTTTGAAAGTTCAGAAATATATAAAGTAGGAAAAATAAAACCTCATAAAATTACCGCTCAGAGCTAATCACACATATCACCTTTTGGCATATTTTGTTTAATGTGAGTATAATCAATTTCAGATTCATTGATATTCAGTAGGCATGTCATAAACATGTCCTTTTTTTTTAAAAAAAAGATTTCATTTATTTATTTGACAGAGAGAGACACAGCGAGAAAGGGAACACAAGCAGGCGCAGTGGGAGAGGGAGAAGCTGGCTTCCCACCAAGCAGGGAGCCTAATGCAGGGTTCCATGCGAGGCTCAATCCCAGAACCCCAGGATCATGACCTGAGCCTAAGGCAAACGCCTAATGACTGAGCCACCAAGGCGCACCAACATGTCCTTAATTTGTTGAAGCTCTTTATAAATATTATTTAAATGGCTACAAATTAGTCTGTTTTTACCTCCTCGTTTTTTAATATTGCAGTACCTATCATTGTGGCTGCAAAAAGCAGTTATTTTTTTATAAATGGATAAAGGTACCTTATTTTATTTTATTTTATTATTATTTGTTTAATGTACCTTAATTTTACATAATTGCAGACCTACTGGCCAACTCTGTTCATTTTTTTTCAGTATGATGAAGTTGTAGTGAACAACTTTGTTTCTCAAATTATTTTCTGAAATGTAGATTTTCTGGGCGCCTGGGTGGCTTGGTGGGTTGAGGCCTCTGCCTTCCGCTTGGGTCATGGTCTCGAGGTCCTGGGTTGGAGCCCCACATCGGGCTCTCTGCTCAGCGGGGAGCCTGCTTCCTCCTCTTTCTCTGCCTACCTCTCTGCCTACTTGTGGTCTCTCTCTGTCAAATAGATTTATCTTTAATTACTGGTAAGGTTGGACATTTTTCAGATGTTGGGCATTTGTGGATTTTTTTCTTTAAATTCTCTCTTTGTACCTGTGCCAGGCTTTAGCCTATTTGACCTCATAGTTCTTTTTTCCCTGTTCTGACCTTTTTAACAGAGGGTCTGACTCTTATAGGTTGCATTTCCCAGGCTCCTTTGTCACTTGGGTTTGTCTGGGTTCAGCCACAGGAAGTACTGGCAGGAGATTGGAGTGTGGAGGAGAGAAGTCGGGGCATTTCTTTGCCTCTTTTTACAACAGGGTGTTTATGCAGCAGTGGCTGCTTCCCATCCTTGTCTCCAGTCCCCACCCAAGACACCTGCAAGGGTCCCAGCTTTTGCCAGGTGATGTTGGGTTTTGGACTCTGTACTTCGTCCTCTGTCTTAGGGATGGTAATTGCTTCCTGTTGTTCCTCTTCTCTGGGTTGCTGCACAACAATGCCTATTGGCGGCTCAGCTTTTCTATTAACTATGTAGTGAATTCCCTGAACTAAATTAATCTGTTTTATATGTTAAAGTTCCAGTAGTACTTCTGCTGTGTTGGAAATGTTCTGTATCTGCCTTCTTCAATACAACAGCCACTAGCCAGAGTGGCTATTGACCACTTGCAATGTGGCTAGTGCAATTGAGAAAGTAATTTTTAGTGTTTAATCGATTGAAGAGCAATTTAAATTAATTTGAGTCGCAGTAGCCACATAGAGCTTGTGGCTGCTGTCCTATACGGCATAGCTGTATGTTAAAGATATAATCCATTTGTCCTAATTGCACAGCTTATTGTTTGTCTTTTAATGTTTTTATATGTAAAACTTTTAAGTATTGATGTAGGCAAGTTTGTTTTTCCTTTCTTTTGAATATTTTTCCAGTGTTTTTAATCTTAAGGCTCTCCCCATTTGCAGACCTGACAAATAACTTTTCTTATTTTTCCTTCACATTTATTTATTTATTTATTTATTTTGGAAAGATTTTATTCATTTTTGACAGAGAGAGAAACAGTGAAAGAGGGAACACAAGCAGGGAGAGTGGGAGAGGGAGAGGCAGGCTTCCTGCTGAGCCAAGAGCCCGATGTGGGGCTCCATCCCAGGACCCTGGGATCACGACTGAGCTGAAGGCAGAGGCCCATCGAATGAGCCATCCAGGAACCCCTTTTCCTTCACATTTAAATTTTTTCATCGCGAAGTGCGTATTTGGTAAATGGCATCTATTTTAACCAACCTGGAACTTTCTATGACAGAAATGTATAAATTATATTATATATAGTAAATTCTTAGATTTGGGAGAGATTATCCTTCACTGAGTTATCCTTATCCTGTTTATAGTATTCATACCCTCGTGAGGTCGTCCCTTCTCCTTTGCCTTTTCTTTTGTGGTCCCATCTATTAGAAAAGTCTTCCTGTGCTGACACTGAATTTGTTTTCCCAAAACACTTGTAGCTGATCTCAGTTGACAGTTTTTAATTTTTATTCTTAAGGGCAATTACAGAATAATTATCCTTCTTTTTCATAATACTATCTTACATTTTGAAGTTTGTTACCCTGTTTACTTGAGTTTTCTCCACATTATATGTTCACAGCTTCTTCAGTTCCGTCTCAGATAATACAGTTTTATGTTCTGCACTTTTGCTCTACACTTGTTCCAGTTTACCTGTATGTGTAGTTCCCAGGAATTTACACAGTTAATATTTCTGGAATTTGCCTGACCACAACATTCTTGTAGGGCTCTCATTTAACCTACTTGTAGAAAACATAATTATAGATTAGCTTTTTGTAGCATTATTTATTAAATTCATATTTTGCTTTTGACTTATTAAAGTGTCTCTGTTTCACACATTCTCTCTCTCTTTTTTTAAAGATTTTATTTATTTATTTGGCAGAGAGAGAGAGATCACAAGTAGGCAGAGAGAGACGGGGAAGCAGGCTCCCCACTGAGCAGAGAGCCCGATGTGGGGCTCGATCCCAGGACCCTGAGATCATGACCTGAGCCGAAGGCAGAGGCTTAACCCACTGAGCCACCCAGGCGCCCCATGTTTTATACATTCATTCAGTCATATTTTCATTTGACAGATTCTTGCCAAACACCTGCTGTGTACCAGTGCTGTCACTGGAGATATAGTTGGTTTTCTATACTCAAAGGCAGGATCTTTTATTTTATACCTAGAGATTTTTGTCTAGTTATAGTCTCTTACATGTATGACCCTTAATCTTTTTGGATAATTTGTAAAGTAACATATTTGCTT
>CM053607.1:89871111-89881551 GCA_028646535.1 Procyon lotor
TGGCAGGCATTGCATTTCCAATGCTGGGTAAGACATGACCCCTTCTGTTGAGTAAAGCCTAATCTAGTAAGGGAGAGACTAAAAATTATAGTAATATAGGAATGTCACTAAAAAATTTGCTAGGACAGAGAAAGATATGATTAACTGTGCATGGGAGGGTCACTAGCATCAGAGGGAGGAAGGTATTTTTGTAATTCTGAAGGATAAATATTTCCTATATCATAAAGTTGGAGTGGATATGGAAATTTAAAAGAGTATACATTCAGATTATGTGGGATGGGATTCATCCCTGCAATAATTTCAAAATGCCCCAACAAGTAATAATAGAAGCTTTACCACAAGTGAAAGTACTGGAATTTAATCCTTAGTTTTTCTGGCTTCAAAGCCCTATGCTCTTTGCCTCCCAACAGCTAGATTATACTCTATTATCAAGGCCCCATTTTCCAATCTATGACTGATCCCTTGTATTAAATTCATAACCAATTTTTACCTTCTTAATGCTAAAGATACAGTTCAGGTATAAGTGTAACTCAGAAAAATCTATCTTCTTACATTAAATATATAAGGTATTATTCCATGAAAATGTGACTCGTTCATGCTTTAGTAATCTGAAGTGTGAGGAAACGTAAACAATGAAAGGAGCACGGATCTGAAGTCAAACAGACCTGGTTTCAAATTCTGGCCCCATCTTTTCTACCTCTCTCTGCTTGAGTAAGTCACTCCATCTCTGAGTTGGTTTTCTCTTGCACAAAATGTGAATAGCTAGTGCCTACCTCATAGGGTATGATGCATGAATGAAATAAAATACAGAAAATGCCAAATAAAGTAGGACCTCAAAAAATGTAATGTATACAGCTACCAGATGAAGAACTTTACAGTATTCAACACCACCATCAGAGAAGGCTTATATCAGCATACTCAAAAGACTTTAATTCTTTGACATAGGTGAAGAGGAAAGGACACCCATCCACAAACACTGCCATTACCTGCAGTTTGTTATTTTACAGGTAATATGAAAAGGTTCTTCTAGGTTTACGGTATCTGGGATTGCCTCCAAAGACAACCTGACATCTCCGTAACCTGGAGCCTAAGAGAAAAAGCAACAGAGTTGGCATACATTTATCACAAAACCCTTCCACTTTAATAAAGGTAGAACACTAGCACATTTACTCAACAGTTGTTGTGTCTCCAAGCTGATGTTTGGAGAAAATATTTCCCAGTCATTCTATTGTTCACCATTCCAACTTGTTTTGCTACTACTGCCTGTGAAACACCACTATGGACCATGACTGGGTTTGCTATGATTACTCCATGTTCAGTAGAGATCAAATGAATCTGACTGGTAAATAGTAAAGAAGTTTTAGTAGGTCTGATCTTAAACGGAGACTTTCCAAAGATCCTATAGCTTATACATATATAACTCTAAAAAGTTAAGGTTATTGCCTAGGCAGCTAGAGTAAAATTGCTTTGAAAAGATCCAGGAAAACAAACGTCCATCCACAAGACACTCAAGCAGGAAGAGACCACAGAAACATCAAAGCTTGGAACATCCATGGCAAGGTGATAGCTAATGGCTACATTTTAAAATTGGCTCAGTGATAATCTACCCCCCACCCACTTATTACCTGAAATAGTAAAAGAAGAATAATTTTTAAAGAATATATCACAATAGTCAATATTCAGCATAGAGGGAATATTCTGTAGCATACTCTCACTAGCACAAGAGAAAGGACTGTAGCCATCCCTACTTTAAGAGCAGAAATTAGGTAAAATATTCAAGTAATGCTTACAAGATAACTTTAACAGGACTCACTTTCCGAATTTCAGATTCTCAAGGTCTTTAAAAAAGTATGAACTGAGTTGGTGAATGTAGTAAGTCCAAGAGTTTCAGGACATTATAAAAAAACCTTTAATGTAGTGGAAGTTAGATGAACAGTGAACATGAGATACCAGAGGAGGGAAAAACTGGTAAGCAGTAACTTAATTTCTATTTGGTAGAGTAATAAGCCATGTATTACAGATAAATTAACATTTGATTATTTCTCATTCATCTCAGTACCAAGTTTCTACCTAGAGATCAGTAAAATTATTAGTCTTATCTCTTATTTACTGGTAATATTAAAGCCTTTTAGAGCGTTGATTTTTAGTGATGCACCTAGGAAAATTTAAGCTGTTCTAAGTATCTGCCCCACATACACCAAAACCCCCTTCAACATTTTTTCTAGACTCACCATTCGCTGAAGTTGGCTGGTCTGTAATCTTCCTCTTTCACCTAGATTTGTTTTCCACACTATATCCAATTTTCCAATTACTGTTACTCCTTTGATGATGCCTGCTTTTTCTGCAAACTCCTTCTTGGGTTTTAGGCAGTACAAATACTGGCGTGTATCCATTGGCTGCAAATATGCTCTTGACCCAAATGTAGTTACACTGAGAGGGTTGGGGAGAGATAGAGTCTTTTAAAAGAAAAACTATGGCTGTGATTGTTCCTTCAGACAGGAACTGAATGATTTACCATCCAAATAAATAGAACAGTTCAATGGTTTCAGTACAAATGAAAATGGAGCTGAACTTAAAAGATTTATTTTTCTTTAAATTTTTCAGGTGATACAGAAAATCTTTAAATTTTTTTTATAATAGAATGCAACACATTTCCTAAAATAATGGATATGTATCAATTACCTGAAAAAAATGCAAAAGAAATCAAAACCTAAAGTATTCTGTCCTGTTTCTCTATAATTCAAAGAAAGTAGTTTGAAAAAGAAACATACCATTGTAAACAAAGTGACCATTTTTTAAATGAACTAATAGATCAAAGAAAGACTGGAAAGTTACTCAGTGGGAATATGAAAAGCTACAAACTTTACTGAATTTAACCATAATAAGATAAAAAGTAAATGTTTCTTTCATTCTCAATGAATGAAATCAGGTACTTTCTCCAGCTATTACCTTCTTTACTGTATTAAGGTCAACTTTATTTTTATTTATTCCTCCTCTTTTAAATCACCTATAGAAAGACATACATATTCATTTTTGAAAAAAAAAAACAAACTAGGTCTATTCCTATGCCCACTCCTTTTAATGTTAACAGAATATTTTTTTTTTTAAAGATTTTATTTATTTATTTATTTGACAGAGAGAGAGAAAGTGCTCTGTGTGCAAGAGAGGGAACATGGGGGAGCAGGAGAGGGAGAAGCAGGCTTCCTGCTGAGCAGAGAGCCTGATTCAGGGCTCAATCCCAGGACCCTGGGATCATGGCCTGAGTGGAAGGCAGATGCTTAACCGATTGAGCCACTTAGGTGCCCCTTGACAGAATATTCTTAAAACTCACCCTTCATCTTAACCTTTCTGATGTATCCATCATTCCTTCCCATGCTTCAGTTTTATCATTTGTAAGAATGGATGAACAGTTTCAGATTTACCTCACTGAATTATTATAAAAATTAAAAGACTGAGTGCTTCCAGTAGTAAAACGTAAAATGCAAATGGTTAGGATCTTTATATTTTTATGTGGAGGGAGGAATGAATGGGTGAAGCATAGGAGATTTTTAGGGCACTGGGACTATACATGGTGAGTACACGTCATTGCATTTGTCAAAACCCACAAAATGTAGGGCATAAAGAGTGAACCCCCAAATGTAAACTATGGACTGTAATGAATAAAAGTATCAATCTTGGTTCATCAACTGTAACAAATATGCCACATTAAAACAAGATATAAAGAACAGGGGAACTATGAGTAGAGAGAGGGGCATGTGGGAACTCTGTTTTCTGATCAATTTTTCTGTGAACATAAAAATTCCCTAAGAGGGTGTTCCAGTTAAGCGTCTGCCTTTGGCCCAGGTCATGACCCCAGTGTCCCAGGATCCAGTGGCATTGGGGTGCGGGAGGGTGGGTTCGGTGCTCAGCGGGGAGTCTGCTTTTCCCTCTACCCCTTCCCCCTGCTCGTAATCATGTCTCTCTCACTTTGTCTCAAATAAAATCTTAAAAATAAAAAAAAAACTTCCCTAAGAAAAATAAGGTCTATTAGTTAAACAAATTACAAACCATCCAAAAATAACAAGTGTTAGAAAAGTTCATATACTTAAAAACAAACACTTTGTAATTCATACTTACCATTCTCCATCTTGGCTGACTGAGTTTAATTCTGCTACATTGTACATTATAGATGGTTCCAATGAAACTTTCTCCATAAACATGGGTGAGGTTGTAATATTCTGAATCTGGGCTTCGAGAAATACTTCATCAGTCTGAGAATATGAAAAAAATATCCACCAAAGTGTAATGGTATTTAAAATATTTACCTCAACAAAAATATCTGATCTATACGAAGAAAAAATATTAACCACAACTGTGATTAGTTCATGCCTGCAAATCAAAGTTATCATAATTAATGCAAGAAAAGAAATCTTCATCCTAACGTAATTAACAGGGGCAAAGTCAAGTGTTAGTTAACTGATAGCTTGTCAAACAATGGATGGGGGATAACTATAATATCTTTTCGTACCAACATGCAAAAATAGTTATTTCACTGGAATTTCATTCACAGATACCCTAATTCTTTAGTAAGTCATTAAAATGTTACAATGTCATTTAGTAAGGTGAATATACCTATGTACTTATCATTTCAATGATATATTAATATAATTAGGTCTTCATTATAATATTCTATCATAATATAGTTTCAGTGGTCATATTATTTCAATTTAGAAAGTACAGGGACCACCAGTACAGTGAATAATCAGTCAATTTGATAATCTTATAAGAACTTAACTTTTTAATTAAAGCAATTTGTTAGTGGTCATTAGTGATTTCTTGGTTCATTTAAAATGTATACTTAGGGCAAAAAATGTATATGAATTATACTTGAGAGTCAATAGAGCTTTTAAATCAAACATAAGGTATTCTGTAGCCTTAGAGACAGAGTTGAAAACTGATGTCTATTCAGCAATATTTTAATGAATGGGTAATTTAAATATGTGCTTTTGTATAAAATTTTTATTTCCTAAAATTTAGGGATTAAAATTGAGATTTATATTAAATATCCTTCTTTTCATGTGATTTGGCTTTTTTTGTGTATAACTGAAGGGTAACACAGAACTTGGTTCATTTTTGAAATAAACCTATATAAAAAGTGACAGACTAAGGATATGCAGTAATTATTTTGTTCAAAAGTTTCAGAGTAATATATATACAGAAATAGAAAAATAAACTATGACCCAAAAAATATGGCACTGAATAAACATTTTCTAAATATTTAATATTTAATTATTATCCTGGATTTAATCCAGGAAAATGGAAATCATTTCCAAAAATATAATGATGAAGTTATAGTGTAGTGTATTATTATCTAAACTAAAACAAATTCTTTAGTTCTTGGCACATGTGCTCAAATGAAAATTGAAATATAATAATTTATCAGGCTAAGAGAATGTCCCACTTAAAGACATTATCCTCTTACTTTTTCTCAAAAAAAAAAAAAGGTAAATATATCCCATCAATCCATTGCTTTAAAAACAATTACCACAGGCCCACATTTCAAATTTAAAAATGCATTTTTCTGCTTAAATTTAGGAAGAGTTTAGATAAAATGAAAGAGAAACAAGCAGCATAATGGAAAATTAAGTTAGTTTGAACAGTTAGTACAATGTAATTTGACACTTGAAAAATTAAGAATTCTGTGCTACAGCAGTTGTTATTATGTAAGTTATATAAGCAAGTGCTGCTTATATTAAATAGAAATTTAAAAATATGACTTTAGCCAACTTGGGAACATTTGATGTTCTTCTGTTTACCAATGTCAAAGGGCCAACTTTACCTGACCCAGACATAAAACTAAAACCACTGTGCATCTGAAGATAAATTTCAACTATAGGGTTTACCTCCAAGAATTAAAGTAAAGAATCTTATAAGAAGATGTTGAAAATCTCAAGGCTATTTTTAACAAGGTTAACATGCTTCTTTAAAGAAACACCCAAATGAAAAACACAAAAAAATGACAGCATACTTGTTTCAGTATGGTAATTTAATCTTCAATTTAATTTTTCCCCCAGAGAGTAAGATAAGCAATATAATATGAAAAGTACAAATTAGATACATCTTTTAAAGTCAACAAAGGTGGTACTTCACAACTAACTTTGTTTTTCCACTATGTTTTGTAAAGAGAGATTAATTAGGCAGAGTCAAAAAGTGGTTAAGTAAGAAAAGCATATAAATTTATAATAAAAAATCAAATTACCACAGAACTGAGGTCACTCTAATGGAAAAATAAAAAAGAAAAATTAGAAAACTCAGAATTAAATGTTAAAGAAAAAGAATAACTAACTTTAAAATAAAATGCATTTCTGCATTTTTTTTAATTCTCTAAACAAGACAGCATTAGTAAAACAAAGAAGTAAACAGAAAGTAACAAAGGAATATGACATTTTTCTAAAAAGGTGAAACTGCTATGGTTAAATGAATGAAGAACACTACAGGTGAATATTTAAACAGGAGCAAATACTGAAGGACAAATTTGGGTGAGAAAGGTATATCCCATGCCTTTCTAGTTCTATAAATTCTTCACTTACACTGTAATTCTTCACGGATTACTTAGGATGGTTATACGTTTTATTTCACAGAGTACATAGACATTGTACTGTACGGCTTCTCCTAAATTTATCTAATAATGGAAGCATTTTTTTCAAAAAGCAGCTTCAGTAATTATAGTTCCATGCATTATACTTCAGTAAATGCTGAGCTAGACCATACCAGGCAACTGAGAGTTTATTCTTTTCTTTTCAAGAATATTCTAAAATGTTCTTATTAATATATTTTATAGTTTGTCTTTTTTTTCATATACACTTCTCAGGCTACTTATTTATCAAGGGTCATCCCAAAAGCTGCCTCTTTCGTTTAACTCATTGAAAGATGAAAAGATACTTTTTCATCTCCAATGTTCTTAGAGTCTAAGTACACTTCATGATCTACGGGTGGTGCTTACATTGCAATTTTGTCATGTTTGTCGCCTCCACTAGATCCAAGTACCCTGAGGATTGGGAAGATGCCCAGTTTATATTTATTTCTCTCTAGTACCTGTTATGGAGCCCTATTCCCAGCAGGTAACCCAATGTTTGAACCTAGTTGCTAAGGTCACCAATCTTCTTTCCTATTTTAGAAGACTACAACAAAATTTCTCATAACAAACAAACTTGTTTTCCTTTCAGTGATTCACGTACTACTAGAATTATTAGAAACAGTGTAAAAAAACATGTTTGAGACAAATGTGGGGCTACTAAAAGTCAATGTGTAAGAACTACGGCACGGAGTAATAAACATCACCTCCCAATATGAGTGTGGTTTACGAACTCCTATAATTTACCTGAATTTTCTAGTTGGGGTCCAATAGAATCTGCTTGGTCCTACAGGCTGAGTAGTATTTGTTTGCTTACTAGGTAATACTGAATATCTTAGAGACCCTGAAAATACTCTTTGTTCACTGCCGGTTTTTAGAGAAATCTCTATTTTCAAAAGTTCAGAATTTGACAAATTTTTTAGCTGACATTTGTTGGCAAAGATTACAGATTCTGCTTATACATAATGTTAACTGAAAAAAGCAGCGAACTGTCACTATGATTATAAAAACAGTATTAAACATAAGTGAGTAAAACCTGAAAAAGAACATAGGTTAATGAAAAGCCCATTATTTTTTGGTGTGGTGGAACTGTGGGGCCTTTTCACCCTTCTTTTTTGGGGAGTATATCACGTTTATAATATTATTCATGGAATAACTAGTAATTCTAAAAACTGCAGAAATCACTCTGAATATTGGTGTTATACAACTATTTGACAAGTATCTTAATGTACCACTATGTCTGCAGCAAAGAAAACCTAAAACAGTTTAACATGTGCCTTCCTAGGAGCCAATTACAATTAAAAAAGACCACCTACAGCCCTATTTGTTTCTAATTTACAAACATATGTATTCTTGCACAATAGTTACCTATCTTCTCTCATACTATGGATGTACTCTTTCCCAGCAAAATGACAAATTAAGACCACTTAAAAGTTAATAAGCAGAATAGCTATACTAATGCTTAATCAGAAGTATTCCAATAAAACAAAAAAGGCAGAACTCGTATGTTGTATGGCAACTCCTCCACCCTCTGAAAAGAAGTGTTAACTCTCAACTAATAGGGGATCTAGTAATCAATCTCCTTGATGAGACTGTATCCTCCCAAGAAATATGTATATTCTTCGCTTATGTACTCAATATTCCATGTGCATTTGTAATTTTGTTTGGAATGCCTTCACTGCTTTGACACTTCTATGTTTCCAACATCTCCGTTCCAGTTTCCCTTCTCATCTTCTCTGAAAACTACTGTAAAATCTAGCCCCAGACTTCCTATAGTACTTCAGATTCACTATATATACCATACTAGGTAGTTTTATTACTTTATGCACTTTTTTCATTTCTCCTAATAGGACTTTACTGCAGGTCAGATTCCTTATCTTAGATACCTCTTGGTAAGCCCAGTTGTAGTACAAGCTATGCTGAATAAAAACTCAGATGCTGATGGTAAAAATATATACCAAATTCAACATGGGACTACAAATTTCTGATCATTTGGTTTAGAGTAATAAAGACACAATTTTCATTTCGAAATACTGTATTTTAATATTTTTGAATTTATCACTGTGGTAAGAAAGACATGACTTTTGTAGGAGCAAGGGGCCCATTAGGAAATCTGCTTTTTCTGGAACTCTAGAAGCCAAGATGAAGTAGAATTTTTACTTTTTTTTTTTAAGGTAGAATTTTAAAAAAGAAATCCAGCAATAAAACCTTCCTCCTATGGCAAATTCTATTTTATCTCTTTTGTTCAAATAGAAGATAGATTAACTTCTATTCGAAAAGTTACCATATTTTTATTTTTGCCAAACTTGTTTCTCCCAAAAAGTACTTCTAACCATTCACTGAACTTAATAAACAAACTGCAGTTGACACAGTGATTTCCCAGGACAAAGAATTTAATTTGCTGAGTTTATTTGTCAGTATTTTCCAAGAACATTACATCATTTTTGCAGGGTTAGATTGACTACTTCAGAATCACACTGTAAATATGTTACAAGTTGCTACTGTTTTTAGACAGTAACAATAATCATTAAATGGAAATTTAGGGCAATGATTTAATGAAAGGGGGTGAAAGCCTCATGAAATTAACAATAAAATTCAAGATACATGATTCTATGTAATTTAAAATAGCAGATTAAAAGATCTACAATGAAATTATTCTATTTTGATTGAACTTTAGGCTCATTTTTCACAAGTAATTCACAGTCTTCTCAGCAATTTACTTCAACATATGAAATGTGATACATCAGAATTTTAGCCAAATAAGATCTTACTGTTTAATCTGAATTCTCATTAAGCACCACTTACCTCTGCATTGTAGAATTTGGTTTTCACATCCAATGGTTTGAGAACCTAGTTGAATAAAGCATATCATTCAGAGGAGATTATCATTTCACCATTTATTTTTGTTTATTTGTTTTAAATCACAGGGCTTATATCTGTCAAAGGCATTTTCCAGTTTTAATTGTAAATAGCTTTTTTAATAGGTATGCAATATTTTTTCAAAAAAACAACAAAAAACCCAGAAAACAATCCCAAATATATTTTTAAAAGACAACCATCATTTCTTAATTGGCTAACAGTCACATGAGTTACATGTGTGTTTACTTCATAATATTTTGCTAAACTGAATACATGTATTTTTCTCTATATATCTCACAAAAATGTTTATTAAAATAAGTGTATAAATCTTTTATTTTCTTTTAAAAGGCATGCAAAATCTAAAATGAATGATACAGCAAAGCAATACCAAAATTTTGCCTTTTAGAAAGTTTTGTTTTTTCAAGTAATCTCTACGCCCACCATGGGGCTTGAACTCAAGCCCCCAAAATCAAGAGTCACATACTCCACCTAATGAGTCAGCCAGGTGCCCCAAAATAAATCTGGGTGCATTTAATTATTTAATTATTTAATTTATTCCTGCAGATAGTACTTTTTCTTCCACTTAAAAAAAAGACAGGTATGGGGGCGCCTGGGTGGCTCAGTGGGTTAAAGCCTCTGCCTTCAGCTCAGGTCATGATCCCAGGACCCTGGGATCGAGCCCCGCATCGGGCTCTCTGCTCTGCAGGAAGCCTGCTTCTCCCGCTACCATTCCCTCTGCTTGTGTTCCCTCTCTCGCTGTGTTTCTCTCTGTCAAATAAATAAAATCTTCAAAAAAAAAAAAAGATAAAAAAAAAAAAAAGACAGGTATGAAAAATATATATAGCATAATATCTAGATCTAATTTAGAGGGTTATATATGGTCATCTCATCCCTTCTTGCACACACTTGCCTGTGTTAAAACCAGGGCTTTTTAACTATTTTTAATCATGGAGTGAAAATTGTGTATA
>CM053607.1:89881651-89941039 GCA_028646535.1 Procyon lotor
AAAATCTTCAAAAAAAAAAAAAGATAAAAAAAAAAAAAAAGACAGGTATGAAAAATATATATAGCATAATATCTAGATCTAATTTAGAGGGTTATATATGGTCATCTCATCCCTTCTTGCACACACTTGCCTGTGTTAAAACCAGGGCTTTTTAACTATTTTTAATCATGGAGTGAATACAAAACTCTACCTATAACTTTGGTGATTCATGGAATCCCTGAAGGAAGTTTGGTCCACTCAGCTCAAGTTAATTATCTCTCATTTAAATAGTTCTTTAGAAATTTGACATGATTTATACTTATTTATACTATTTGGACTTTACACTCCTTTTATCCCTCTTGTATATTCTTGTGAGTTTTGTCAAGGCATAAAAATAGGACAATTTTTTATGGATAAAAATCTGTAAATGAGGGGTGCCTGGCCGGCTCAGTCAGAAGAGTGTGCAACTCTTGATCTTGGGGTCACGAGTCTGAGCCCCTCGCTGGGTATAAAGATTACTCAATAAATAAATAAATAAACTTAAAAAAAAAATCTTCAGGAGAAATATTGCACCGACAATGGCAATTTCTCTGCTTTTACTTAATTTAGTCTGACTTTAGATTTCTAGTACTATGACAAATGCAGACATAAGAAGCTACTTGCTTTATTTGGAGCCTGTTTTCACCGCAGACAGAAAGGTATAACTTCATAGGGGCAAAAAATCTATGAACTATTTACATTGTCATATTTAATACCTGAAATTTGAAGAATTTTCTAAAATACATTTTTTCTCCACCCTGAGTTGTATAGCTCACTGCACACACCAAGCTGAAATGGAAAGATATCTCTGAATTATCTTTGATTTTGTTTAATAATAAATCCAATACACTTCGATTTTACTCATGAATTTGGAAAATATTAATACTAATGGTGTAAAGGTATACCCAAATGAGCCTAGAGTAGGGAAAAAGAGTTTTAGCAGATAAAAATATAATTCAATGAATAAGAAAGCTCTGATTAGCAAAATTAAATACACCATGGTGAAATATATTCCAAGACAAATCCCAGAATAATAAAATAGTTGAATGTACAAATTAAGTTCATATAAATTAGAAGAAAAAAGCATGAATTCAGAAAAAATCTAGGATGGGGAAAGACTTTTTAATATAAATGGGCAATGGAACGGAAAAGAATCATCAATTTATAAATTGAATAAATCAAAACCACCTTGTTTAAAACAAAAAGGAGACAAAATGGAATAAAATACTTCTAACAAAATGAAGAGAAAGCTCATAAGCAAAACACTAGTATCTTGATCAAAATAGGAAAGGATACACAGATAGATCACAATACCATAAATGGCTAATAAAAATGTGAAAACATTCAGCCTCACAAGAAGTCAAAGAAATAAAATAATGAGATACAATTTTTCCACCTCTTAAGATTTGAAAAAAAATTCTTTACAGGCATTACCAGGATTGGTGAGGGGTTAGAGAAAGTGACTCTATAGTGCTAGTAGTTATAAGAGACTTAGAAAACAAGCCTTAAGTAAGAGTCTTAAAATGCTTATTTGCTTCTATAGTAAACTCCATATAAGTAATCTACCACAGGAAACACTAAGATTCTCATCACTGTGTTATTTATAATAGCGGAAGACTAGAAATAATCTAAAGTCCAACATTAGTGTAAACAAATTAAAGTACATGGTCCAAGGATGTAAGATAAAACTATTTCAAAAATAATATTTTTACAGAATATTGACTCAAGTGGGAAAATGTTCACAGTGCACTGAAAAAAGATAAAACCATGGGTAATATGATCAATTCTGAAAAATGTTATTTAATTATTTATACAAATCTGTTAAATAAACACATGAAAAAACTAGAAAATCACATACTAGTACTTTAATAGTGGTTACACTTGGTGGTGACAATACAGAACTTTAATTTCTCCTTTATAAGTTAAGGGTACATAAACCAGGTACTAGGGACGTAACATTGATCAAAACACAGTAACTGTTCTCCAGTGCTCACAACAGGAAGCAGTATAGCAGGGTATGGGTTTTTTGAAGCCAGATTTAGATTTGAGTTCCATGTCATTATTTGCTATTTAATTCTACAAGAAACTCACTTTCTCTAAAAGGAGGTTTTTACACATTTGAAACTTCAATAAACTTAAATTTTTAATAAAATTTAATCATTATAATAGAATAAAATTTAAATAAAAATAAAATAACAATTTAATTAATTTCAATAAATTCTATTTCAACAAATACTGACCACTATTCTCTGCTAGATTGTGAGGACACATCCGACTTCCTGGAACTCATACTCTAATGGAAATGACAGGCACTAAGTACTTAATTTTAAGTAGAAGACCAAAAAAGTGACAAGTTGTGGGTGCAATCGGATATATTAAAAGGGGGGGGCGCCTGGGTGGCTCAGTCGTTAAGTGTCTGCCTTCGGCCCAGGTCAGATCCCAGGGCCCTGGGATCGAGCCCCTCATCGGGCTCCCTGCTCTGCAGGGGGCCTGCTTCTCCCACTACCAGTCCCTCTGCTTGTGTTCCCTCTCTCGCTGTGTTTCTCTCTGTCAAATAAATAAAATCTTTAAAAAAAAAAAAGGGGTATTTAATTTAGTCTTGGAGGTCAGGAAAGCCTCTTCGAGAAGTCATGGTGAATCTGAGATATGAAGAAGTGGAAATAAACTAAACAAATGAACAGAGTCATTCCTTAGGAAGGGAAAAATTTATTCAAGTCATGGAGGAGTGCAAAAGAAAGAGACTTGAAAGAAAGAAAGAAAGAAAGAAAGAAAGAGAGAAAGAGAGAAAGAAAGAAGAGAGAGAGAGAGAGAGAAAGAAAGAAAGAGAAAGAGAGAAAGAAAGGAGAGAGAGAGAGAAAGAAAGAGAGAAAGAAAGAAAGAAAGAAAGAAAGAAAGAAAGAAAGAAAGAAAGAAAGAGAGAGACTTCCAATATGACTTAATATAAAGGAGGGAGGAATGAGAAAAGGTAAGAACTAAAGGTGCTGGTAGAGATTAGGTTCTAGAGAACTTTGTAAAGCCAATACAAAGAATTTTCTAGGGATAGTCACTGAAGAGTCAAGTGACTTATCCAAGACCATGTAATTAATAAATGATGGAGCTGAAATTTGAACTCTTTAAATTTTGACTGCAAAGCTTATACCAACCAGAGAATATACACTAAGAAGTGCCTACAAAAGATATGTCACCATAATGAACTGGTCAACAGCTAATATTATATATTTCTTTAAGTCAAGGAAGAGAGGCAAAAATGGTGACGTAAGTGGAGATGAAGGAGGGTGGATAATGACATGCAGTTAGTAAGAACTCACAGGACTTTGTAAATTGATTGTGCGTGCAGACAGTAAGGGAGATGAAATTTAAAATTACTTTAGAGGGCTGAAATTTTCATATCTGCCTCTCAAAGGAAAATAGAGGATTCACATACATAGGCCAGGAATATAGAATTTGAGATTTTTTTTTCTCATAGCTTGTCTTACTTTGGTTCTCTATTTCTGAACTCTCAGGGTAAAATGTATATACGTAAATACAGAACTGAAAAGTTGTACAGAACTGAGAAGTTGTAATTTAAAAATAAACGCTATTAATGTCAGTTTCTAGCATTTCAAAAAATAATTAACCTATTTGCAGTCAGAGTAGTACCTGGGTTTTAAAAATTTGCATGGCTTTTTATTTTTTGGATAAGATCGTCTGTAGATGCAAACATAAAAACAGAAATACGGGAAAATAAATTATGATATTTTTCCCTAAAAAAAAAACATTTTAAGTCTATGCTAAGCATGTAAACCTGCAACATTAAAATCCTTCTTAAGTCGTTTCTTAGGCTTGATGCTAAATGGACATAAAACGAAAATTTCAAATAAAGGCATACATACAGAAAAGCCTTTGAGAACTAGTAAAATTAATCCTTACATGTGTGTTCCAATTTCCTTTACTTCATGGTGTATGACATCATCAATACAACAATCAGGTTTAAGTTCAGCCACTGCAGCATTGGAGGCTGAAAGATTTAAACGCTGAGAACTTGTCTGAAGATCAGCCTTGAAAAAAGAGATTAAAAAAACCCCAAATGAGACTGGTTACCTACAGGGTGTCACTGGGTATGAGTGAAAAGAATAGGAGAGCAGGAACAAGGAGGCAGGGTTGATGGGGCGCAACACTTCTTAGTATCAATCTTTCTACCATAGCTCTGCAGCTTAAAACCACATTAATGGTTCATACAGGCACACCAAAATTAAATAAATAAAATCAGCCAGGAAGTAAGGGGAATAGGTAATGGAATACAAACAATACCAAATGAACACAACCACAATGGGAGGGAGGGATGGGAAAAAAAGAACTAACCCAAGGAACTCTGGCTAACAAAAGCTAGAGACAAAGAATGGCACGGGGATATTGTACTCTAGTAGTATGTTTGCTTGTTCACAGGGGTATGTATGGATTAGCAATTCTGCAAATACAATGGATAATAAGAGAGAAGTTTCTCACCTCTGGAGAAAAAAAAAAGGTGCAAATAAGGAAAGGAAGGCTGCAATGAAACTTTTGGTGTTGAGTTGGAATGAGAGGCATCAATATGAATATATGGTTTTAAAACGTGCAGATGAATATTCCAGGAACAAATATAGATAGATGTGTACACGTGTGCTACTATATAACATTAAAAGATAAATTACAGGAGGCCTGGGTGGCTCAGTGGGTTAAAGCCTCTGCCTTCGGCTCAGGTCATGATCTCAGGGTCTTGGGATGGAGCCTTGCATCAGGCTCTCTGCTCATCAGGGAGCCTGCATCCCACCCCCCCCACCCCCCACCCCCCTCATCCCCTGCCTCTCTGCCTACTTGTGATCTCTCTCTCTGTCAAATAAATAAATAAAATCTTTAAAAATAAAAAATAATTACTATCAAAAATTACTATCAAAACAATATTTTGATGTTATTTGCAGAACTAGAGATCAGTCCCTAAAGTCACCAACAAAGAAAGGATATCTTCTCTAAAATAACACCCAGTTGCTTTCTATTATATTCACCCGTTATTTCTTTTCGAACATTTCTCACTCTAATTGTCATAAATGGCATCCTCCCTTAATCTCACTTTCTGTCACATTCAAATTTAACTTCCCTCATAATATTTACCCCAATCTATAGTTACTTATTTATATGATTTTGTATACCTGTTTCTGCCCACCCTATTGGAAATGTAAGGTCTTTGGAGGAATAAATCTCTTCTGTCTTCTCTTGCTCATTACTACAACCTGAGGCCTGACTCCACAGTAGGCAATTAATAAATATGTGTTGAATACTGAATGAAGTTATGATGAAACTTTGAGGCAAATGTCAAGAAAAATTCAGAGAAGGTAAAGATCACGTTAGGTAATGGGGATTACGGGAGGTTTTTACATAAAAGCTTGGATTCTATTAAGTCTTTTGTTTCTTTTTAAAAACGAAAAGGTTTTCTGCTGCTAATTCTAATCTAATGTTCTTAATGCTAGGCAATGTGAAGCAGAATATTTATTAGTGCTATCTCCTTGGTCATTATATTCAGTAATTAAATAGGAACTCAAATTTATTGGGCACTGTCTATGTGCACAGCCTTGTTCTAAGTTCATTATTCATTTACTATCCACAATCCTAAAGTAGGCAGTCATACTATTTCCATTTTACAAACAATAAAACCAAGGCACAGAGAAGTAACAACTTTCCCAAGGTTATATAACTAGTAAGTAATGGAACTGAGATTAAAAATTCCTTAAACATTTTAGAAATCAGAGAAGGGATAAAAAAAAAAAAAACCACTCAAACTCATGGGCTTTCTGTCTAGTATGTTTTCCTCTGTGTCATTTTTAAAGTATTAATGTATTTTAATGTATTAATGTATATACAGCTGAACACTTTTATTTTTTTTCTTTTTTGCTATTGTAAATAACGCTGCACCAAACATTTGTTTTTTTATTACCTATTAGATGTTTGGGACAAATAGTAGTGGAGAATGGAAGACTGGCTTGGGATAGGAGAATAAATTTATTTTTTTTTCAAGAGGGGCTTGACCTCACAACCCTGAGATCCAGGCCTGAGCTGAACTCAAGAGTCAGAAGCTTAAATGAGTGCATCCCTAGGGGAGTACAACTTAAACATCAGAGTAGGGTCTATGCTGCAATTTGGATGAGGAGAATTTAGGCAAAGGGGAAAGTAGAAAGAGAAGGAAGCCTTTCAGATAAGTTAAAGAGAGTCAGCAAACATCTTAAATGTGAGAGTTTAAGGTGTCTTCAAAAGCCATCAGGAAAGAATTTTTTACTTAACGTAAGCAGAGAAAGACAATTACCATATGGTCTCACTTGTTTGTGGGACATAAGGAATAGCATGGAGGACATTAGAAGGAAGCTAAAAATGAAGTGGGGGAAATCAGAGGGGGAGAGGAACCATGAGAGACTAAGGACTCTAGAAAACAAACAGGGTTTTAGATGGGAGGGGCCATGGGGGGATGTGTGAGCCCAGTGAAGGGTACTGAGGGCACAGATTGCATGGAGCACTGGGTGTTACACACAAACAATGAATCATGGAACACCACCTCAAAAACTAAGGATGTAAGGTATGGTGACTAACATAACAAAATAAAAAAATTTTAAAAAGTGCAAAATTTTTTAAAAAGTTAAGACTTTTTTTTTATAATTAAGGGATTTATATTCAGGAATAGAGAAAATATATTTTCAAAGATCTAGAATAAGCTTCAAGAGGATAGAGGTCTTGACTGTTTTGTTTCTTTTTTTTTTTTTTTTTAAGATTTTATTTATCTATTTGAGAGAGAGTGAGAGTGAGAGCACAGAAGCAAGGGGAACAGCAGGCAGAGGGAGAAGCAGGCTCCCAGCTGACTAGGGAGCCTGATGCAGAGCTTGATCCCAGGACCCCGGGATCATGACCTAAGCCAAAGACAAGACGTTTAACTGACCAAGCCATCCAGGCGTCCCAACTGTTTTGTTTCCCCAGCAACTAGAATTGTGCCCAGAACATGTTAGAAATAGAAATTTGTGGGTACCGTTTTAGACTAATCAAATCAGAAACCTTGGGGATGAGCTTTAGCAGTCAGCATTTTACCAAGCCCTCCAGATTATTTTAATACTTCCTAAAGTTTGAGAACAACTAGTATAGAAAAAAAGAGTTATCTGCTTCTTTATGTATAGTACAATATTATATTGTTTTGTTTATATAACACTATTTTTTAATGTAGCATGTTAATGTTTTCAGATACAATGCTGGATTTTTTTTTTTTCAATTAAAAACTACTGTTTCCCAGTTGAAAAATGGTAGACTATACAAGCATTTTTATTCTCAAAAACAACACTAAGCTGACAGTAAAAAAATTTTAAAAAGTACAAATTCACAGTCTCTCTTCCTTGGTTTCAAAATTCCCAGAGTTATAAAAAATTAAAGTTTTGAGGGCACAAGTATGGATATCTGAAGTAATAGCAGCAGTGTAACTATGAATCTTCCAAGTCATCCATAAAACAAAAACAAAAACAAAAATAAAAACAAAACAAAAACAACTAAAATTCTACTAAAGCTTGTGTTAGTATAATTAGAAAGCATCAAATGTTCAAACTTCATATTACCTGTAAGTAGACATATATCAAATTTTTACAAGCTATTTCTCATGCTCTTGCCATAAACCTTTGCAAAGAATAAGGGAGGTTCAGGAGAATTTGAGCTGAAGAGAAAGAGAAGACATAGGTCTAATACTGATCTAAACCACTTCCAGAAAGCCAAAGTCTATTCTAAGCATGAAAATACTGAGAAAGCGCATTACTGGAAGATGAGAGCATGGTCAATAGGGAAGGGACTTAACAGTTGTTAGACAGGAAAGAAAGTATTTCAGCATTTTGAAAAAGAGTTAAAAGGAGAGACACCTTTTGGAAACTGTGGAGTGAAGTGGAAAAATTTAGGACAGTACAATTCACATGAAAAGAGAAAATCTGGGGAGGTCAGGTGGCTCAGTTGGTTAAGTGCCTGCCTTCAGTTCAGGTCATGATCCCAGGGTCTTCGGATCAAGCCCCCTGTCAGGCTCCTAGCCCAGTGGGGAGTCTACTTCTCCCTCTCCCTCTGCCTGCTGCTCCCCCTGCTTGTGGTGTCTCTTTCTCTCTGCCAAATAAATAAAATCTTAAAAAAAAAAGGAAAAAGAAAAAGGGTGCTTGGGTGGCTCAGATGGTTGAGCATCTGCCTTTGGCTTGGGTCATGATCTCAGGGTCCCGGGATTGAGCCCCATGTCAGGCTCGCAGCTTGGTGGGGTGTCTGCTTCTCCCTCTCCCTCTGCCTGTGCTCTGTCTCTCTCTCAAATAAACAAATAAAATATTAAAAAAAAAAAAAAGAAAATTTAAGGAACACACAACCCCCTTCTCCTCTACCAGCCTCCCAAAAGCCACCCAATAAAGAAACCACACTTTGTTCACAATGCTTTAAGAGGGTGTTTTTGAATTAGGAATATCAAAGCACCCAAACTACATTTCACAAAACGCAAAGCCACCAATAGTCTTCATCCATACAAAAATACTGTAAAAAGAAAACAGATGAGAACTGAGACAATTCACTAATAAAAACTGCCACCCAAAATCAGTAGTGAACTACTGTATCTAAGAGAAAACTGTAAAATACTCAAACTGAATTAAATACCCTGAAGAGAATATTTGAAATATAAAAAACCACCTAGAATGAGAAATTTTAAAACTAAGGCTAAATTTGTTGTTGTTTTAACATGGGGCTAAAATTTTTTTACAGAGGAATGAAATAGTTGAATTCAGGAAAGAAAAAAGAAAAGGATACAAATCATATTAGAAACATGAAATGACAAATGAAATACTGTAATACATCTACTATTAAAATACAATCCACGAGAACTTTCTAGAAACAGTAGGTCTAAATCTACATAGTCAAAGGATTCACTCGCTATCAGAGTAATGACATTAAATGATCAATTCTAAAACATACAGAAAAAAAAAAATCCCCAGGGCCTCCAGGAAGAATTACCAAATTTCTTACTAGGCAAGAGAGTAAGACTGGCATTAGTCTTCTCAAAAACAGCATATATAGCATATATAGCTAAGTAACAAAGGAGTAGCATTTTCAGAAGACATAAGGTAGGAAAATGTAAACAAAGGATTTTATAGCCAGCCAAACTGTCCTTCAAGTATAAAAACATTTTTGAACATTTCAAGGCTCAGAGGATATTACACCCACAGCACGTCCTGAGCAATCTACTTGAGAAATCTCCATCCAACCAATAAACAAATAAAAATGGGAAGATATAAGAAGGGGAAAAAGGAGAGTGCTTTAAGTATAAGAGTTAAAGAACACTATTAAAGACTAAAAGCCCTACAGTGAGCAGCTAAGTAAAAAACAGTGAAGGGGGAAAATAGCATAAAAGGCATAAATATAAAGGCAAAACATAAAACAAAATACAACTTTCCTAAACACAAAAATTATTTGAAAAACAAGGAATGAAAACATGTTGCATGGAGAAAAAAGGCATAGCAAATAGAATAGAATACGCTTACTACTTAAATAAGAAAACAATGTGACATCTTTGAAACCAACCATATAAACTTATAGATACATGTGAAGGGACTTAATTCAGCTAATCAAGACCCAACTATGTGTCATATAAATGAAACATAAATAAAAATAAAATGATTGAGGAAGGCTAAAAAGAAGATGGATAAAGGCATAGCAGGCAAATGGAAAAACTAACAAAATCAGGTAATGATAAAGACACCCCAACTAGGATTCAAGACAAAAAGCATTAAACATGGCAAAGAAGGAAACTTTTAGTGCTATAAGCCACAATTCAAAATGAAGAATAACAAGCATAAATATCTATGAACCAAACAGCCTAGCCTTTATAAAGCAAAAAGTATAAGATACAAATAGTAGCACAATAATATCTCAGTTCAAGAACAAATTGACCAAAAAAAAAAAAAAAAAAAAAAAAAAAAGGAATTAAAGATACAACAGACCTAACACCACCAGTAAGGCAAATCTTATGGATCTACATACCTAGCTCTACAATGGATAATAGAAAATAGACCTTCTTCTCAAATACACATGGAATATTCATTAAAAATTAATATTAGGTCACAAATACTACCAAGTTCTTTAAGCAGGAATAAAACAAAGACAAAATTTATCACAATGCAATTAAATAAACTATAGATCATTAACCAGAAAAAGAAAAAAAAATCCTTTCTATCTCAAAAACCTATTAAACAACCTGGGTAGAAAAGTAAATACAAATAACATTAAAGAATTCTTTAAAAAGTAATCATAATGAAAATGAAAATATTAAAATCTGTAGAATATATTTAAAGCAGTAAATGAGAAGAAAATTCACTTTTATCAATAAAAATAAAAGAACAAAAATTTAAAAATTAAATCCCCAGCTGAAAAAGCTAGAAGAGAACAAAGTAAAAAATCAAAAGCATAAGAAAGGAACTTGTTAAAAGCACAAATCAATGACGTAGAGAGTAAAAAAACATTAAATACAAGTAATGAAAATAGCTTTTTCAAAAAAAATTTAAAACATACAAATCAAAAGCTAGTTTAATGAAGATAGGAAAAAAAGGAAGCAGAATTATGTAAAATAAGAAATGACTAAAAAAATAATAATTTTTTTTTTAAGATTTTTATTTATTTATTTGAGATAGAGTGAAAGTGAGAGAGATCACAGAGGGAGAGGGCGAGGGCAAATCCTGGCTAAGAGGAGAGCCCGATGTGGGGCTTGACACCAGGACCATGGGATCATGACCTGAGCCAAAGGCAGATGCTAACTGACTGAGCCACGGATGCACCCCAGAGAAGAATTTTTTTTTTTTTTTTAAAGATTTTACTTATTTATTTGACAGAGAGAGAGAGAAAGATTACAAGTAGGTGGGGGGAAGGGGGGAAGCAGGCTCCCCACCGAGCAGAGAGCCCGATGTGGGGCTCGATCCCAGGACCCTGAGATCATGACCTAAGCTGAAGGCAGAGGCTTTAACCCACTGAGCCACCCAGGTGCCCCAAGAAATTTTTAAGAGACGACTTTGCAGACCTGTAGGCAAATACTACCTAAACTGGATCATTTCCTAGAATGTTTAACAAACTGCTATACACAGTTTCTAGGAAAAAATCATTTCCTAGAAACAGTTTAACAAACTGCTATACACCTTTTGACATAAGTTTAAATGGATCTCCACAGGAAAAAAGTGCACATGTTATTGTCCCCCATTAGACACACAAGCTCACACGATTTCACAGAATTCTATAAACCCTACGAAATGAAAACCAGATAGTCTATATGCTCTCAATACATTGTTTTGAGGCACTGGAAATGAAGGAAAATTACCTAAATCTTTAATTTATTTGAGAGCAAGAGTGAGAGATCTCACAGAGGGAAAGGGAGAGGCAGAAGCAGACTTGCCGCTGAGTGGAAAGCCCGATGCGGGGCTCGTTCCCAGGATCCTGAGATCATGACCTGAGCCGAAGGCATACACTTAACCAACTGAACCACCCAGGTGTCCCCTAAGTCTTTTTTTTTTTTTTTTAAGAAACCATAATACTGACATCCTACATAGATGTCATAAAATGACATAGGTGTCAATAGACAACATAAAAAAGAACAATATAGACCAGTATCATGCTGCACTTCCTCACTTGTATCCTTTTAAGTTATTCTGATGACAAAAATGGCTTATATGTATATCATGAATCTGAATGCCTTACCTGAGAAACTAAGATAACTCTTGGTGGGCACTGCACAATAAACATTAGCTACTATTATTATTAATGCCACTGCCTTTATGGAAATTAAAACTGAATAAAACCAACATATATATAAATACATATTTTACAGTAAGTATGCTGTTTTATTATTTACTCTTTTAAATACTGACTTAAATCATATGTACTTGCTCATTTATTCACCTTAGGAAAATAAATTAATCATTTACTGAATGTCAACTGTATGCCAGGAAAAAAGTATATATTCTCAAAGCTCTCAAAGTCAGAAAATGTTGAAACCATTTTTAGCTCCAAGGCCTTACAAAAACAGGTAAAGAGACCAAATTTGGCCTGCAGGTTATAGTCTGACAACCCACGGTTTAATAAAAGGCAGAAGCTCCATCCACAGTATGACAAGCATACAAACATGTATGAAAAATTTTCCATCCAGTTTCTGGTAGTTGGGTCATATATGAAATTTGGAATACTGGCTCTACGAGGTCCTTTTCAAGTCTAACACTTGCTGATCATTTTAAAACTCATTTTAATTGGGCTTCCCTTTTGGCGATGCTATAGTAACATAAAGTTACCATGTGAAGACAGCTTTGATGACTTCTCCCAGACCTACAGTAAATTTTTACTTTCTTTATATTTATTTTCAACTTGTTTACTTGAGGCAGCATATTCTATCTCTTGATTTCTAAATGCCTGCAAGGATCTTCTAACTGGTGTATTTCCTACAAGCTATTCCATACAATGCTTTCCTATCAGTCTTCCAACACAGTGTGAATACCTTTGTTCAAAAGTCCCCACTGACTGCCCACTGCCTTAAAAAAAAAAAAGGAAAAAGTCCTTTTTTCCTCTGAGTCCTCCCATTCTTAAGATCCTGTTGTGTTCCTTCTCCTCCAATACGTCTTTGTGACTGATGCAATCATCTGTGATCTTTCCTCCTCTTCCAAATTTTATTATGTTAATCACAAATTACTAATAAAAACTTAAACTTTTGACTGGTATACTTCTCACTCAAGTGATTACAACCTTTGAGGACAAGGAAAAATGATTCTGTGCTTATTAGCATATTATCTTACATATTTAGGTGTTCAATTAATGCCTGCTGTTAATGACAATAAAAAGTCCAGTATCAAAATGCATTTTCATGAGGTTTCAAAAACATAAGAATACAACTTAAAAAGTTAAAAATATATATATATCCCAAGCAAGAATGCTACTTACTTTTACTAATATATCTTTTACAACTTGATTGCTATCATTATGAACGCTGATATAACTGGAAAAGGTCTCTCCCAAAAATATATTCCTGTGAAATAAAGTAAAATTTTAGGCAGAAATCCACTCATATTTTAACACAAGTATTCTATATAAGCACCACTGAGAACTTAAAATGGAGAAGACTTTGTTAAAGGATAGTGATTAGGTGAAATACTGCTTCAGCATTCCTTTGTGTACCCTGTGCTGATTCATTCATTCACTACCCAGTACAGTTCAAAATACTGATATAGTCTATAAAACATGATGTATATCTTGGTCCTCAATTACTGTACAAATGGCCTGTTTTCCTAGACATAAGCCACTGAAATCAGATCCATGTTAAAAGTCTTACATTTAGTACTGAAGAGGCTGGAAAAGGCAATTTTTGAAGGAACTTATGCCCTAAATCTAGTAGAGACCCCAGTAATTGATCTCAGAATATTTTCTATTAATTTGTTTTATTTGTCTAAGTTATTCTAATACAAATAATGACTACTTTATATTTTTTGTAAGGTAAGCTTTATAAAAATACCTGTTTATAAATATATATTACACAAAAATCTACAAATATATTTTACATAAATTTTTTATTTTTTTATAAATTTTTTAATATGAGCATATTTCCAAGCTTTCAAGACACGAGCAACCAGATCCTGTAAACCTTTTTTAGACCTGAAAAATTCTATGTGGTCTTAAATTCTCTCAGTTGAAAACAGAGAAAAACCAAGGGCTTCTACCTCACTAATAACCTAGAAGAAGAGAAGAGCTAAGAGTAAGAGAAGGAATAAAAACTGACAGTTCCTAATGAGCTGACAAGTCTGATAACATATTGGGAGAGGACTATGAAACTGAACATGAAAGTAGCTTCTAAAAGACGTTTAGATTAAGCCAGTTAAAAGAAAAGGAATATACGGCCATTAAAAAATGCAGTAAGATCTAAGGAAGAAAGGTAAAATTAAATCATCCCTAGAAACTACTATTCATACTTTGGTATATATCTTCATTTTTTGCAGGGGGGTGGTGGTGGTGGTTTGGAGGAGATGGCAGAGGAAGAGAGAGAGAGAGAATCTCAAATAGGCTCCATACCCAGGGTGAGCCCAAAGCAGGGCTTGATCTACCACCCTGAGATCATGACCTGAGCCAAAAGCAACTTAATTTATGGAGCCACCCAGGAGTCTCTCCCTTTTTCTTTTTTGTATCTTATTATTTTTTTTAATTAAAAATCTCCCCCGGAATCACTAAGTATAATTCTGGTAAAACCTTTTTTTTTTAACCACCTAAATGTATGAGTGTTTTTCCATTCATTAGTTATTTTATGAAAACATAATTTGTAATAGCTTTAAGTATGGTTTATGTCAACATACTCTTACCCAAAATTCTGTGGTAAAGTCAACATTTCACCCAACATTAAAATTTCTGCACCATTTACAGTTGAAGGATCATCTCTCATGAGTTGGTTAAAGAGATCTCCTATAGAAACAGAAAAACATAAATTCCAACATCTATCTCGTAAATAAGTTTTACTTCCATAAACAGCTGGGAGAAATACTTAAAAAAACCAATCTTAACAAAATTATATTGCAAAAATCTAATTTATAATCTTCACTAAAACAAATTTATAGCAAAATATTGGAGTTTCATAGAAAATGAACGCTTCAAAAATAAGGAAAATGAAAGTCATGAGATACAAAATAGAGAGTGCTCCAATAATTTTAAATAAAGGGCATGGATAATACACACGTTGATGGACCATGTGAAGATAAATATTTTAATATCTTGACTACAAATGTATCTTCACTAAAATTAAGTTTCTTGTTGCCATGGATATCAACAGTATTTTGACTTACGGATTATGAATAAGACCTACTATGCAGATGGCCACCACTTATATCATACAAAAAAAGACAACAAAGAATGCAGCAAAGAGTTAGCATAAGACTGGCAAGACCATGCTTATTCCAAGGTAACACAGGCAACCCAGGTTTCAACTTTTCCCTAGGTACAAACAGAACAAAGCATACCAGGTAAGTCTTTTTCTTCACACGTTACTGGAATATTGGTGAATAAAGTAGGTTTAGTTAACCGCATCACTGTGAATTAAGAAAAAAAAAAGAAAGAAAATGTTAATATTGCTTTGGACTTGCATTCCCGAATATATGATACTCATCAATTCTATACTAAAATCAAATATAACCTAAAGCTTCTTAAATATAATATTAATTACTTCCCAAAATCACACACCAGTGATTTACTAAAAATGTTAACTTACAACAGGAAATCTTACATATGACTTATTTAAAGCTTAATGCATTAAAAAAATTAAATATAAATTCACATTATAGAAAAATTGAAAAATGAAGTTTAAAACTTAAGGTATATAAGAATAAGGCTTTAAGAAAAATCCTGAGTGACTTTGAACAATATTAAGAAGATATCTTCCTGAAAGGGGAAAATGTTTTGATTCCCCACCTTGAATATGAGACAATAATTTTACAAAAAAAGAATCTTTATGAGCTTTATCTTTCGGTTCTAATCACTGGCCACTGGAAGTTCAGTAAGTGGACCATTAAGTAATATTAATTCTGTATAGAAATGACAAAAGTATCATTCAGTGTATAGCTTTTTAAAATTCCAACCAAAACTAAGATTTGTTCTTGGGACATAACGGAATGAGTCTGAAGTTTAGAAAAACAAGTAAAAATAAGCTAAGGAAATTAATGGAAAAAAATGAGGAAGAAATGGATTTACCATATATTAAAAGATTTCTCTATAGTCAACGAATTGGCTTATTAATGCAAGACCACACAGATATATTAAATTGTTAAAAAAAAAAAAGATTATTAGGATGCAGAAAAAAAATCAACATAACTGGGAAAAATAAGAAATTTAACTTACAAATTAAATTCAAATATCAAATAAATTGCCTACATATCAAATAGTTAAGAGGCAAAAATTAAGCCACAGAAAACTTAAAAAAGTGAAAATTTATGAAATCTAGTATAGTGAAGATAGGTCTTTTTCATTTATTTCTAAAGACTGATCTTTGATCACATCAAAATAAAGACAAAAATATGACAGTAAAAATCATATAAACTTGTAAAATATTTCGGAAAATTAATCATTTCTTTATATTCTATTAAAAATGTTCATTCAACTCTAACCCCAAAAACGTTAAAGACTATTGACCTAAATGGTCAGTTCACAGTTTTAGTGGTATTTGTAAACACGTACCACCCAACTACTAACTAGCTATAGCATTCACACCAAATTCAGTACCTTTCTTTTTTTTTAAAGATTCTTATTTATTTATTTGACAGAGAGAGATCACAAGTAGGCAGAGAGGCAGACAGAGAGAGAGGGGGAAGCAGGTTCCCAATGAACAGAGAGATGATGAATATATCAAATATATGAATATTTGATGAATATTTGATGAATGTGAATCAATGAACAGATGCGGGCTCAGGGCTCGATGTGGGGCTTGATCCCAGGACCCTGAGATCATGACCTTAACTGAAAACAGAGGCTTTAACCCAATGAGCCACCCAGGAGCCCAGTGCCTTTCTCATCAGGTCTCAGGCTAAATGTCATCTTTTCCAAAAAAGAAGTAACAGCTCATCTTGTCTCTCTCATAGCTCCTTGTATTTATCACGAACTGATAAATGTACTTATTTACAGCACTTTGATACAAACTTCATGAGGTTGAGGCTCTTACATATTATTTGACATATTTTCTGGCACATAGTATGTTCTATAAATACTTGCTGAATGAAAGAATTAGCACCTCACCCAAATCCTCAAATACCTGGTATTATTTTGAAGATGTTAGGTTTCATGAACTGAAGCCATTAAACAATGTTATAAATTAAATAGACGGCTGTTGAGGGGTGCCTGGCTGGCTCTTGGTCTCCGAGTTGTAAGTTCAAGCTCTATGCTGGGCACAGATCTTATTTAAATAAATAACATAAAGTAAAAACAGATAATATAAATATAAATAGATGGCTACTGAAGCAGGCAACAAATGTTAACCTTAAAATTTCTGAAGTCACTTGCATAACTGATACTGAGCATTTACCAGTCAGCATGCTAAATACTTCACAAGTATCAACACATTTAATTCTCATGACTACAGATTTGGTGCCCTTATCTACATTTTACACATAAGGATGATACTTGGAGAAGGTAATTTACATATAAGACTATATAGCAGATAGGGTGGCAGAATTAGATCTGAACTCAGAGAAATTCTCTTTGTTCAAAATTAATTCTCTATATTATTAATTATAAGCCTGGGGGCAAAAAACTGTTACGTTGTGCCTTATTGGAAACTTCGTATGGGAATTCAAAATAGGACTCTGTGTTAAGCAGAGTATTAACCAGCTATACAGATCATTGATGGGCACCAGAAGTAGTTGAGAAGGTTTTCTAACTTTCTACTTCACTCTAAGCAGATTAAAATTCAGTACAATCTGAAGGGGATAAAAAAGCGCTCTAGAAATGATAAAGAAGAGAGTTTTTTTTTTTTTTTTTTAAGAGAGTTTTTTTAAACACTCTAAATATGTAAGACTCTAAGCTCACTTTTTTTTTCTTTTTTTGAGAGACACAGCAATAGTGAGAGACACAGAGATAGAGACAGAGAGAGAGAGCACGAGGTGAGAGGAGAGGCAGAAGCAGGCTCTCCACTGAGCAGGGAGTCTGACTCGGGGCCCGAGCCCAGGATCCTAGGATCATTATCTGAGCTGAAGATAGACGCTTAACCGACTCAGCCACCCAGGTGTCCCTCTAAGCTCACTTTTTACACCAAGTGGTGTTCTCTATTCCCCCCCTTTTTTTTTTTTCATTTCAGAAGAAACCTAATCTTAATAAAAACACGCTCTCAAGAGAATACTAAAACACTCTAAAAAGTGTCCTTGAAAATACCACCAGATTTCACTCATATGTGGAATTTAAGAAACAAAACAAACCAGCAAAAGGAAAAAAAAGAAAGAGAGAGAGAAGCCAAGAAACGGACCCTTAACTATAGAGAACAAACTAATGGTTACCAGAGTGGAGGTGAGGTGAATGGGGGGGTGGGGGAATGGGTTAAACAGGTGCAAAGGATTAGGAGGGCGCTTGTATTGAGCACCAGGTGTTGTAAGGAAGTGCTGAAGCACTGGTTTTGTACACCTGAAACTAAAATTAAATGTTTGATAACTAACTGGAAATTAAATAAAAACTTAAAAAAGAAAAACCATAAGGTGTTTTTGAGTTCACCCAAATGTGCAGCCACCTTATTTGCTTACTATATGCTCAAACTTCCATTGTGTACAAGTCTTATAAAGCTTAGTTTTACTGATTCTATGATTTTCTAGGGGATGAGATAATAGAGGGTAGGTAAAGAATGACCCTTCATTAAAAGTAAAAACTTCCCAAACTGGTATTAAAAATACCTGTTTCCTTCATATTTTCAAAAAGGGTAAAAAATCAGTGTGGGGTGAAGCAGTTGCTAAGAAATACTATCATTCTGGGGACTCAAAGAAAACTACTATAAAGCACAGTTCATCATATTGCAGATTCTTAAACACAAACTGAGAAAGTCCAGTTAGTAATGTGAAAGTATCTCATATTGAAACTCAATGTTTCCTGCCTTATAGCAAATGAATGGATCTCAAATATTACACATAATGTTAGCTGGAAAAGAGCAAATACCAACAAAAGTGAGGTTTAAGAAACCTGGCAGAGGAACTATAATAAAGCACTGGTTATTTTTTTTTTTAAGATTTATTTACTTTTTAGAGAGCAAGAGAGTAGGTACACTTGGTGGGGAGGGGGACGGGGGAGAGGGTGAGAAGCAGACTTCCCAGTGAGCATGGAGCCCGAAGCAGGGCTTGACCTCACAACCCAGAGATCGTGACCTGAGCTGGAATATAGAGTTAACTATATTGGAGGTTAACTGAATGAGCCACCCAGATGCCCCCAGTAAAGCACTGGTTATTAAATGGTAATCTTATATTCAGCCTTGAATGTTAAAAAACAGATTCTTTGCCAAAAATTAAAGAGGCAAAAAAGAATATGCGATTTTCAGCCAAGTGTCAAATCAAATATTCACTACACACAGCAAATAGTGCCATGTGCAGTGCCATTTTCATTGGAACTCACAAAACAGACATTTCATTTACTTATGAAATTCGGGGTTCACCTATTATCTCATAAAAAAAACTTTTATAAGCCTTCAATAATTTATGTAAGAGGCCTGAGGATACAAACTAATGAACTGGGCCAAGTTCAACTTTCGTATACAGTTTGCTTGGAAAGAACATAAAAAAATAAATAAATAAAGGCAGAATTTTCTTCAAGTTCAAAGTCCTTAACTACGTTCCATAGTCTTGCCTATCTAGTCCCTGAATGATTTCAAGTTTGTGAACTGTGAATCCTGGATATTTTGAGCACGTTTTATCAAAGTGAATCATAATGTAGGAGCTCATCTTTGAAATTCTCAAAAAATGTTCTTTTAGCTATTCGATAAATTGGTAAAGGAAGCTAAATTTGGGGTGCCTGAGTGGCTCAGTCGTTGAGCGTCTGCCTTCGGCTCAGGTCATGATCCTAGTGTCTTGGGATCGAGCCCTGCATCGGGCTCCCTGCTCGGCAGGAAGCCTGCTTCTCCCGCTACCATTCCCTCTGCTTGTGTTCCCTCTCTCGCTGTGTTTCTCTCTGTCAAATAAATAAAATCTTAAAAAAAAAAAAAAAAAAAAGGAAGCTAAATTCATATGATACCCTCCACATCTTTTTTTGGTTGAATTTAACATTATCTGAAGGTAGAGAGGTTGTCAGGGAAAAATAAAATTATGGTATTGCTACCACTTTCCTAGAGAGTAAATGCTGTCAGCATTTTATCAAATGCTCTCAGATTCACCTTTCTGTACACATTCCTCGGTCCTTAATTTACTTCCACATCCATGACTTAACGGTAGAAATGAGAAATACTGCTGAGCTTACTATCAGCTAGTGCTAGACTCATCAGTCCTAGGGTTCTAAGTATACTAAAAAAGCTTCAGAGTAGCAATGGATTCTAAATTCTTAGGCCTTACTTTTTTTTTTTTTTTAGAAGATTTTATTTATTTGATAGAAAGAGACAAGGCAAGAGAGGGGACACAAACAGGGGAGTGGGAGAAGGAAAAGCAGGCTTCCTGCCAAGCAGGGAGCCCGATGTGGGGCTCAATTCCAGGACCTTGGGGCCATGACCTGAGCTGAAGGCAGACTTCTAATGATTGAGCCACCCAGATGCCCTGGCTTTGATCACTCTAAATGGAAGTGGAGAAGTAGGAAGGAGAAATTGATCTCTCCTTTCGAAATCATAGCACTATTTGCAGTAAAACTCAATCTTGAGTTTTCCAAGTCTGAATTACCCTTTTGCTACTTCTGAAAGAGATAGAAAGCAATCAATACAAATGAGAAAACTTTAAATCCGCCACATATGAAGAGAAAGAAACTCTTTTTAATAAAGTGTAATTCTTGGCTAAAATTAACAACTCAGGAAACAACAGATGTTGGGGAGGATGAGGAGAAAGGGGAAGTTGGCGAGGATGAGGAGAAAGGGGAATGCTCTTATATTGTTGGTGGGAATGCCAACTGGTGCAGCCACTCTGGAAAACAGTATGGCGGTTCCTCAAAAAGTTAAAAATAGAGCTACCCTATGACCCAGCAATAGTACTACCAGGTATTTATTCAAAGGATACATACATAATGATTTGTAGGGGCACCTGCACCCCAATGTTTATAGCAGCAATGTCCACAATAGCCAAACTATAGAAAGAGCCCAGATAGCCACTGACAGATGACTGGATACAGAAGATGTGGTATACACATAAAATGGAATATTACTCAGCTACCAAAAAGAATGAAACTTTGGCATTTGCAACAACGTGGATGGAACTAGAGTGTATTATGCTAAGCCAAATAAGCTAGTGAGAGAAAGACAAATATGGTATGATTTCAGTCATATGAGGAATTTAAGAAACAAAACAGATAAACATAGGGAAAGAGAAGGAAAAATAAAATAAGATGAAAACAGAGAGGGAGGCAAACCATAAGAGATGCTAAACTCTAGGAAATAAACTGAGGGTTGCTGGAGAGGAGGTGATTTGGGGGGAGGGGTAATTGGCTGATGGGCATTAAGGAGGGCACTAGACATAATGAGCACTGTGTGTTACATGCAACTGATAAATCAGTAAATTCTATCCTGGTAACTAATAATACAGTGTATGTTAACTAAATTGAATTTAAATACAGAATTTTTAAAAAGTATGTTTCTTGGATTAAAAAACTGCTCATAACAATCTCATGACTCGACTATACCTTATATCTTAAACTATATCAGAAAAAAAAAAACCTGTATTCTGTTCAAGTGACTTTGTCTTACAATTACCTAACTTTTAACCCTTAATTAGCAACCTTCTGGTAAATAAGACCTGAACAAAAAAAAATTAAATCCACTGTCTATGACTGCCTAATAATCTGAACAACTCTTATTTGCAAAGCCTGGTGACAATACTGAATAACTTCTTGACACCTTCCAGCTGTCTACGTTGAAAAGATGATTAAGGAAACAAAGAGGAAGTAATTACTGAAGAAGTGACCTCAGAAACTCCCTCTAAACCTGGCGATTTTTCATTTAAAGACTTTTGGAAGCATTCAGGCACATGGTGACTACTTTCTAGAGAGCAGTCTCATTTGAGACAATAAAAAGGTACTGAAAGTAGTTAAAAATGTTTGGACAGACTGAAACCTAATTGGAAAAAAATATCATTTTATTTAAAAATTAACAGTTTGCTTTTAAGCAACCTCAGCCCATGTAGGCTACAAAGAATCTCTCCAAAGGGCACGTACATGTATTACTGAGCCCTTACCATTATCAGGCACTGTGCCACAAGGCAATTGTGTGTCTGCCTTTCAGAAAGACTACAGTCTTGCTGTTTTTTTTCCCCCCTGCAGGGAGGTGGTCTGACCGCTTAATGGAAGTAACTCCATGTAAACTCTGTAAGGGTAAGTCCATGTTTCTCCTTCCATACTGCTTTCTAACCTAGCATAAATACATTTTTACATAAAACCTTTATAATCACTTTGGGTATTTTTATGAGGTGATGTGTAAACCCAATTTATAACATTTTGCTCATGGGAAACTCACAATTACTCTAAGAATCAATCAACTAGCAATCAGCATTAACCACCATTAAGACCAAACTGCTTGTACTAGATTAAATAAAGAATAACGAGCTCTTATCCACATTTGATACTTCTCTTCAAAATAAGTTATACCCTTAAAGATACATTCTGGTCTTAGGCAAATTATACATTTTGTACTTTTGTTTCAGAATTCCATATCAAATATTGTCAGTTACATTCTTGGAAACATTGGTACAATCTGGGCTAGTTTCCCAATTTGAACTAGGTTCATGCTATTTGAATAACATTTGCAATAGAACTGGCTTTATTTATTTTTTTAAATCATTACACTTTAGAAGGGTAAAGAAAAAACTATAAAATTACATTTTGGGTCTTTACCGAAATCCAAACTATTCACTGTAATTCATTGCAATATCTAATTCAACCACTGGAAAAATAACAGAACAAAAGGAATAGAACATTTGACCTCTACACTCAGTATAAATACCAGTTTATCACAATTCATTTAGAAGAAGACTGCTAAAAGTATAAAACCCAGAAAGCTCTTGAGTTAATATACATGTCTAGGAACTCAACTGATGGCCATTTATTTCTGGGAAACCACTGTATACAAATTACTACACAATTTGTTGTACAATATTAAGAATGAATAGGCTATCTTAGTGAGGGGTCAAATAAAAAATTAAATCAAAAATTAAAAAACCTATAAAAATTGATCTATTTCAGATCCTACTCAGTTCATTGAGAATATTCTTCTCTTTAACAATCAGTAAAATTCATTACATACTAAAAATAACACCATATTTATGCATGAATAAATTCATTTTCCCAGTAAGAGCTAACCTTCCTTTAAGAAGACTTCCCACATATTCACAGTACATAATATCACAGAACACCCATATTTGGCCTAAGTGTCTCTGAAATGTAGCATTACAAGATGGAAGTTCATTGTGCCTGATGATTTGATTGAGTTTTGCCCAAATGTCTTCCAGGGTTTGGTTGTTACAAATAGCATGCTCTATAGTCCATCTTGCTCTATAAAGTGAATGCAAATTCAGTGCCTTTAAACTATCTTGCAGTTTCTTAGACAAAGGAAAAATATTTTCAGTACAATTACTGTTGGGAAGTGAAACACTCCAAAACCTCTTCTTGTGCTGTCTTCCCTTTTCTGATTGTTTATCTAGATTTCCAGAATTAGTCTGTTCATTCAGTGAGTGTGACCGGATTAACTGCTTCCTTCTTTTTAAATTAGGTTGAAATTCCAAAAGACCTACTGTGCAGTCATAACTCTGTGATTTAACATCATGTTCTGAAATGATTAAGTATTGCTTCACATCTTCAGCTGCCTCTTCAGAAATCCCAGGTGGTGATCTTCTAGGTTTGAGTGGAAGTTTGGACCCATCATGTGAAAACCAAGGAATAAATCTTGATAGTGGACGTGTAGGAAAGTCTTGAATTGCTTTCTCTGCAATTTTTGGCAGTTGTGAGGGATCATTCTCATATGGTCGATAATGTAATATTACTTCTGTAGACATTCTGCAGTAATCCAGTTACTCTTAATGAAGAAAACATTTCTTAGATGTGCTCCTCAGAGCTAGAATGTAATTTATTATTATAAGACTCGCTTTCCAAATCAGAGGGAAACAGGACCTAAAGTGGAAGTATTGCAAAGAGTAAGATATGGTAGGGATAGCCTACACACAAATAGGGAAAAAGAAAAAATAAAACCAATCCCAGGGGTGCCTGGGTGGCTCAATGGGTTAAACCCTATGTCTTCAGCTCAGGTCATGATCTCAGGGTCCTGGGATTGAGCCCCACATGGGGCTCTCTGCTCAGCGGGGAGCCTGCTTCCCCCTCTCTCTCTGCCTGCCTCTCTGCCTGCTTGTGATCTCTCTCTCTCTGTCAAATAAACAAATAAATAAAATCTTTTTAAAAAATAAAAAAATAAAACCAATCCCCATACAATATTTTACCCAGTGCTGTTGGTAAATGTGAATGTAATCCACAAAACCTGAAATGCTTTATCTCATCTGATTAGATGCCCTACAAGATCACTTCCAGTCACTTCCACTCCTGACTCCAGGAGTCAACAAGTCTAACTTAACAGATATAAAGAATTTGGAACTATTGTCATTAATAAATTAGGTAAATAATCTTAAGACTATAGCAGAAACAAAGGGTTAAATTAGTGATTCTCAGAATACGAGATTCATTTGAAGATAACAAAAATGTAGTAATACTTAAAAATTTGAGACATCTGAGTTGAGGACATTGAAAATCATTGTAATTTTTAATGCCTTGAGAGAAATCATTTTATACTTTAAAAATATATAAATTCTACCAAATATATAGACAGAATGCTTATGATTTCTTTTCATTCTAAGTAGCAACACTAGCAACATGAAAATAGTTTAATTCTGATTTTAACCAGGCTAGGAACTGGGTTTGTGATGAAGTCTCCTCTGTCTAAATGGGGGACTTTCACAGTATCAAGACCTTGGTACCATGACTCCTGAATTCTACTTTGGAGGAGGAACAAGATGGCTAGACCTTACTTATTTTTTTTTTTTTTTTCCTCTTAGAACAAAGAATTCTCAAGTTGCCCCAAATGAAGTCATTGATAGTAAGTTCCAGCATATAGTTCGGCTTCCTAACCAAGTCCAAAGCTGCATAAGTCACAGTGCAGGATCTTTCAAATCCTAATTACTGCAGGAAAAAAAATGAGAGGTTGTATCTCTTCTCTCCCAAGTCATAGAGAATTTTTTGAAGGGGTTCCCCCACTGCTAAAATCACCATGGATGGGGACTCCTGTCATGATGTCACAATACTTATTTGACTACTGATTCTGAAGAGTCAGAGGTAATTAATCTCATAATGATTCTTTTTACCTACTCTTAATGTCCACTAACAGATTTGACAACTTTAAATTCATAAATGACTGTGATCCTTAATATCCATAATTTTAATATGAATCTAAACGTAAGAGAGCATATTCTTTTTTTTTTTTTAATTTGATAGAGAGAGATAGATCACAAGTAGGAAAAGAGACGGGCAGAGAGGCAGAGAGAGAGGGGGAAGCAGGCTCCCTGCTGAGCTGAGAGCCCAATTCAGAGCTGGATCCCAGGACCCTGAGGTCATGATCTGAGCCGAAGGCAGAGGTTTAACCCACTGAGCCACCCAGGAGCCCCTAGGGAGCATATTCTTAAAAGCACTAGTAATGCTTTTAATTTTTCTTTCCTCTTCCTTACACTTTCCCATTGTAAGAAATGACACTGAGAATTCTTTCATTTTTTTTTGAACTTAGTGTCCTACCCTGAGGATGATGAAGTTCTGAGAGCTTAGTATTTTACATAATAAAATTATTACATAGTTTAATATTTTACATAAATAAAAAAGTAAACTTAAATTACCACATAAATTGATATACTTGGCATTCAACAATCAGTAAAATGAATATTTGTGAAAAATTTTTTAACACATTTTCTTATTTTTTATTTTTTTAAGTAATCCCTGCACCCAATGTGAGGCTTGAACTCACCACCCCAAGATCAAGAGTCACATGTACCCCAATGTTCAGGGTAGCAATGGCCACAATCACCAAACTGGAAAGAGCCAAGATGTCCTTCAACAGACAAATGGATAAAGAAGATACGGTCTATATATACAATGGAATATTATGTCTCCATCGGAAAGGATGAATACCCAACTTTTTTATCAACATGGACAGGACTGGAAGAGATTATGCTGAGTGAAATAAGTCAAGCAGAGAGAGTCAATTATTATATGGTTTCATTTACTTGTGGAGCATAAGGAAAAATATGGAGGAGAAGGAAAGGAAAAGAAGGGTGAATTGGGAGAAATTGGACGGGAAGACGACACATCAGAGAATGTGGACCGAGAAACAAACTGAGGGTTTTGGAGGGGAGGCGGTTAGGGGGTTGCGTGAGTCTGGTGGTGAGTATTGAGGAGGGCATGTAATGCATGGAGCACTGGGTGTGGTGGATGAACAATGAATCTTATAACAGTGAAAAAATAAAATAAAATTTAAAAAAGAAAAAAAAGAGTCACATGTTCCTCCGACTGAGCCAGGCAGGTGCCCCAAAGCTTGTGAAAAATTCTTGATTAACAAGGGGAAACAATGGTACTGAGGAGCTTTAATAAAACTGAAACTATCAGTGAATTTCAAAGCACTTATCCTTTTAGACTGCTAAATACTCTCCCAGATTATCTTCTATATCAGAAAATAAAGAATAATAGAAAACTAAAAACACCCAATGGTAATTAACTTCCACATTACTGGAATGTAACTGTGTTTAATAACTTCCAATTTGCATAAAATCATACCTAGCAGCTAACAGGACTGTTCCAAATTTCCATCAAGGTAACTGATGAGGGAATGTTCTCTGAAAATGCTGTTTCCTTCATTGGGAGGCAACAAGGAGTTTTGGAAGGAGGAAGGCTTTGTGTTGAAATACTGCCTCCAATCACTTACTAGCTTTGTGATTCTGAAAAAGTTTCTTAAATTTCTGATAGATATTAAGTAAAATCCACTCTACATATTAGATTTAAGATTAAGAAAAAACATGACAGTTTCTTTTCCTTTTTCTCCAGAAGAATCCATTTTAGCCTGAGTAGGCTAAGCTTACAGGTCCTGTTGCTGTTTTACTTAGTATTGTTTTTTAGTTCTATGATCAGAGACAACCCTATTAAACTCACCTATCAGTATTTGATTATATGTTACAGATGGGACTGGTAAGCTTCTGGAATGTTTGATGCCTACATCATAACTGGGGATGGGACAAGAGTCTCTCAAAATGGATGCCACAAGGAAGGTAAGTGCAATTTAAGTGAATTCAAATGTCTATTGCACCTTTTCTCAGCTCAGTCCAAGAAGTTACTGGTAACCACACAGTAGAGCATCCAAGAAAGAAGAAGCGCGTTTGTGGAAGTAGAAAACAGATGAAATAAGCTGAAAGCATTTTAAATAAAAGGTTTTCAGAAAACAGAATTCCAGAAAAACTCTACCCTGTTGGTTTTCCCTAAATAATGATACAATCATCAAACTTATTAAAATTTTTTGCTGTGTGCAGAAAACGAAAGTTGACATTAATTTTCCAGTATACACAACACTTTGAAGTAAACTTAAATTTTAACAAATCTAAATTATACGTTGTTGTACTATGTATTTCTAAATCCTTGGCACTGCTTACTGCAATACTAGACTAACTTTACAGATGAAGTTGAAGCTTAGTAACTTTATCAGCGCCACACGATGGTACAATAGACAAGGAAAATCACTGAGGATGCCTATTGTAAACCATCTTGGTTCACTGGGCTCTCCCCGGGTGAGGTTGAGACGTTAGCTTCCGCGGCTAAAGCCAGTCTGGTAACTGCAGCATATCACACAATGAGTGATTTACCAGGTATCTATTCCATTCTAGAGGGAAGCTGTCAAACCTAAAAAGCAAAGAGGAGAAATTGCTTCCTTCCACTAGGCGCCAAAGGACAGAGCAGGAGGGCAGGCACTAACTGTTTAAGAAAAACAAGGCCTACATCCCAGGGACCAGATCTGTATGGCAAAGCCTTCGAGAATTAGAAAGAAGAGGAGAAAACAGATTAAAGGGAGTCAGGTTCGTAAAAGTTTACCTTTCAGGGCCAGCAGGTGCTCCTGTTTAGGGGGATTCACTTCCATTTTGACCGGCACTTTCGACCCACTGCCTACGGCAGCTGAAGAGGTTCAATGCAGCCCGGAAGAAACTGAAAAGCGGACGTTCGGGAAGATCAAATCACTCCTAACAAGCTCTCTGCGCTGGTGATGCCTTAAATTCCCTTCTTACCACATCCTTTACTGACTCAACGGCCTCTTTTTAGCAAAGCCATCTCTTGCTTCCTAGAGACCTATACATAACATATTTCTCTATTTTCAAGCCACAATCACGCATCACGACTTCAAGAAACCCCTCCTCAGTGACAATACATCTAGCGCCTAAATACGTACATTGCGGAGTAAAAGAAACTAACTTTGCATGCTGGGATTTGTAGTTTACACAAAACCGCATTGCATGCAGGGAGATGTAGTTTCTCTTCGTTCCCACGTCTCTTTGCAAATCTATTAGGAAGAGTTCGTTACTGAAGCGGGAGTTTCACCCCGAAAATTTACTTCTTGCTTTAGTCTTTTTTCCTTTAATTTTATTCCTTCCATTAGTTGCAGACTCCTGGATAATAACAACATAAATAGCAAAGCATTCATATATACAAGGATGTGAGTGACTGGCAGGAGGAGGAGTCCAGAGGTCAAGCCAGCGGCGCTCCGCGTCTTACTGCGCCTGTGCGCCGGCGGCGAACGCCGAGGCCTCTGGGTAGGTGGCTGGACCCCGCCCCTCACTTGAAGGCCTTGACGGCTGCTTCTGCGGCGCTGTTCGTCGTAGGATGGCTACCCTCATTGTAAACAAGCCTGGAGCGGGACTAGACAGTGGCCGTCAGGGCAGCCGGGGGACGGCCGTGGTGAAGGTGAGGGACCATGCGTGCTTAGTTCTCCACCACCGGCCTCCCTTCGGTTCATCCCTGAGGTCTGGCGGCCTCACCCCGGCCGTCTTTGGGCCTTTGCGCGCCTCTCGGCTTTACAAGCCTTGCCATCTCCGTGATTTTTATTTCTGCTGGCTTGAAGTTGCTTGGTTTTCTGCTCATTCGAGTCCTCTACGTGGTCGATGGGGACATTTGTGAAAAGGAGCTTATGGGCCTGTGAGACTGACTTCGGCCGGTCTTTGGTCTTCTTTTTGTTAAGCTCCACAGGCATTAGTTTATTTTTATTAAATTGAGCCATTGTTATTGCCAGGTACTATGTTAAGTATTTTAGCTCGTTAGTATCTATTTATGAGGTCTATGGTAATTATTATTTGCCAGGTGAAGAAACTCGTGTTTACGTTAACACAGTGTGTAATGGGGGTTGAGTGCCTTTAAAATCTGGTTTTTCATTATTGCACTACTTCTGTAACCAGACATGTAGTAATGGTTGATCTGCCCCCTCTTCTCTTATTATATAGTATGTCAACACTTTTGAGAAGTGTCCCTGCAGCAGCATGGCTGAGCATTAACATTAGGATATATGAATTGCCCTATGCTTCAGGTTTGAAATTCCACCATGCTTAAATGCTTCAAAATGCATTAACAAATCAATTGAAATATGTGGGATTCACATTTCCCTTCCACTCTATACATATGGAAAGATCTGCAAGGGAGAACTGATCTCATTGGTTTTTCAGGATTGTTGTAATCTGAGTTATTGGTAATTCTCATTACTGGCTACATATTTAGAATAACTAAAGACTTAAAAAAAAAAAACCCTACTGATATGCTCCTTCTACCCAAGTTCTGAATGACTTGACATCGGTGTATTTTTTAAACATTCCTAGAAGTGATTTTAATGTGCAACCAAGGTTGAGAACCAGTATATCAGTTAATATCCGAGTTATTTCGAGATCTTGGGTAATAGGCATCTATGATTTCTCACCTAATGTTGGTTTTATATGACTACAAATGCTACATTTCTGCTCACAGGTGTATTATCAATTATTGATAGCTTTGGATTCATCTGGCCTTTATATATTGGAGTTATTATGAAGGTACACAGCATATCTGAGATACAGAAGAGTGCTATTATTAACCATGTTACATGGTTGAAGTTTTATTAAATTGTGCTTTAAGTAGAGTATAGCTGAGGAGTATTTTGTGAATTAACTTGAATCAAGAAGCTGTAATTAGAATGGATATTGTTGCTGTATCTACTTTTGTTACCCTAGTTGCCTTAAAATCTCAAAAAATATACAAAGGCCTCATATGACTCAAATTTATTACAGCGCAGAGTTTGGTAAGTTAGAGGTTCACTTTGTTTTTATCTTCACATGTAAAATGTGCCTGAGCTGTGCAGTAGGGTAGTCCTCTTTGGTAAGATGCTTATGCGGTGATTTGTAACTCACTGTCATTTTCATAGATGAAAGCAGAAATTACTCACTGGAGGGTGAAAGTTGAAGTATATAATGCTAAAAGGTAAAATAATGAACAAGTTGATAATGACAGGGTTTTTCATTTAGAAAACTCAAAGATGAAAATCTGACATTATGAAATTATTTACATTCAAAAAAGAGGAAGGGACGCCTCGGTAGCTGTCAGTTAAGCCTCTGCGTTTGGCTCAGGTCATGATCCCAGGGTCCTGGAATCGAGCCCCACATGGGGCTCCTTTCTCAGCAGGGATCCTCTTTCTCCCTTTGCCTGCGTTCCCCCTACTTGTGTGCGTGTGCTCTCCCTCTCTCTGACAAATAAAATCTTTTTTAAAAAAAGTCAGAAAAGTAAAAAGAATCAGGAAGATTTCTTTTGAAGCCTCAGTCTTCTTAGTCCATTTAAAATATATGGTATGATTAGGGTGCCTGGATGGCTCCGCTGAAGGAGTGTGCTACTCTTGATTTCAGGGTCATGAGTTTGAGTCCCATGTTGGGGATAGAGATTACTAAAAAGGTAAATAAAAAACTTAAATAAAATATGGTCTGGTTTATTAAAACTTGATTTACATGTAGTAAGTTTGAAGCTCTCTTTGACATATTTGGGTTTTTTTTGTTTTTGTTTTTGTTTTTTTAAAGATTTTATTTATTTATTTGACAGAGAGAGAGAGAGAGATCACAAGTAGGCAGAGAGGCAGGCAGAGAGAGAGAGAGGGGGAAGCAGGCTCCCTGCTGAGCAGAGAGCCCAATGCGGGGCTCGATCCCAGGACCCTGAGATCATGACCTGAGCCGAAGGCAGAGGCTTTAACCCACTGAGCCACCCAGGCATCCCTCTTTGACATATTTGTAAAGTTGATAAAATTTAGAGCTTTTTTTCTTATTTAGCTTTTTTTTTATTTTTCTTTTTTCTTATTGTGCTGTTAGCCATAGTTTGTGTTCATAAATACTGAAGAGACAATTTCTTATTGTATTGTTTACTGAGTTGATATGAAATAGTCTAGTAAGTTTATTTTTGGACCCGTGTTTAGTTTATAAATCTGAGGTATGTTATTAGTGCTTTTTGAAAAAAACTGTAGTAACAACTTAAGTTCTTTTATCTTATGTTGTTATGTGGTTAGAGGTAAAAGATATGAATGGACTGAAATTTAATTTGTTTGGAGTTTATGGTCATAAACAAGTTTATTATAGTGTTAGAAAAATGAGAACAAAAATGAAAACAGTATTAAAAAGTTGCATTTATTTTATATCTAATTCTGTTATATCTTTTCTGTATTGAAAGAACTTGATATTTAAGTGACAATGTTTAAATGAAACTTCTGTCCTTTTATAAAAATGTAGGATACATTAAAGTGTTTGTATATAATGCAGTTTATGTGTAACTTTTCCCATCTGTTTTCCTTCCTCATGGGGAGCCACTATTCCAGTATAATCCGTTTCTTGTGTATCTTGCTAGAAAGATAGTATGTCTATAAAAATATAGATATAAATGTATGCTCTTTCCCCAGCTTTATGCAAAAGCTAAATATTCTATATATTTTTCACTTTGCTTTATTCATATGAAGTCATTCTGTGTGTGTACATAAGAAAATTCCTTTTTCTCAACAAACTTCATGGTTTTGCAGTATATGAATACACTATAATTTATTTCCCAGTCTGTGTTGCTATTTATTTTGTTTCCAATCATTTGCAAATGCAAATGGTGCTGTAAGGAATAACACAGAGATCTTGTCACACATGTGTGATATGTTTGTCAGATAAATTCCTGGAAATAGACTTACTATTCTATTTAAACTTTTGATAGGTATTTTCAAATTGCCTTTCATAAAGCTGGTTTTAGTCATTAAACATTTCACAGCAGTTAGCAAGTACAAGAATGTCTGTTTTCCCACATCTTCACCAACACAAAGGGTTACACAAAGAGTTATCAACCTGTTGGATCTAATCTGAAAAAAGTATATTGGTTTAAGTGCATTTCATAGTGTTTTGAGAGAGATTGAACATCTTTTTATGTATTTAAAGAGCTGTTTTTACATCTTTTCTTGTGAGCTATGTGTTACATTTAAGCCTCTTTTGAACCATACTGGGATGCAAGCCAATTATGAATTATCAGTTTATAGTGAAAGATGTTTGTATTTCATGCACTGAATCCAAATTAATTAGAGAGTTAATATTGAATTTTTAATGGATTAAGTCTGATTTCCACTGGGATTTTCTGTTACCTTGCGTTGTGTATTTGTTGGGGGATGGTGGTTGGGCTGAACTGTTTTTAATTTTTAATCTTGTCAGACTTTATTTATATAAGCACCCTAGTACTGCATTGTTTGGAATGCTCTGTTTCTGAGGGTTTTTTGGTCTAAGAGGGAAAGACAGGCTGAAAGCCAATAATGGAATTAACGTGTTTAGGGTGTCAAGATAAACACTTATCCATGGTGCATGATGGCCCAGGGTGTAGTGTGGTCATTTGGAATGAGCTGTGGGTAGACTGAGAGATACAGTTGTTTAGAAACTTGTTTGTTTATGAATGTTAAAAAAAAAAAAAAAGGAATCGCTAGGAAAATGTCTGTTTAGCTGTTTCCTCAATATTAGCATAAAAAAAGAGACAAAAAACAGTTTTCAGGTTCTGGGAACTAGAAATTGTTTGAGACAGTTTGAGAATAGAGTCCGAAGCGGGTGGGAAGCAGTGAGACAGATGCCAGATTGTAGCAGGTCATGAATGGCCAAGATAGTAGTTTGTGATATAATTGAACAGTTCAGTGTGGGTGTTTTTAAAAAATAAATTAAAATTATATAACACTTTGACTATATTGAGAGATAAAGGTACCAACAGTAATTCATTGGTAAAATTATAGTTTGTTAACTAATTAAAAAACATAATCTCATGGTCTTCGGAGTAAAGTATGCCGATTCTCATCACTTCTTTTGACTGACTTCATGGCCTTGGGCAAGTTTTGTGCCTGTAATTGGAACTATATAAACAAAATGTTTTCCAACCCAGGGGCATATTTATTAATTGAGAACAACAAATTGAAATTTAAGTCTTAGCTGACTGCTTTCTTGACTTTACGTTATGTAGTATAAATGGATACTAGAAAATACTTGAATATTACTTACAGTCTGTTCTGAACAAGTTTTGATCATTTACAAGGGGAAATTGTCACCCTAGTACATATTTCAAATGATTTTTTTTATAAAGATTTTTTATTTACTTTTTGACAGAGAGAGAGAGAGAGATCACAAGTAGGCAGAGAGGCAGGCAGCGAGAGAGGGGGAAGCAGGCTCCCCGCTGAGCAGAGAGCCCGATGTGGGGCTCGACCCCAGGACCCTGAGATCATGACCTGAGCCGAAGGCAGAGGCTTTAACCCACTGAGCCACCCAGGCGCCCCCAAAATAAAATCATTTAAAGAGCACATGTTTCCTTTCCAAATATTAGGTGCTGGAGTGTGGAGTTTGTGAAGATGTCTTTTCTTTGCAAGGAGACAAAGTTCCTCGCCTTCTGCTTTGTGGTCATACGGTCTGTCATGACTGTCTTACCCGCCTCCCTCTTCATGGAAGAGCAATCCGGTGCCCTTTTGATCGACAAGTAACAGATCTAGGTAGGGAAATATTTTGTATATATTTAAGATTTAAAATTGTTTGGTTTATTTGTATGAAAAGGAATTTGTATAGTCATTGCTGCAGATTCTATGTTAGATGAGAGATTGGGGAAAAGGTTATCTTTAGATGTTCGAGTTCCATTTTACAGAGAGGAGTTATTTTAGATTAAGTGTATATTTCATACAGTGGTTTTCAAACATGAATCATAGCTTATTTGTAGTTATGAAATCAGTTTAATTGGCTCTGAGTAGCTATTTTAAAGAAGAAAGAGAACGAAAAATGTGGGTTTTGCTAACTGTGAGAGTGAATACTCATGTGTGAAACTTTTGTTTTAGCTGTAAATATACATATATTTTTAAAAATTTATTTATGTTTCAATAAATGTACCTTATTTTGTGTTGTAATGGAAAATATATGTCTTACTATAGGTTGGTCTAAAAAATATTGTAAAACACTTATTTTAATATATGTAGTAAAAGTCATTGGCAAAATAGGATTTATGCAGTTAAATGATAGGAAAATAGTAGTCCTTTAAGTATGTTTCTACTTACAATGCTAAGGAATTTTTGTTTTTTAGAGAGAATTTTAATCAGACAATAGTTTTAGCATAAAAAGATAATGGGGAAAATTTAAATTTTGAAAATTTAGACATTAATGATTAAAATATATGACAAGTTACTATTGAGGTATGAGGTAAAATGATTAATATTCCATTTTGTTAAATTTAGTTTTTATTTTTATATTCTAGGAGATTCAGGAGTTTGGGGATTGAAAAAGAATTTTGCTTTATTAGAGCTTTTGGAACGACTGCAGAATGGACATATTGGTCAGTATGGAGCTGCAGAAGAAGCCATTGGGATATCTGGAGAGGTATTGATAGAACTTGGTGAAATATTTATTATGAGCATGAATTTTTTCTTTTAATTTAAAATATTTGCCATTAAAAACATGATCTTACCTCATTAGGTAGGTTCCACACCTAATATGGGGCTTGAACTCATGACCCTGAGATCCAGAGTTGCATGCTCAATAGACTGAGCCAGCCAGGCGCCCTGTAAAATACATTTTTAATGCTTGAAGAATTGTCCACATAGCTCATATTACTATACTAGATGTAAGAATAGTTGTAGTAAATAATAGTTAATGAGTTTGGTGATCAACTTTAAAATCACAGACTTAGGGTGCCTGGGTGGCTCAGTCGTTAAGTGTCTGCCTTTGGCTTGGGTCATTATTCCGGGGTCCTGGGATCGAGCCCCACATTGGTCTCCTGGCTCGACTAGAAGCCTGCTTCTCCCTCTTCCCCTCCTCTTGCTTGTGTTCCTTCTCTCGCTTTGTCTCTCTCTGTCAAATAAATAAAATCTTTAAAAAATAAAATAAAAGCACAGGCTTAGCATCAAGGAAAAAAATGTCAGATTGAATTCTACTTCTCTTTTATTAAATCATGATTTCATTATGTAAAGTGAATCACTGAAGTGAATTTCAAACTGAAGCACTGTTTTCTTTTTATTTTTTTCCTTCAAGATTTTATTTAATTTCAAGTTAGTTAACATGTAGTGTAGTATTAGTTTCAGAGGTAAGTTTAGTGTTTCATCACTTGCATATAACACCTAGTGCTCATTATATCACCCATTAACCTACCCCTCACCCCCTTCCCTCCAGCAACCCTCATTTTGTTCCCTATAGTTAATGGGTTCCCATCTTATGGTTTACCTCCCTCTCTGTTTTTATCTTACTTTATTTTTTCCCTTCCCCCATGTTCATCTTTTTTGTTTCTTAGATTCCACATATGAATGAAATCATATGGTATTTGTCTTTCTCTGACTGATTTATTTTGCTTAGCATAATACTCTCTAGTTCCACCCACATCATTGCAAATTTCATTTTTTTTTATGGCTGAGTAACATTCCATTGTATATACATACCACATCTTTATCCATTCATCTGTTGATGGACATTTGGGGTTTTTCTGTATTTCGGCTATTGTGGATAGTGCTGCTCTAAACATTGGGGTGCATGTGTCCCTTTAAATTACTCTTTTTGTATCCTTTGGATACAAAGGATACAAATCTACTAGTTTAGTTGCTGAGTCATAGGGTACTTCTATTTTTAACTTTTTGAAGAACTGCCATACTGTTTTCCAGAGCAGCTACACCAGTTTGTATTCCCACCAACAATGCAAAGGGTTCGGTTCCCCTTCCTCTTCATCCTCGCTAACATCTTTTGTTTCCTGACTTGTTACTTTTAGCCATTCTTGACTGGTGCAAGGTGGTATCTCATTGTGGTTTTGATTTGTAGTTCCCGGATGATGAGTGACTTTGAGCATTTTTTTCATGTGTCTGTTTGGCATTTATATGTCTTCTTTGGAGAAATGTCTGTTCATGTCTTCTGCCAGTTCTTAATTGAATTTTTTTATTTTTGGGGTGTTGAGTTTGATAAGTTCTTTATAAATTTTGGATACTAACCCTTTATCTGATATGTTACTTGCAAATATCTTCCCCTATTCCTTTGGTTGCCTTTTAATTTTGTTGATTGTTTCCTTTGCTGTGCAGAAGCTTTTTATTTTTTTTCTTTGCCGTGCAGAAGCTTTTTATTAGCTTTTCTTTTGTTTCCCTTGCCTCTGGAGATGTGTCTTGCAAGAAGTTGCTGTGGCTGAGGTTCCAGAGGTTGCTGCCTGTGTTCTTTTCTAAGATTTTGATGGTTTCCTGTCTCACATTTAGGTCTTTAATACATTTGAATTTATTTTTGTGTATGGTGTAAGAAAGTGGTCCAGTTTCATTCTTCTGCCTGTTGCTGTCCCAGTTTTCCCAGCACTATTTGTTGAAAAGACTGTGTTTTTTCCATTGGATATTCTTTCTTGCTTGGTCGAAGATTAGTTGACCATATACTTGTGGGGAGCACTGTTTTCTAGGATTTTTGTGGTTCTTTCATGTGATGTATCTTTTAGCTTTCCTTTTTTTAAAAATAAAATAAGATTTTATTTATTTATTTGACAGAGAGAGAGATCGCAAGTAGACAGAGAGGCAGGCAGAGAGAGGGGGAAGCAGGCTTCCAGCTGAGCAGAGAGCCCAATGCAGGCCCTGATCCCAGGACCCTGAGATCACTGCCTGAGCTGAAGGCAGAGGCCCAACCCACTGAGCCACTCAGGCGCCCCTATCTTTTATCTTTCAAAAGACATTAGAATATTGTCTAATATTGACTTTGTAATTATTTGTCAGTTCTGGAAAACAGCAGATAATAATTTTTAATTTTACATGTACATGTTTTTCATAATTGCAAATAAAACTGTTTAGTTTTGGGTTTATTTTTTAGTTTAACGTGATATTTAATGACATCATTGATGCATTTTCTAATTTTTATTTCTGGATCAATTTATGCCAAATTGCTCCCTTTCCAATTTTGGCCTTTTAATATTCAGTGTAAATTTCAAAACATTCTTGATTATCTAATGAGTAAAGTTTTCCAACTTGGATGCTTTTTAGTAACTCATGAAAATTAGAAATATATTTTTAGTAACTCATGAAAATTAGAAATAATATTTAATAGCTTATATATAACATAAATTTTATTTATTTTTTATTTCCTTAAATCAGTGCTTTTTCAGCCAGGATTGTGCAATGAACTCACCTGTGAAGTTGTAGAAAAAAATACACAGCTCAGGCTTCTACTACAACCTATTGGAATAAGTATTTCCTAGGTTAGAGTCTGGGCATCTGTGATTTTAAAAACTTTGCAGCTGAATCTTGTGCATACACCTGCTTCTCAAAATAGCACTTGCGTTTCTCTGTTTTCTATACGTACCATGATAAGTTGTCTTTAAAGCAGAGTTGGGGCAGGGGGGTGGGCACCTGCCTATCTCAGTCAGCAGAGTACGGGACTCTTGATTTCGGGTTGTAAGTTCAAGCCCCATATTAGGTATAGACATTATTTAAAAAATAAAATCTTAAAAAAAGTTAAGCAGAGGGGATGTGTTTATTATCAGTTTTTTAGTCTTATGAAAAGATTTCTAGCCTGTATCGTTCAGTTTCTTTTATATAAAATGAGGGGATTTTTATGGAAGATATCTTTACACTGACTCTGAACCTGTGAGAACAGTTTTGTTTTTGGCCTCAAATTCATAGCACATATTGATAATCAGTTTTGGAAATAGCTTCTCACTTATAGAAATGAATACTTCCTTAGATGAGTCATAAATGACCTTTTTACTTAATTACCAACATATGTTCATAAACAAAGCTTGGTCAGTTAAAAAAGATTATGGGCTTTTATATTTTAAAATTTGTCATGTTATGATTGAGCTTCAGTTTGAAGTCATTAATTTTTTGTTTACCAGAGCATCATTCGTTGCGATGAAGATGAAGCTCACGTTGCATCTGTATATTGCACTGTATGTGCAACTCATTTGTGCTCAGAGTGTTCTCAAGTTACTCATTCTACAAAGACATTAGCAAAACACAGACGAGTGCCTCTAGCTGATAAACCTCATGAGAAAACCATGTGCTCTCAGCATCAGGTACATGCCATTGAGTTTGTTTGCTTGGAAGAAGGCTGTCAAACTAGCCCACTTATGTGCTGCGTCTGCAAAGAATATGGAAAACACCAAGGTCACAAGGTATGAATATAATTAGACTGGATGACTCTACCTAGTTTACCAACCTGCCATTTGTTTCCATTGATTTGGTTCTATATGTCAAGTAGAAATTGAAGAAGAGTTCAGTAATGAATGAGTTGAGCTTGATAGCATGAAAAGATATGAGAGATGTAATTTCTGAATATCATAACAAAAATTTCAGAGAGGCCTTATCATTTTCTTCACTGAAAAATAGCTTTCTAGTAGGAAATGAAATTTCTTTGTGTGCATGTTTTCATAATGCACTGGATTGTGTTGACAATATTTATGTCTATTGATGAACTACTGTTTATGGTGAAATTATAATATGAGTCTCTTGGATTCTTTTTTTTCTTTTTTTAAGAGGGAGGGGGAGGGAGAGGCAGAGAGGAGGGTGACAGGAAAGAGAGAGAATATCTTTTTCTTTAAAGATTTATTTATTTTGGAGAAAGAGAGAGAACGTGTTGGGGGAGTGGCAGAAGAAAAAGGGGAGAGAAACTTTAGCAGACTCTGTCTTGAGCGTGGAGCCAGATGCAGGGCTTGACATGGGGCTTCATGTGGGGCTTGATCCTACAACCCTGCAATTGCAACCTGAGCAGAAACCAAGAGTCAGAGGTTTAAGTGACTCTGCCACCCAGACGCCCCAAGGGAAGGGGAGAATCTTAAGCAGGCTCCATGCCCAGCGTGGAGCCTGATGGGGGTGCTGATCTCACAACCATGAGATCACAGCTTGAGCTGAAATCAAGAGCTGAAAGCTTAACCAACTCAGCCACCCAGGCGCCCCATCTTAGACTTATTAAGCAATAAATGGGCTCCGAAATTCTAAATTATTTCTTTGGAGGATAAATAGTTTTGGGGTGAAGGTAAATTAGTATTTATTATCTTGTGCTTTTCGTAAATCTGTTACAAAAGCCACTTGTGGCTGATACTTCTTTTTTTTTTTTATCATTGGAGTGATTTAAATAGCATTTTATATCATTAGTCAATACTGTGAGTTCTGTTCTATAATTTTGCTGCACTTTAGCATTCAGTATTGGAACCAGAAGCTAACCAGATCCGAGCATCAATTTTAGATATGGCTCACTGCATACGGACCTTCACTGAGGAAATTTCAGATTATTCCAGAAAATTAGTTGGAATCGTTCAACACATTGAAGGAGGAGAACAAATAGTGGAAGATGGAATTGGAATGGCCCACACAGAACATGTATGGAATTTTTTTCTGCTTTCTTTACCTTCTTACCCTTTTTACTTTTAACCTTTTCATCTTCTTTTATTTATCAAACAATTACACTGTGCTAATACTGTACTAGTTACTGAAAATAAGTTCTTAGAAAAGGCTTTGTCTTCATGGAATTTATAATCCATTGTAGAAAAAAGCCAGTTTCAAATGTGGTGACTTTACTTTGTGGAGGAAGTATGGGATGCCTTGGCACTGCATAGGTGGGGCATTAATTTAGCTGAGTCAGGGAAGATTTCCCAGAATACAAGATACTAAACTGAGATTTGAAGAAATTTAGTCAGGGAGAAGAGTGGTATGGGAGTGAATTTTCCTACTGAGGGAAGCGTATGTTAAATGCCTGGAAGTGAGAACTGGACACGTTATTGAAACAACTGAGTTCACTACACTTGAATCTTTGAGTACTGGACGGGGCATGGCAAGAAAAAGTGTTGGAGAGGTAAGGGCCAAAACATGCAGGATCTTGTTAGCTACGTTAAAGATTTTAGACTTTATCCCAAGGGCAGTGACGAACAATTGAAAAATTAGTGTAGGAATAAAATAACCAGATTTTCATTAAGAAAGGTAGCTTTTCAATGTAGAAAATGAATTGGAAACAGGAAAACCTACTAATAGGAGGTTGCTGAAATTATCTGGTTGAGAGATATTTATGGCCTATAATAAATACAGTAGTGAGAATGGAGAGAGGTAGATGGGCTTGAGATTTTAGAGTAGTAGAATAGGTAGGTCTTAGTGATCGATTCATAATATTGATTATGTATGTGACTTGAAGGGTCAGGCATGATGCCTGGATTTCTTTCTTGCCCAAGTGAATGGATGGTGATATCAAGCATTAATGGGGGAGGAGGACGAACTTTGGGAGGAACAATGGGACCAAAGTAATACGTTTAATTAAGATATTGAATTTATTGCATTCTGTGAAATAATAAGGAAGATATCCTCCCATGAACTGAAGAGTAAGTGGGTGTTGGGAAGTGAGTGTGTTTAACTTTTTTTTTTTTTAAGATTTTTATTTATTTATTTGACAGAGAGAGATCACAAGTAGGCAGATAGAGACAGGGAAGTAGGCTCCCTGCTGAGCAGAGAGCCCAATGTAGGGCTCCATCCCAGGACCCTGAGATCATGACCTGAGCCGAAGGCAGAGGCTTTAACCCACTGAGCCACCCAGGTGCCCTATGCAGTTTGTATTCTAATATGGGAAAAGGGTCAATACTTAGAGCAAAAGAATGTTAGGAACTTTGGAGAAAAACAAGGGAAAGGGAGAGTGCACTTTTATATGGGATATTCATGGATAGACTCCCTGAAAAGGGAACATTGAGCAAAAAAGTAAAGCAGATGAGTAAGGGAACCATGCTAATATTTGGGGGACGAGCATTCCAGGCAGAGAGAAGAGCAAGTGCAAGGGCCCTGAGGTCCCTGGAACACTTAAGAAACTGTGTGGAGTGCTCACTTCAGTAGCATATACACTAAAATTGGAATGATACAGCAAAGATCATTAGCATGGCACCTGTGTGAGGATGATTTGCAAATTTGTGAAGTGTTCCATATTTTTAGAGATTAAGAGGTACAGAATTCTAGTTATAAAATTAATAAGTCACAGAAATGAAAAGTACAGCATAGGGAGGAATCTAGTCAGTAGTATTGTAATAAGGTTGTATGGTGACAGATGGTGACTATACCTATTGTAGTGAGTTTTGAGTAATGTGTAGAATTGTCAGATCACTCTGTTGTACACCTGAAACTAATATAATGTTTATCAACTATACTTCAGTAAAAACAAATGAAACAACTGTGGGAGGCTAAATGCAGCTAGAGTAGGATGACAGAGTGTAGCAGGAGTTGAGAACAGAAAGGGTCTTATTGGGTACTTGCTCTTCTTTCTGTCACGAATGCTTTTCTTCAAGATACTGATGTGGTTTCTTCTCTTACCTTTTTCAGACCTTTGCTCAGATGTTGCTTTCTCAGGGCATCACTTTCTCAGGGTATCTGTCCTTGAATACCCCACATAAAGGATTTTGGCATTTACTCTCAGTGGAATGGGAAACCATTGGAGAATTTTGGACAAAAGAATAATTGTTTCTGACTTAACATTTTAAAAGGATCAGTCTGGCTGCTGGGGAGAGAACACACTGTAGAGGGCAGGAGTAGATATAGTGAGACCAATTAGAAGACTATTGTAATAATCAGGTGAGAGATGATAGATCAGATTGGTAGAGATGAAGGTGGTGAGGCTTGATCAGGTTTTGGATATATTTTGAAGTCAGCAGAATTTTCTGAGGGACTAGTTATGGAATTTGAAAGAGAAGTATTAAGAGTGTCTCCAGTTCTTTTTTAGCTTGAACAACATGGAGGATGGCATTGCCAGTTGCTGAGATGGAGGAAACTAGGTTTTGCCATGGGAGAGACTGGAGAGTAGGTATTCCATTTTGCTTGAGTTCCATTTTGCTTCATTTGGCACTTAAACATTTGAATGTCCAAAGGCTGTGGTTAAGGTGAAAGATCAAGTGTTGAGATTGTGATTTTGAAATTTTTAAGGATATAGATGGTATTTAAATTTTCATTAATTCACATATAAGATCTTTGTTATGGTTAAAGCTGTTTCAAACTGATTTTAATTTCCTTAGGTACCAGGTACTGCAGAGAATGCCCGGTCATGTGTCCGAGCTTATTTTTCTGATCTACATGAAACTTTGTGTCGTCAAGAAGAAATGGCTCTAAGTGTTGTTGATGCTCATGTTCGAGAAAAACTGATTTGGCTCAGGCAGCAACAAGAAGATATGACTATTTTATTGTCCCAAGTTTCAACAGCCTGTCTCCATTGTGAAAAGACTTTGCAACAGGTAGGTAGATTTAAACATGGCTACAACATACTTTAAGGAGAAAGGTTTATAAGGTTAAGCAGATAATTACCACTAGTCTATTTTATTGATAAATATTTTCATATCATTACTATATGTTACTGCATGCATTAATGTTTTGCTTAGGACATGGTCTCTAACCTTGAATTGCTCCACCAACCAGATCACTGTCCTCTCCTTTATGTGTCCTCCACACCATAAAACTATGGGTTCTAGAAGTTTTTCCATGTCTCGTCATTCTTCAGTCATGCTAAGGCCTTTAACTGTCCTTTGTTAAGCATGTACTATTTTCTCCCCTTGGTGGGCTTATATCTCCATTTTCTGATAGTGGGAATCCTTCTTCAAAGTCTACCTCAAGTGTTTGCTATTCTTTAAAACTGTCTCTTGCTGTTTTTTCTTGGGTGCCTGTCTAGCATGTACTACCTATCTCTGTTCTAATTCATTGTTCTTGACTTTGATGTCACAGTAATCTTATGTTTTTCCTTTTTTTTAAGATTTTATTTGAGAGAGAGTGTGTGAGCGAGAGCAAGCATGAGCGGGGTGGAGGGGCAGAGGGAGAGGGAGAAGCAGACTGCCCGCTGAGCAGGGAGCCTGATGCAGGGCTTGATCCCAGGACCCTGAGATCTTGACTTGAGCTGAAGGCAGATGCTTAAGAGACCAAGCCACCCAGGCACCCCATCTTATGTTTTTGATGGTTGAGGTATCATAAGCAATTTGTTTTACCAGTTTTCAAATGATATACTTTTAAAATAAATTAGATTTAAGGTTATTCTGTTTGGATCTGCTCTCAGTAGTGGGTGATAGAAAGGTAATTATTGCCCTAGGAATTCCAGTAAGCTGTAGTGTAGCTCATGTTTATTGACATATTAGTAATTGTGTTGATTGCAAATCATTGTAGAGCTAAACTTACTACTTTTGTAGAGCTTTTTCTCTTAAATACCTGACTAGAATTACATGAATGTGGCCAGGCTATAAACACAATAGTCATGAGCTATTGTTTAGCCTTTATCACACTGAATTGTAATATGTGTATGCCATTTATTAAGTTCTCTTTGAGCTTCAGTCCTATTCTTCTTTCCTCTGCTCTGTGATTTTTGGGACTGGAACTCTACTAACCATGTATCTGCTTTACCAGCTGGCTTCTGGTTACTTTAGGCTCTGCTAACAGGAGACAGGAGAGGAAGGCTGGAAGGTAGAGGTGGTTTCCTTGGGGTTCCCATTTGCTTGGGGTTCCTGTGAATTTCACTGCTCACATGAGGAGACCACTTTCCTTAGAGATCTGAGTTTAGGCTCCATGGGGCCCTTCCTGTAGGTATCTAAGTTTTAATTATTCTAGCATGTGCCTTTTATTGTGATAGCTGTTTCCTACAGTTGCTTTCCTCATAATACCTCAGAGTTCTTTTTACCCTTTCAGTTACTTAGTTAATAACTACACTTAGTTAACAGTTCTTTCTTTTTTTTTAATTTTTATTAACATATAATGTATTATTTGCCCCAGGGTACATGTCTGTGAATCATCAGGCTTACACATTTCACAGCACTTAACAGCACATACCCTCCCCAATGTCCACAACCCAGCCACCCTATCCCTACCCCCGGCCCCCCGCCTCCCTAGTTAACAGTTCTTAATATTAAATTGTTTCTGCTCAAATAACTGGTATGGTTATTCTCTCCTGATTTGAACCTGCATGATATAATAAGGATTGTTTATCCTTCTAGATGTTGACTGGATGCATCTTGTTCATCTTTGTATCTGGATACAAAGAACTTAATAAGTACTCGTTCAGCTCATGATGGGTAATCAGGCTACACAGCAAAATCAGAAATGGATTATGTATAGATCTCATATGCTTAAATACTTCAAAGTATTTTTATATTTATTATGTTAAAAAGTATGTTCATTAGTTCTTGAAATATTTAGAGGTATTTTAGAGTTTCTGAAGCATTTCATCAGAGTGATTGCTAATTGTTAATGATATGATTTTATCTCACTGTGCTAATGCAAATGAAATTAGAGTCTTACACTCATTCTTCATATCAACTTTAAAATTTTTTTTGAAGGTTTATTTAAGTAATGTTTACATCCATCATGGGGCTCGAACTCACATGCTCTTCCAACTGAACTAGGCAGGAGATCAGGAGTCACATGCTCTTCCAACTGAACTAGGCAGGTGTCCAAACTTTTGCTTTGATTTACGGCCATAGAACCATAACCCCAACCAATATATATGTATGTATATATACATACATATTTTTTTTCTAAGATTTCATTTATTTGAGAGAGAGAGAGTGAGAGAAGGAGCAGGGGAAAAGGAAGAAGTAGACTCTCTGCCAAGCAGGGAGCCTGACATGGGGCTTGATCCTGGGACTCCAGGATCATGACCTAAGCTGAAGACAGATGCTCAACCGATTAAGCCATCCAGCACCCCACCCCCAATCAGTATTCTTAAAAGTTCCTGCTACAGAGATAATTAAACAGAGGAATGGGTAGAACATCACACATTTATTACCAACTTTAAGAACCAAGCTTAATCATTCTTCCCCTCCAAAAAAAATGGTGTATCATCTAAGTCCAAGGCCTGACACTAAGTGGTGAGGATTTATTTATTCATTTAGCAAATATGTTTTGAGGGCCTGTCAGGTTCTAGGTACAATCTAGATATGTGGGCTGTCTTGCTAAACAAAACAAACAAAAAGCTATAATCTTGGGAAATTCTAGCAAGGCAAAGATAGACAATAAACCATAGCCATATCTAAATAAGTGAATTATATAACATGTTAAAAAATGGTAAGAACTGAGGCGCCTGGGTGGCTCAGTGGGTTAAAGCCTCTGCCTTCGGCTCAGGTCATGATCTCAGGGTCCTGCGATCGAGCCCCGCATCAGGCTTTCTGCTCAGCGGAGAGCCTGCTTCCCCCTCTCTCTCTGCCTCCCTCTCTGCCTACTTGTTATCTCTCTCTCTCTCTCTCTCTCTCTGTGTCAAATAAATAAATAAAATCTTAAAAAAAAAAAAACGTGGTAAAAACTAAGGACAAAAAAAAGTGAGAGTCCGGCAGACTGCATTATTAAATGGTCAGGGTAAGCATTATTAAGAGAAGGTAAGATTGGAGGAAAGCCTCATAAAGCAAGTGGGTGAAAGAATTTGTTCAAGCTGTAATGGGGGGAAGAATATTTCAGCTGAGAAAACGATTAGAGCAAAAACCTTAGGGCAACCTGTCTGGTGTATTTGAATAACAGCAGAAGAAGCCACTGTGGGTGGAACTGAGTAATTAAAGGAAAGGTAATAGAAGCTGAAATCTGGAAGTAATGGAGAATTATCTGTAAGGAATGCTTTGTGGGTCACTGGAAGGACTTCAGTTTTTACTGATTGAAATGGAGAAGCCATTGTGAAATTTTGACAAGAATGACTTGGTCTTATTTAAAGATGACTTTGATGTGTAAAAAATAGATTGAAGGAGGCCCAAGATGGAGGGAAGAAGTTAAAGGAAAGAGGGAGTTGGGAGGCTGTTGTAGAATTCCACGTGAGAGAGAATAGTGGCTTGGCTAGTAGGAGTGAGAAGTGTCCAGATTCCGGATATCCAATAGGATTCGTTTGTATGTGGGGCATGAGAGAGTAGAAAGCAAAAATTTCAAGGGTTTTATTCTGAGCAGCTGGAACAACATGCAAATAATAAGTTAAGTTTATTAGTTCATAATCAACTAATGTAAATAGGCAATAGTGAGCAAAAACTGTACACACTGCTGCTCTTATGGAGATTTCTGTCTTAGGAAGAATACATTAGTATGTGTGTAGAATATCTCTGGATTGATATTTGAGAAATGAGAATGTGCTTGACTTTGAAGAGACAGTCTGGAGATCTAGAGGGCAAGAGAAATTTGATCTTTAGTCAATTTTTTAAAAACCAATACACGTATATCTTAGATTTTTTATAAAAGTACAACATACATACAGTGTGCATAAGTGTTCAGCTGGCTGAATTTTCAGACTGGGCATTACTGTGTAACTAGCACCCAGATCAAATAACAGAACATTACCAGCATCCCTAGAAACCCCTCAGATTCCCTTCTAATAACCACCTGCCTTCCCCTCTGAGGATAGACCACTACCCTGACTTCTAACGCATATCTTATTTTTGTCTCTTTTGGTAATTAATAAAAATAGAATCATACAGTATGAAGTCTTCTTGTCATTTCTTTTACTTGACATTATGCTTGTGAAATTCATATCATCAAGTGTCATTGTGGGCTTGTTCTCACTGTGGTGTAGTGTTGCCTTTCTGAATATACCACAATTTAACCATTCTTCTATTGAAAGGCTCTTTAATTATTTATTAGTGCCCAATTATTAGCCCAGTCAAATTGACATTTAAGCCAACTTTGAATACTGTAATGTTAATTTTTCTTGATTTTTGGTGATAACTCTTTTTTCCATCTTCCTGTAACAAGTTTACTGGAAAGGTATATTCTCTTTTCTAGGATGATTGTAGAGTTGTTTTGGCAAAGCAGGAAATTACAAGGTTACTGGAAACCTTGCAAAAACAGCAGCAGCAGTTTACAGAGGTTGCAGATCACATTCAGTTAGATGCCAGTATCCCTGTCACTTTTACAAAGGTAATGTACTGTACTTCATTTTTAGGTATGCCTTCTGATAAATCATAATTGTTTTACATTCCATGGTAATCAGTTAAAGAGACAACTAAGAAATTCATTGAGTTTTTTTGAAAAAAACTTTATCAGTGGAAAATAGAAAGTGGTGTAATGAATCTCCATGTACCCATCACCTACTTTAACAATTAAAAACTTTATTTCATCTATCCTTTTCCCCATTCCCCTTTCTACCTGCAGTCTCTCAGGTTATTTTGGAACAAATCCCAGCATATCATTTCATCTATGAAATATTGTTGTGTGTATTTGTGAAAGGTAAGGACTGTTTTAAAAAACATAACCAAAATATTGTTATAAACGTAAAAGATTTAATAATCTCTAGTATTAACCATCATCCAGTTAGTTATTCAAATTTTCCAGATGGCTAAAAAATTTTTTTGTTCCTGGGAACAGAATCCAACCAGACAAGGCCTGTACTTGCCACTTGGTTGATATATTTTGGTCTCTTTCAAAGTGAAATGCCTGTAATTTAAAAGGTTCATTTGTTTCATTTTATTTTCCCTTTTTAGGGTCTGTTTTTCTTTTTTTTTTTATTTTAATTTTTTAATTTTTCTAAAAGATTATTTATTTATTTGACAGAGAGAGAGAGATCACAAGTAGGCAGAGAGGCAGGCAGGCAGAGAGGGGGAAGCAGCTCCCTGCTGAGCAGAGAACCCAATGTGGGGCTCGTTCCCAGGACCCTGAGACCATGACCTGAGCTGAAGGCAGAGGTTTTAACCCCCTGAGCAACCCCGGCACCCCAGGGTCTGTTTTTTTTTTTAGAACTTAGTCTTATTTTATAACTCTTTGAAACATTTACATGGTCCAGAGTCAAATCTACAAAGAGGTTCATTTAGAGAAGTCCAGCTTCTATCCCTAACCCCTCTGCTCTCTTCCTCCTTTGTCCATAGAAAACCATCAAGAATTTGTCCTTAGGGGTGCCTGGGTGGCTCAGTGGGTTAAAACCTCTGCCTTCAGCTCAGGTCATGATCTCAGGGTCCTGGGATGGAGCCCCACATTGGGCTCTCTGCTCAGCAGGGAGCTGCTTCCCCCTCTCTGCCTGCCTGCCTCTCTGCCTACTTGTGATCTCTCTCTCTGTCAAATAAATAAATAAAATCTTAAAAAAAAAAAAAAAGAATTTGTCCTTAGTTTTATTCATCGTATAAAAAATACAGATAAATACATTTATTTATATATTTCTGTGTACACTCATTACATTTAAAGGTAGAAAACATTACACATTTCTCCACTATGTTCTTTTCACATAAGTGTACGTCCTAGAGATTACTCCATAGTAATATTCATTGACATTTTCTGTTTTGTTTTGGTTTTTTTTCAGCTTCAGGGTACTTTATTGTGCAGATATACCACATTTGTGTGTGTGTGGTAAAAAACATAAAAGTTACCATCTTAACCTTTTTTTTTTTTTTTTTAAAGAGAAAGCACTGGGGGAGGGAAGGAGCAGAGGAAGAGAGAAAATCTCAAGCAGGCTTTATGCTTAGCCTGGAGGGAGCCCAATACGGGTCTTGAGCTCATGACCCTGAGATCATGACCTGAGTTGAAATCAGAGTTAGACACTTAACTGACTAAGTCACCCGGGCACGCCTGATCTTAACCATTTTTAATTGTACAGTTCAGTATTGTTAAGTATATTCACATTTAGTATACCTCCACTTTTGCATTTTGAAAAACTGAACTTCCATGCCATATGAACAATGAATGAGTCCCCTTTCCCCCTCTCTCAGCACCTCCTGGGAACTACCATTTTACTTTCTGTTTTTTTGAGTTTCAGTATTCTTATACCTCATATAATGACCAATATATAAGTGGAGCCATATAGTCAGTATTTGTCTTTTTATGACTGGCTGATCTCAATTAGTATATCCTCAGAGTTCACCCATGTTGTGGCATGTGACAGAATTTTCTTCTGTTTTGAGACTAAATAATACTGCATTGTTTGTATATACCACATTTTGTTTATACATTCATCCATTGATAGACATTTGGGTTGCTTCCACATCTTGGCTATTATCAATACTGTAGCTGTGAACATGGGTGTACACATATTCTTCTGAGACTTGCTTTCATTTCTTTTGGATATGTATCTAGAAGTGAGATTACTGGACATGGCAGTTCTATTTTTATTTTTCTTGAGGAAATGTTGTTTTCCACGGTGGTTCTCCATTTGTAATTCCCACCAACAGTGCACAGGTGTTGCAATTTTTCCACATTTTCATCAACACATATTAATTTTTCTTTTAAATAGTAGTCATCCTGTGCAGAGAGAGGAGAACCCTCCTACGCCGTTGGTGGGAATGCAAGCTGGTACAGCCACTCTGGAAAACAGTATGGAGGTTCCTCAAAAAGTTGAAAATAGAGCTACCCTACGACCTAGCAATCGCACTAATGGGTATTTACCCTAAAGATACAAATGTGATCCGAAGGGGCACGTGCACCGAATGTTTATAGCAGCAATGTCCACAATAGCCAAACTATGGAAAGAACCTAGATGTCCATCAATAGATGAATGGATAAAGAAGAGGTGGTGTGTATATATATATATACATATATATATATATAGTATTGTATATATATACAATATATATATATGCAATATATACAATAGAATACTATGCAGCTATCAAGAGAAACAAAATCTTGCCATTTGCAATGACATGGATGGAACTGGAGGGTATTATGCTAAGCGAAATAAGTCAGTCAGAGAAAGACAATTATCACATGATCTCTCTGATATGAAGAATTTGAGAGGCAGGACGGGGGGCCATGGTGGGTGGGGGAGAGAAATGAAACAAGATGGGATGGGGAAGGAGACAAACCGTAAGAGACTCCCTAAACTCACGAAATCAACTGGGGGTGGCTGGGAGTAGAGGGAGTAGGGATAGGGTGGCTGGGTTGTGGACATTGGGGAGGGTGTGTGCTATGGTAAGTGCTGTGAAATGTGTTAAGTCTGACGATTCACAGACATGTACCCTGGAGTAAATAATACACTGTATGTTAGTAAAAAAATAAATTAATAAAAAAATAGTAGCCATCCTGATAGATGTGAGGTGATATCTCATTGTGGTTTTGATTTGCATTTCTCTGATGATTAATGAAGTTGAGCTTCATTTCATATGCTTATTGGTCAGCTTATATCTTCTTTGGACAGATTTTGTACTAGTCCTTTGCCTGTTTTTTAATTAAGTTACTTGATTTTTTTTTTCATTGAGCTGTAGGAGTTCTGTATATATTCTGGTAGGGAATCCATTCTTAGATACATGAGTTGCAAATACTTTGTCCCATTTTGTGGGTTGCTTCTTCAGTTTGTTGATAGTGTCCTTTGATTCACAAAAATTTAAGATTGATTTGGTCCCATTTGTCTACTTTTGCTTTTGTCAACTGTGTTTTTGGTGTGATATAAAAAAAATCACTGCCAAATCCATTGTCATGAAGATTTTGCACTATGTTTTCTTCTAAGAGTTTTGTAGTTTTGGGTCTCATTTTGGAACTTTTATCCATATATTTAAAATCCAAATATTTGTAATTATTATATGTTATTTGTAAATCTACGCTTTTATCAATATATAATGATCTTTTGTCTCTTATAACAGTTTCTGATTTAAAGTCTATTTTGTCTAATTCTAGGATAGCCACTCCTGCTCTCTTGAGTAGGATTTACATGGAATTTCTTTTTCTTTTCCTTCACTTTGAGCCTTCTTGTGTCCTTAAATATAAGTGAGTCTCTTCTAGACAGTGTATTGTTAGATCTTGTTTTTTTAAATCCATTTAGCCAAACTGTGTCTTTTTGTTGGGAATTAAACCTATTTATATTTCACGTAATTATTAATAGTTAAGGAACTGTTATTAGCATTCTGTTGTTTTTTGTATATCTTACAGCTTTTTGTCTTTTCCTTTTGTCTTACTACATTCTTTATAGTGTCATGGTTTTATTCCTTACTCATTTCCTTTTGTGTATATTCTATGGATTTCTGTGTGTTTACTATTGCTGTTACAAAGTGCATCTTGTTATAACATTCTTTGGAAAATGATAACAATTTAATATTTTTCTGCATATAAGCCATCTATTCTTTTATAGCTCCACCCCCCATACTGTATGTTCCAATGCCACAAATTACATCTTTGTATATTATATACCTGTTACCACAGGCTTATAGTTTTTTTTAATGTTTGTTATTTCAGTTGTCTAAGGAATTAGATTTGTGCAACAAAATTATAATAATATAGGTTGCTACCTGTCTATGGAATCAGAGGAATGAGTAGGAAATGAAATAATTAACAAAGATATTATAAATAAAAGTATAAATGCTAATACTTTTTAACTCCATTTGAAAGTAAGATTTAAATTTTTAAAAATTACAGGACAATAGAGTTCACATTGGACCAAAAATGGAAATTCGAGTTGTTACGTTAGGATTAGATGGTGCTGGAAAAACTACTATTTTGTTTAAGTTAAAACAGGATGAATTCATGCAGCCTATTCCAACAATTGGTAAGTATAAGTACTACTTTTTACTTTAATGGATGCTTTATAGACAAACCCTAGCTTACAGCTGAGTTCTTGGGAGGCCTTATTTTATGCCAGTATGGCATTGTGGTGGGCTCTTTACTGGCTCTAAGACACTAACATATCTGAGAAAAAAATACAAGGTTCAGTGCTGTGGGATTGAAATGTGGATGGTGGGATATTAAGATGGAATGGTGTTGGTGGGACAGTTGGAAGGATTAAAGGATTGGTGAGGGTTAGGGTGAGGGAGTGGTAGTGGTACAGAGATGTTAGGTATTTGAGTTTCAAGATCTAAGGATCCTGGTGGAGGTTTAGAGGGCTAATAGCTGTGAAAAGTATATATTCCCCATATAGGTTTATTAGGAGTGGCGTTGGTTGGGCAGCAGTAGATATTGCTGTATGAAGATAATTTGTATTATCACAATTCTAAACAGTGGGTCACCTGTGTTTGGTGTGTTACTCATTTTAAATATAAGTTCAGTATTAAAGTAACTTTTTTTAAAAACAGGTTTTAATGTGGAAACTGTAGAATATAAAAATCTGAAGTTCACTATTTGGGATGTAGGTGGAAAACACAAATTAAGACCATTGTGGAAACATTATTACCTCAATACCCAAGGTAAGAGTGAAAAATGATATCTTAATTTTTCAGGATTTTAGGATGCCAGTTTTCTGTGGAATTGATTTAATTAGTGAAGCTTATTTTATTAAATGTTCAAGTGGAAAGACTGGGATATGTATTTTGGTTTCTTTCATAAAGAAATCAAAATTAGAGCTTAAAACCATACTTACCTTTTATATCTAGGCAGTTAAGAGTACATACCACTTGCTACTCTTAACAGTTAAAGTACACTATTATTATTCATATGTGTGTGATTACTGGCAGTATTGTGATGAAGGATAGAATTCTTGGTATATGTTTCTGCTGCTCTCTTGAATTCAGTGAAATATTTATCTCATTATAATCTCCCAGTTGCTCCAGAAGAACCTGCAGTGGTTTGCTTTTGGCCAAACTATATTTTATCACACATTCCACTTAAAGTATTTATTTATATTTAAGCCCCACTCTATGCTTTTGCCTGTACCCAACATGAAACTTATGTTCATGCCACGTGTTTCATATATTGTCATACTTTCCACCTAGCAGAGAAACTAGGTAATTATTTTTACATTGGGATTTTTGGTACATTGATTAATAGGGAAAAAATGGTATTTTGAACATGAGGAATGGTTGAAAAGTCGGGATATTTAGCTACCATGAGGTACCTAGAAAGATTTCAGAAGAGAATTAATTCAGTGAATACTTCAGAAGTTTCTGCTGTGTATTTTGAATATGGTATTTGTGGAAAGTGCTGTGCTAGGCACCTAGAGAGAATACTTTGGAGAGATAAAGATGGTGATTTATTTAGATTATTTTTTGGCAAAGGAAGTAATAATCAAAGAATAAGTAGCATCACAGGCCACAAAAGAAGCCTCAACAAGTTCAGAAAGATCAATGCATCTTTTCTTTACTTTTTTTTTTTTAGAGATTTATGTACTTAGTGTGAGTGGGGAAGGGGCAAATGGAGAGGGAGAGGGAAAGAGAGAATCTCAAGCAGTCTCCCGGTGGAGCCCCATGTGGGGTTTAACCCCATTACCCTGAGATCATGACCTGAGCAGAAATCAAGACTCAGACATCTAATCAACTGCGCCATCCAGGAACCCCTCAATGCATCTTTTCTGAACACAATGCTATGAAAGTAGAAGTCATCCACAGAAAAAAATATGGAAAGACTGCAAATACGTGGGGGTTAAATAACATGCTACTAAATAATGACTGGGTCAACCTGAAAAATCAAAGAAGAAATCAAAAAGTACGTGGAAACAAATGAACATGAAAACATAGTGGTTCAAAACCTTTGTGATGCAGCAAAAGCTGTTCTAAGAGGGAATTTTATAGGAATACAGGCCTACCTCAAGAAGTAAGAAAAATCTCAAACAACTTAACCTTATACCTAAAGGAGCCAGGAAAAGAACAAACAAATGCAGCCAAAAACCAGTAGAAGGAAAGAAATAATAAGATTAGAGCAGAAATAAATGATACATAAACAAACAAATAAAAAACTATAGAATAGATGAATGAAACCAGGAGCTGGTTCTTTGAAAAAAAAAAAAAAAAAAAAAAAAGTCAATAAAATGGATAAACCACTAGCCAGACTTATCATGAAAGAAAGTGAAAGGAACCAAATAAAATCACAACTGAGAGGAAAGAAGTAGTAACAAAAACACCCACAGAAATACAAACAATTATAATATTATAAAAAAACTATATGCCAACAAATTGGACAACCTAGAAGAAATGGATAAATTCCTAGGAACATAAACTACTAAAACCGAAATAAGAAAAAATAGAAAACTTAACAGTTCAGTTACCAGCAAAGCAACTGAATCAGTAATCAAAAAACTCCCCAAAACAGGGGTACCTGGTGGCTCAGTCAGTTAAGTGCCTCCCTTTGGCTCAGGTCATGATCTAGGGTCCTGGGATCTAGCCCTGCATCTGGCTTCCCGCTCAGGGGGTAGTCTACTTCTGCTTCTCCCTCTGTGCCTCCCCACTGCTTGTGCTTCTCTCTCTCTCTCTCTCTCTCTCGCTCTCAGGTAAATAAAATCTTAAAAAAAAAAAACACCACAAAACTCCTAACAAACCAAAGTCCAGGATCAGATAGCTTTGCAGGTGAATTCTACCAAACATTAAAGAAGAGTTAATACCTATTCTTCTCAACTATTCTAAAAAATAGAAAAAGAAGAAAAACTTCTGAATTCATTCTATGAGGCCAGCATTACCCTGATATCAGAACCAGATAGATACCACAAAAAAGAGAACTACCGGCCAGTTTCTCTGAACAAAGATGCAAAATTCCTCAAAAAAAATACCAGCAAACAATATAAAAAGATCATTCACCATGACCAAGTAGGATTTATTCCTGGATTGCAAGTGTGTCTCAGTTTTTGCAAATCAATCAACATGATACATTAAGGGAAAGGATAAGAACTATATGATCATTTCAGTAGATACAAAAAAAAAAGCATTTAACAAAGTACAACATCTGTTTATGATAAAAACCTTCAACAAAATAGGTTTAGAGGGAACATACCTCAACATAATAAAGACCATCTATGAAAAACCCACAGCTAACATCATCGTCAATGAGAACCTTTCCCCTAAGGTTAAGAATAAGACAAGGATGTCCACTCTCACCACTTTTATTCAATAGCCTGGAAGGGCTAGCCACAGCAATCAGACAAAAAAAGAAAAGGCATCCAAATTGACAAGGAGAAATAAAACTTACATTGTTTGTGGATGACATGATACTCAGTGTGTGTGTATCTGTGTGTGTGTGTGTGTGTGTGTGTGTGTGTATTACCTGAAAGACCGCCTGAAAGATAAATGAAGTCAGTAAAGGCATAGGATACAAAATCTATTTAAAGAATTCTGTTGCAAAAAAAAAAAAAAAAAAAAGAAATCTGTTGTATTTTTATACACCAATAATGAAGCAGCTGAAAGAGAAGTTAATAATCCCATTTAAGTTGGACCTAAAATAATGATACCTTGGTATAAACCAAACCAAAGAGATAAAAGACCTGTACTTTGAAATCTATAAAACATTGATGAAACAAATTTAAGATGACACAAAGAAATGGAAACACATTCCATGCTTATGGATTGAAAGAACAAATATGGGGCACCTGAGTAGCTCAAATGGTTGAGCATCCACCTTTGGCTCAGGTCATGATGTCCAGGTCCTGGGATTGAGGCTCACATTGGACTCTAAGCTTAGTGGGAAGTCTGCTTCTCCCCCTGTCTCTCCCCCTGCTTGTCCTTTCTCTCTCTCCCTCACTCTCAAATGAATAATAAAGTCTTAAAAAACTTAAAAAAGAAAATGAAAGAACAAATATTGTTAAAATGTCTGTACTACCCAAAGCAGTCTACACATTTAATGCAATTCCTATCAAAATACCAACAGCATTTTTCACAGAGCTAGAACAAACAATCCTAAAAAGACCCCGAATAGCCAAAGCAATCTTGAAAAAGAAAAAGTTGGAAGCATCACTATTCTGGACTTCCAAGTTAAATTACAAAACTGTAGTAATCAAAACAGTATGGTACTGGCAAAATAAGAGACGTAAAGATCAATAGAACAGAATGGAAAACCCAGAAATAAACCCACAGTTATACAGTCAGTTAATCTTTGATAAAGCGGGAAAGAATATCCAATTGGAAAAAGAGTCTTGGGCGCCTGGGTGGCTCAGTCGTTGAGCGTCTGCCTTCGGCCCAGGTCAGATCCCAGGGACCTGGGATCGAGCCCCGCATCGGGCTCTCTGCTCTGCAGGAAGCCTGCTTCTCCCGCTACCATTCCCTCTGCTTGTGTTCCCTCTCTTGCTGTGTTTCTCTCTGTGAAATAAATAAAATCTTAAAAAAAAAAAAAAAGATAAAAAAAAAAGGAAAAAGTCTTTTAAACAAATGGTGTTGGGAAAACTGGACAGTGACATGCAAAAAAATGAAACTGGACCTCTTTCTTATACATGCATGAAAATAAATTCAAAATGAATTAAAGACCTAAATGTTAGACCTGCAGCCATAAAAATCCTAGAAAAGAGCACAGGTAATAATTTCTCTGACATTGGCCTAGCAACTTTTTTCTAGATAGGTCCCTTGGGGCAAGTGAAACAAAAGGAAAAATAAACTACTGGGACTACATCAAAGTAAAAACCTTCTATACAACGAAGGAAACTATCAGCAAAACTAAAAGGCAACCTATGGAATGGGAAAAGGTATTTATAAATGACATATCCATTACAGGATTAGTATCCAAGATACATAAAGAACTTATACAACTCAAGATCCAAAAACCAAATAATCCAATTAAAAAAATGGGCAGAAGACATGAATAGACATGTGTTCAAAGAAGACATCCAGGTGGCCAACACACACATGAAAAGATGCTCACCCAACAATGTCCACAATAGCCGAACTATGGAAAGAACCTAGGTGTCCATCAGTAGATAAATGGATAAAGAAGATGTGGTATATATATACAATGGAATACTATGCAGCCATCAAGAGAAATGAAATCTTGCCATTTGCAATGATATGGATGGAACTAGAGGGTATTATGCTAAGCGAAATAAGTCAGAGAAAGACAATTATCACATGATCTCTCTGATATGAAGAATTTGAGAGGCAGGACGGGGGGCCATGGGGAGTGGGGGAGAGAAATGAAACAAAATGGGATGGGGAAGGAGACAAACCATAACAGACTCCTAAACTCATGAAACAAACTAAAGGTGGCTGGGAGGTGGGGGGGTAGGGATAGGGTGGCTGGGTTGTGGACATTGTGGAGGGTATGTGCTATGGTAAGTGCTGTGAAATGTGTAAGCCTGACGATTCACAGACATGTATCCTGGGGCAAATAATACATTATATGTTAATAAAAAAAAAGAAAAGAAAAGATGCTCATCATTACTTATCATCAGGGAAATGCAAATCAAAACTGCAGTGAGATATCACCTCACACCAGTCAGAATAGTTAGCAACATGAGAAATAACAGGTTTTGGTGAGGATGTGGAAAAAAACAAACCCTTTTCCAGTGTTGATCGGAATGCAAACTGGTACAGACACTCTGGAAAACAGTATGGAGTTTCCTCAAAAAGTTAAGATTAGAACTACCCCATGATCCAGCAATTGGACGACTAGGTATTTACCCAAAGAATACAAAAACATTAATTCAGAGTGATACGTGCACCCCAAAATAGATAGCATTATCAATAATAGTCAAGTTATGGAAATAGGTCAAGTGTCCATTGATTGAAGAATGGGTGAAGTTGTGATATATATATATATATATATATATATATATATATATATATAATATGTAGTTGTGATATATATATAATGAATATTACTCAGCCATAAAAAAATGAAAGCTTGTCATTTGTAACATGGATGGCGCTAGAGAGTATAATGTTAAGTGAAATAAGTCAGAGAAAGACAAAGACCATATGGCTTCACTCATGCGGAATTTAAGAAACAAATGAGCAAAGGTGGAAAAAAAGAGAAATCCAGAAAAAGATTGTTAATATAGAGAACAAACTGTTGGTTAACATAGGGGAGTTAGATGGGGGGACAGATGAAAAGGTGATGGGGATTAAGGAATGCACTTGTCAAGATGAGCATCAGGTAATTAAAATAAAAACTTAAAAAAAAAAGGAACAAGTAGCATCATGGAAATCATGAGAAGTATATTCTCATTAATTAAGAAAAATATTAATTCATATGCACAGCACTTTGTGTTTCGTGGAGAAAGTGTTGTAAATACTGTTATACCTGGAAATGGAGAGAGCTGAAGGTTAGGTGAACTACTTGAGGTCATACTGTTAAGTATTGTTATGTGCTCTTACAGTAGGCAGCTTTTTTGTGAAAAACATAGTATATAGTAGGCTAACCATAATAAAATGAGAGCCTTAAAATATTTAGTCCATTTATGAAAGTTAACAAATGACTAACTTGGATTTTTTTTTTTTTTTGGTAGCTGTTGTATTTGTTATTGATAGCAGTCATAGAGACAGAGTTAGTGAAGCACATAGCGAACTTGCAAAGTTGTTAACGGAAAAAGAACTCCGAGATGCTTTACTGCTGATTTTTGCTAACAAACAGGTAACACGTTTGTATTTCAGAATACTTACTTAGTATTTTGTGCATTCTATGTCATAAGGTAACATAAGGTAATTTCAAAACTGATAATTCAGTAGATACTTAAGGAGTTTGTGCTGCTTATTTTAAATACACTATATATATAGAAAGTGCTCTACTTGGTATCTTGGAGTATATAAGGTGGATGATGCTTACCAGAAACTCCTACATACAATTGTAAACATGTAAGTGACTGTATGTGAGATTCTAATACATAGAAAACTGGTAAGAAACTTCAGTAATACTAACAACATGTCATGGAAAATTAGAGTAGTTCTAAAGGTGGTATCTTAGATGTGTAAAGTGGGATTTGAGTTGAAATTGTGATAAGAGTTGAAATTATGGATAGGACTTTGAGTCAGTAGGTGAAAGAAAAAACACTGTAGGTAGAGAAAATAGAAGCATGAATATTTTAAGGGAGCATCAGCAGATTTATATGTGAGGGGCAAGAAGAGGATGAAGAAAATCTAGAATAACAGATGAGGTCTAGACCGAAAAATTTAGGTTTTATTCTATGACAAAGGAAAACCATCAAAAGGTTTTTGGACTCCTATCTGTGTTTTAAGACTGTAATCTGGGGATAGGAAACAGAATTAATCGGGGGGAAGGGACTAGAGACAGGCACATTCAGTAAATTGCTGTAGTAATTCAAGCGGGAAAGTTAACAAGACCCTGAATTAAAGGAATAGAAGGCTGGAAGCAGATGGAAAAGAGTTTATGAAGGTAGATTTGTTAGAATTTGGTGTCCAAATGGGGAGGATCAAGGACAGGGATAAGCTACTTATTCCTATATCTTGAACCTGTGTTTCTAGGAGAATGAGAATGCTTTTCAGTGCAGTTGAGGGGCTAAGATGTCATAAAAAGGAAGGGTAGGATGAAGAATAAAGGATTTCCCACTTAATAAAAAAATAAAAGGCAAACTACTAAGAGCAGATAAACTTTGCTTTACTTACTGAAAAAGACATGCAGATAAGGCAAAGTGAAATATCATTTTCCACTTAAATTGTTAGAGATAAAAATGTTTC
>CM053607.1:89941139-89963445 GCA_028646535.1 Procyon lotor
AAAAAAAAAAAAAAAATGTTTCATAATCTTCAGACTCACATATACTGTTGGTGTGGTTTTATTTTATTATTATTATTATTTTTTTTATTTTTTAAAGATTTTATTTATTTATTTGAGAGAGCGAGAGATCACAAGTAGGCAGAGAGGCAGACAGGCAGACAGAGAGGGCGGGGGGGGGGGGGAAGCAGGCTCCCTGCTGAGCAGAGAGCCCAATGCTGTGCTCTATCCCAAGACCCTGAGATCATGACCTGAGCTGAAGGCAGAGGCTTTAACCTACTGAGCCACCCAGGCCCCCCGTTGGTGTGGTTTTAAACAGAGACATTTCTTGGAGGGCAATCTGGCAGTACCATACCTATCAAAATTTTAGATGCATATACCCTTGTACCCTACAATTCTACCTCTAGTAATACATTCTGGATACAAATATCCTAAGATTATCCTGCAGATAATGTTGCAAATGAATGTAGTTAAAAATGTTATATATTATGTACATGTATGTATTTCTAATAGCATATAAACAGAACCTCGATCTAAATATTAAGTATAGGACTGGTTAAGAAAATTATGTTGTACCTATACCCTGGAATACAATTCAGATGTTAAAAATAATGTAGAAGGTATTCTTGTCCAGGTAATGGGAAGATATCTATCTTTAAGATGTGTTAAGTTAAAAAAAAAAAAAAGCTAAAGTATGTTTCTGTTTGTATGAATGTGCATGGAGATTATCTGGATGACTATATAAGAAATCATAATTGGTAGTTGCTTCTAGGAAGTAGAGGTTCAGTATTTGGAATGGGAATTTAGTAACCCTTCGTTATATAAATTCTATGTATAAGCCATTTTTGTGATATACACATTAACCTGTTTCTTTTAAGTTGATGCCTTACAACTCAGGCAGTATCTTTCATAGAGGTTTCATCACCTTTACTGATTTCACTGTAAGGCTATTCTTATAGACTATGTTATAAATGATCTTAAACACAACCCTACTTTTCTCTATACTTATTGATCACAGAATAATTACTGAAGGGTGAATCTAGGTCTTAACTTTAGGTTTCCGTTAGAATGGTACCAAGAGAATTCTTTATAAATGGTAATCTTGATAGGCTGATTATAAAAAAATTTCTGATATGTATATATCTTTCAGGATGTTGCTGGAGCTCTGTCAGTAGAAGAAATCACTGAACTGCTCAGTCTGCATAAATTGTGCTGTGGCCGTAGCTGGTATATTCAGGGTTGTGATGCTCGAAGTGGTATGGGACTATATGAGGGGTTAGATTGGCTCTCAAGGCAACTTGTGGCTGCTGGAGTATTAGATGTTGCTTGATTTTAAATGCAGAAGTTATTTAAAGTTTTGTGGTTAAGAGTTATTTTGCACATAAATGTAAGAAATTCTACATCTCAAAGAGTTTATTTAGGATGTATATTTAAAAGGAATCTTGGTTGGGGAATTCAGTACAGTATTGCCTTTTAAAAAATTACTCTGTAATAAAATTTAAATATGTGAGCAGATTAAATTGCATTAAGTAGGGACTTCTTGAAGATACATTTTTTAAAAACATACATTTGTTATATATTGTTAAGTTTTTCACATGTGTGACCATATATTGGCAAAGAAGTAATCGGAGAAAGGGTAAGGTGAAGGTTTATTCTTTCAATTAAAAAAGAAATAGCCAACTGAATACCTAACTCTGTGTGAAGCCAGTGAAGCATAGCTTCTTCATCTTGCCTTTTCACCTCGATTTTGGCTGTATTTAGTAGCAAAAAAGCAGTGACTTAATGAAATAGAATCCAGACTGCATTTTGGGGTAATAGGATTACTTAATTTCTTTGTTCAGTGTAACAAAATACCTTTAATGCTAAATACTATAAGCTAGAAAATTAATATTTTATAATGTTTTATTGAAACTTTCTCTAAGCCCTTTTATATAAAACCCAGTGAGTCAGATGAAATGTTATCTAACTAGGTATGACTATCAGATTAGTATTAAACTGAAGAACAATTAATAATAAAACTGTGGAAGTCAGTTATGTTGTAGTTAATCTTTACTTATGAAAGACCCATTTCCAGGGTTGAACCTGGAAGTATTATTTCCTAGGTCACCGCTCTAATTGGTCCTTCTATTTTCAACATGTTTGAAGTAGTTAAAGTAATTAGAGTTTCTTTTTAAAATAATACTGCATCCTTAGTGGGAATGATTATAGGTAAAATGTAGTAAGTTACACATAGAACCAGGGTTGGCTATACATAAAAGATAGAGATCTAAGTAGGAAACTACATTTACCTTAAGAGAAGTCATTTAAAGCAGTGGAGAATCAGTTACTTTAAATGCTTTCCCAAAATAAGTACATTTATCTTGACAATAAGACATTATTAAGGCTCTTCATGGTAAGGCCTTGAAAAGTTAAGGAAGGAAAAGAAATGTTCAGAAAGTTTACATCACATTTATTATGCAGTGTTGTAAAAGTTTAAAAATTTTGTGCTTTTTAAAACTGTTTTTCATTTTTGAAGGATACTTATTATGGCAGTACGATTTATATTTAAACATGGCTAGATTGGGTTTTATTTTTTTTTAAATGCCCTTCACCCTTTAGGATGAAGCTGAATAATCTTGAGTCTTATTTGTTGAAGTGCTAGGAGATGTTCCTCTGAGGTGGCACTGTTTTGGTTCACTCTTTTCAAATGTACTTTTGTTTGTTTAAAATAAACAGCAAAACTTTTAGAAAACAAAGCAAAGCATTAAAAAGAAGTCCATCAGTGTTATGGGCAGTATGTAAATAAGTAAATATTTCATCCTTTATTTTTCAAGTAAGAGTCATATTGTTACAAGTGTAATTTGTGCACATAAGTGACACTTATGAATTAAATTATTTAATGATTGATTACAATAACTGTGAAGAATAAAAAACGTGTTAACATTTGCCTGTGAGCCCTTGACCTGTTTTCTCTGCTAGGTAATTGAAAAATAAAAAGCCTAACACTAACATGTAAACTTGTTTTCCTTGTAAATTAAGTTCATTTCACCAATTTTGCTACACTTTGTAATTCGCATTCTTAGCATATTACTAAACACAATGTAAAAATTGTGCTTAGACCTGATTGTAATGTACATAATTGTGTTCGTGTGTGATTTCTTTTTTAAGAAATATTTTGCTCAGCCTCTTACTACTATTTGTGGTTGTATTCTTTCACTGATCATTAGTTAAGATTTTGCTAGTTCCCTCTGGGAAATGTAAAACTTAATAATGAGAGAGATGTTTTAAATCCAGTCTATTAGAATTTGCCTCCTAGCTCCGAATTTCTGTATTAAGCCTAATATTATTATATGGTTTATGTAAAGCAGGTTTTAACAAGTGTGTAGCCCTGGTCTGTAATTCTGGAATGCTTTATCATCATCACAAGCCATTATTTGCATTACAGATAAACAGCAATAAAATGTTAAAATCATTTTAAAGAAGTCCTATCATTATTCTAAGAATTCTGTTTCATGTACCATTTATCTACTAGAGTATAACTAATAACCAATTAAAGTCATATTTGTATTGTGGTTAAGAGAAGGAAAACAAAGTGGGATAGGGATTGACTTGCATGTCAAATTTGAGTTCCAGTTTGTTAAAGATTTAGAAATAACTTATTCTGTAGTTGCAATATAAGCCTCACATAAATGAGCATTATACCTAGTGTTTTGATAGAACTAAAATTCTTCATTAAACAAAGTGAAACTTGTTTTTTAAATTTTAAGTAACTACTTTAGAAAATGAGAAAACTTAGGTGTAGCCTATAAACTAGTATTGCTAAAAGAAAGACATTTTCTGTAGCACTGAGATACCCTTGAATCTGCAAAGTAGTAATAGGGAAAAAGATGTTGTACTTTCCCTAACAAAATAATGAATGAAAAGGATAAATAAGTATCCTGCTATTAATTTAAAACATGCTTTTAAAAAAAGGACATCTGGCAATGTATGTTTTTAGGTCTAACAATTATGTTAAATTTATGACATGAAATGCAAAAATTCATTCATCAAATAGGATTTTTCGCTCAAACAAAAGAACAATGTTTGGCAAAATGGGGCATCACCACCACTTGGTGGCAGTATTATCAAAAATTTAGGATTAAGTTTTCAGGAATGAATAAATTGCTAGGGAGATACATAGACACATAAAATAGGAAGAAAAGGTAAATGTCACAGTGAAAGGTCATTTTATGACTAAGTTCTGTATAAAAGGAGGACATGATATTAGTTCAAAGTAGCACAACTCAGCACATTCTTCCATCTCACAGGTTTGTGGTACAAAATGGATAAAGGAAGTAATCCTGCTTATCAACAGAAAGTGTAAGTTTAAATTTAAACATAAGAATGTGAATTCCCTAAACAGGTCTGTTGAACATATCCCTCCTTTAACTTCTTGTTCTCCTTTAACTTCAAGAGTGTCTGAAAAATAGAAGCAATGGTTCTTAATAGTTATGAAGTCAGGGGAAAGTGAAGAAGAAATCAATAGAAGATTTTGAACTCCTACTGTTTTATGGCTCAAATTACTAATAATTGCTCCATTATTAGCTACTAAAAGTTTTACTTAATATATATTTTCTTGATGGTATATTTAGTAAGGTAAGAAAAGATATTATAACTTGAGGACAGAAAATTTGAATTTAGTTATGTGAGGAAAATTAATATGAAAATAGTAAATGAACTTATGTAAAACTAAGGACTGAGGTATTAATTTATTCTCATTCTTATATTTAAATACTAGATGTAATACTCATTTAAATGTGACTTACTTAAAACTCAGAATAAGTTATTTCTAAGTCTTTAATAAACTACAACTTCCTATTTCCAAAATTTTACTTACCGCTACTTACTATTTTTAACAATGATTAAAAGGCAAAACTACATGGCATGAAACACAAACCTAAGAAAAGAAAGGAAGTGGTATATTACTATTAGATCCTGGTATCCTTTCTGAGTAGATCTAAAGAAACATGTGGACAGATAATGCGGCATGTTTTTAGAAAGCTAAGGAACCTAAGCATACGATTCTCATTATTTAATCTGGTTTTGAGTCTCATGACAGATTACATGTAAGGGATGCTGTTTCCCCAAATTTAGTCCATTTCAAAATGTTTATCACCCCCTAGGATGAGAAATGCTGCAAGAAAAATCAAAGGCAGAGTTTTTAAAAAGGACCTTTAATGAAAAATATAAAAACATAATATTTGATCCTTGAAACATGATTTGTATGTTCAGCAAGTCCTAAGAACTTCCTAATGTACAATAACCCTGTTTGATTTATGTGTGTTTTTATTTACACATACAATGAAACAAACCTTATATTACTTGACAGTAATATTTATGATGCTGACATCTTCATAGGGCTTATCTGTTTTGGGATTGACTTTGACATTGGAGATCCTTTGTACAACTTCCATTCCTTTAGTCACGCGTCCAAACACTGTGTGCTTATTATCAAGCCAAGGCTGCATTGGAGGAGAAATGGAAAATCTTGGTAAACCCAGATTTCTTAAATCACACCCTCTGGGTGGGCAAATTAAAGAGAATTTAAATTTATGCTTCATTTTTAAAATTTAATTAAAAGGAGGTACAGTTAATTTCATTTAGCAGCTTTTAAGAGTGATTTCCACAATTATATGAAAAAATATAAAAGCATAATATAATGTTTAATTAGATACCTGCATCTTTTAGACCAAAGGGAGCTGGAAGATGTTTGCTAAAGGTAAGTCTGTCTGCGTGGCTTAATGAATTATGGTTAAGCCTTTAAAAGTTCTCTGCAGGAAACCTACCTGCATAAGAAAGAGGCAGTTTGGAACTGTTTATAAGCAGCAAGTCTTTTCATATTAAGAGAGCTGGGAGCTCAAATGCTGGCTCTGCTGCCTACTTGTCCTCTGGCAAGTTAATCATGTCTCACTGTTCATTTCCTCATCTTTTTTTAAAAACTGGGTATAGTGATACTAGAAGTACTGTGAATATTACATGAGACTTTGTGCCTGATAGTAATTATAAATATTGTTCCTTTATTGTGTGGTGCTTAATTCCAAAAAATAAAGTCTAATAATTTGTATAACTTTGTATAATTGCATAATAAGAAAGCTCAATATTCTTATGCTGTATTTTATCAAATCTACAGTACCATTGATTATGGGCTGCATTCTGATTTCAGAGAAATAAAAATATTGAATAAAGCTCTAAAATTGAGAATTCATATACTCTAATTCCTCCCATTCTCAAGTCAAAGAAACAGCCCCAGAAGTGAAATAATTTGTTTTCTGTTGTACAACTGGTATTGGCAAAGTTGACTTAAACTCAAGTGTCGTGAGTTACAAAAGTATTGTTTTACAAAGTAAAATCCAATTTGTTAGGTAATTTTACACTTTCTCATTTAAATTGTTTTCATTTTTATATCCTGGCAGGTATAAATATAAGTAACGGTAGAGAATCCTGCAGCTCTCTTCCACTGAATTCATTCTTTGATCATAATCTATGAATCTGTGGCTTATAAACAATGCTGTTTTTTTTTAATTTTTTTTATTTTTTAACAATGCTGTTCTTACCGTTGGTACTACTGTTATGAAAAACTGGGATCCATTAGTATTCGATCCAGCATTGGCCATGCTGAGTGTATATGGTCTGTCATGTCGTAATGTTGAATGAAATTCATCTTCAAATTCTCCTCCCCATATGCTTTCTCCTCCCATACCTGTTCCTGTTGGATCTCCTGTCTGAATCATGAAGCCCTTAACAGGAAATACACAAAAAACACATTACACTTCTCCTTTTCATATGCACGCTTTGGAATCTTATGTTTAAGAGTGTTTTATAGTCAGTAAAATCTTAACTTTTCTTAACTGTCACTCTGTAAACTAATTTAAGATTTTATTTATTTGACAGACAGTGAGAGAGGGAACACAAGCAGAGGGAGTGGAAGAGGGAGAAGCAGGCTTCCCGTGGAGCAGAGAGCCTGATGTGAGGCTCAATCCCAAGACCCTGGGATCATGACCTGAGCCAAAGGCAGACGCTTAACAACTGAGCTACCCTGGTGCCCCTAAACCGATTTTATTAAAACCTCAGTAAGTTATACTTTACTTTAGAAGATGTATTTCCATTGCTTAAACACTACCTTATTTCATTGATCAGAAACAACTGCAAAGATCTCATTTATAGACATGTACTGTCTTTCCCAATAACCTAATTAAAACCAATTGATTTTTTTTTTTTTTTTTTTTTAAGATTTTATTTATTTGACAGAGAGAAACACAGAGAGAAAGGGAACACAAGCAGAGGGAATGGTAGCGAGAGAAGCAGGCTTCCTGCCAAGCAGGGAGCCCGATGCGGGGCTCGATACCAGGACCCTGGGATCATGACCTGAGCTGAAGGCAGACGCTTAACGACTGAGCCACCCAGGCGCCCCAACCAATTGATATTTTAAGGACGTTTTAATCTGTATAGTATGCTAGATTTTATAGAATTGCCCCACTTTTCTCCCTTCTCTTTCTCTAAATACTCTGGATTGCCTGATGAGTCATTTACTAATTCTTTCAGAACCCCCCAAAATCTTATTGTCCCTCCTGTCATTTCTCCTGCCATTTCTGACCTGCCATTTACCAAGAACTATATTACTGCCCCATCTATTTTATGGAACACTGATCAACAAAATTCTGGGCTAACTTCTTTCTCTTCTTCAGGTTTTAATGGTGGTTCTCAAAGATTAAGTGGCATCATGTCTCTTCTATTATTTAAAATCTTATCTTCTAGATCTAGACCTTATCTAGTCACCAGGTACAAGTAACCTTAGCTTTTGGTTTTATATAAGCATGACCTTTTACTCAGTATCTGACCGTTGGCTCGAGCTGCTGACAAAATATTGATGCAGTGATTCTAAAAAGGTACCAAGTTATTATTCCTGCGCTTGATTCTAGATCTGATATTCATGACCATCCTCTTTTTTTTTTTTTTTTTGGCTTCTATAGTCCATTTTCCCTTTTTTTTTTTTAAGGATCTTATTTATTTATTTGACAGAAAGAGAAAGCGAGCACAAGCAGGGGGAGTGGCAGGCAGAGGGAGAGGGAGAAGCAGGTTCCCTGAGGAGCAGTACACCCTATGTGGGGGCTCAATCCCACAAAGGCAGACGCTTAACTGACTGAGCCACCCAGGCCCCTTTCCTATTCCTTTCTAATAAACTGATCATTGTGAGACAGGAAGATTCCTTAGGTTTAAACCTGTGGTTATGCAAAAACATACTGTTCCAGAAATCATTTAAATTTTCTATCAACTTGGGGCGCCTGGGTGGCTTAGTCAGTTAAGCATCTGACTCCCGGTTTCAGCTCAGGTCATGATCTCAGACTTACGGGATCAAGCCCTGAGTTGGGCTCTGCACTCAGTGGGGAATCTGCTTGAAGATTCTCTCCCAAATAAATCTTTAAAAAAAATTTTTTTTTTGCATAACTTACCTTAATTATACGGTGAAATGTATGTCCATTATAATAACCATTTCTGCTGTGAACACAGAAGTTTTCCACTGTCTTAGGGCACCTAGTAAGACATACATTTATTAAAAATATGAAATCTATTCAGGGTATCTTAAGACAGTTTTTTGCAGTTGTGCTTCTTAATTGTGTTTTCAGTATCTTCTGAAACTTTCAGGATAGTTTTTTTTCATAACTTCTAATCTCAGGATAAGCAAGAGTTGAAAGAGCATATAAGCCAGAGTGTATTTATATTGTTTAGTATATTATCTTTAGATTATGATTGCTTATTTGAGTTTGACAGTATTTAAATTTCAGAGTCATTTAGCAGATTAAAAAATACAACTACAATACCTTAAGATACATATGGTCACTGAATTCATATAGTGGGTTCAGTTCCTGGGAAAGGTAATTTTCTTATAAAAACTATCTTATGGTACACTGACACCATTCCTAACCAAAGACTTACTCTCTGAAATGTTATCTCCCAAGTCTAATCAACTTTAAATGACAATAACACAAAGTATGAATCTTTCCAAATAATGTTAGCTAAATGTGATGATTTAGTAAGCTACATTATCATGTAATAGCTCTTAGAGCTGGGAATAGAAGGGAGATATAAGAGACTACTGCATGAAGTACATTAGGGGACAGGCTTAATAGTTGCATGGGTTCTGAGCACCTAAGATGAAATGGTACAGTTGTCTAAAGCTGCCTAGTTCTTTGTTCATTACCAAAGTATGTATAAAACATTCATATCCCAAATAAGTAAGTACTTTTAAGTAAAGGTATTGTAAAAGATGTCACCCTTTGGATCAAAAATAGATATTCTACTGTATTTGGCATTGCATGTTCATCTTGCAAACTTTTAAACTGTCCAGAATACATTTCTGCTTTTTTCAATTAAATAGCTTTTATGTTTTTTGTTGGAACTTTTAAAACATACAGATAGCACTGGGACTAAAATAAGAGGTAATGGATGTCTAGCAAATGTCAGGAGGGAAAAATTATCCTCCCCTTGGATTTGCTTTGAGGATAAAGCCAGTTCTAACAACTGAGTCAAAATCTGGTTGGGATGTATAGTTAATGGTAATATATTTGTATATCACTTATAGTTTACATTCAGCACTTTTGTAGCTATGTCTCATATTCCTAATAATAATAAACCTGTGAAGTATGTGTATAAAATTTTCCCATTTTCTGGAGGAATAATTAGCAGAAAGCTAAAAGTAGATGCTCTATCAAACACTTCAATTCTTTAAAATTCTCAAGTTGAAATAATTTTAAGTTGCACAGTTTCTTCAAATAAACACATTTACACTGGTATTTAAGACAACAGAAACAGTACATACTCAACAGGAAAAAGTTTGATGTGAATGTCTCCCATACTTGTGTGGATAATGGCACTATCTGAAACTCGTTTAGGTCCTTCAGCTTGAGTTGCTGCCATGACTTCTTCTTTAGAAGGTTTCTCATTAAAAACATCTCTGTCAGAATCTGCACTTTTTGTATCTTCTGGTTCTCGTTTGGTAAACTCAAAAGAAAATTAGAGTGAATGAATAAAATTTTCATTTGGTTAAAATGTAACAAGAAAATTTCATTTCTATTTATGGTATTTGGGAAAAAGAATTCACATCAGAATAAATCCTTATTTCAGAAATCACTTGCTATCACAGGATGTGTAATATAGTTAAATTATTTTTACACCTGTCTAATATGAAAACCCATTTAATGAAGATGTATGATTTCAAATGGGATTTAATTTCTTTTTGGGTACATATTTTATAAGATGCAGTTTTATTTGAGGTAGCTCTCTGCTTCTGCCAGCTAGTATGTCAAAACCTGTCACCTGTTGCTTACTTTCCACTATTTAGATTTCCTGGTTTGAATTCCAGCTCTGCTACTTACTAGTTACTTGATTTTGGGGAAGTAAATTCATTTCTTCCATTTCTTCATTCATAAATGGGGATATAATAACTACCTCAAAGTGGTGCCTGATATGAAGATTAAATGAAGGAATATAACATGCTTAGAGAACAGTGCCTAACCTGTATAAGGTACTATATACACATTAATAATTGTTACTACAAAAGCAGAGCCTGGTGCTAGTTAGGCTGAGGATTCAAAGATGAATCAGAAATGCATCTTGACTTCTTTTTTTATTGCCTGCAAAGCCCCATCTGTTCTATCTAAATCCTGAAGCTTGGGAGAAAGAATGCAAATTTTGAGTGAAGTTGTAGAAATTTCAGGATACCTCAGGGTATTGGGAAAACTGAAAAAAGCTTTTCAGTTGTTAAAACTTTGGACTTATCTAAGCCTTTTATTTTTTTTAAAAGATTTTATTTATTTATTTGACAGAGGGAGAGATCACAAGTAGGCAGAGAGGCAGGCAGAGAGAGAGGGGGAAGCAGGCTCCCCGCTGAGCAGAAAGCCTGATGCGGGGCTCTATCCCAGGATCCTGAGATCATGACCTGAGCCGAAGGCAGAGGCTTAACACACTGAGCCACCCAGGCGCTCCAATTTTTTTTTTTTTTTAATTTGACTTTCAGTAAGTAGAAAATTTTTCTCCTAAGAAAGCCCTACCTGATAAACAATTGAGTTCCAGGAAGTAAAGCCAGGCCCTATATTACCTAATGTCATTCCTGATCTACTTGTATAAAGTCCAAATAAACAAACAACCAAAGTAGAATGTTGTTGCCTTATAATCTTACTCTCCAGTTTTCAAAGGAATGCCATGAATTATTTACATGAATTTTTAAATAGTTGTCTTGATTTAGCTCATGTATTAAATTACTAAAGTTCAAATTTTGTAAAATTTTACTTTTATTTCATGATACTGGATTTGAAAAAAGGATAAATTTATACATATGTACACCATTTTACTTTTACTTATGAATATGTATGTCTAAAAATGAAAGAATTTTATATTAGCTGTATAAAGATACACATACAGTGACTTTCTTTTTTTTCAATGATTACAAGGAACATACATGATTTAATCAACATAAGAGTAAACTCTAGGGGAAGAAAAAGAAAATGTAACTTGTTAAAGTTTTTTATAAAATGAATGGAACATTAGTACATGTTTTTTAGTATACACCAAGAATTCCTTATTACAATTAACTTTTACCCTCAAAACAGTTAAATTACAAAAAAAAAAAAAACCAGTTAAATTACAGGTAAAAACAAGAAAAATTCTTTTCCTTGAATATATATTAATTTTTTTAGCAAAGACTTTGACTATTAAAAATAAAATTTTCATCTTAAAAGAATGTACCTATTTTAGGTTAAAAGCTTGGTTGGGATAAGCTGCTATTTCCTACATGTATCAAATGCTGGTAACTTGAATGGCATCACAATTTATGCTTACAATATATCAGATGAAAGAATGAGTATACTATAATGAGCCAGACACTTTACCAAACCTTGTGAATAGTGAAGAAAACATGATGTCCTGTATTTGAGATTTCATATGAAGGAGGAGATGACAGAGTCAGAGATTTAAAAAAAACAAGAAAATTATTCCAAAAACTCTGACACACTGCACAAGCAAGCATACCTAATCAGACCTGACGTTGAGAGAAGGCTTCCAAACTGAGACCTAGGGAAAGTAGGGACTGGGGACAGGCGTGTGAATGGCAGAAGGAATAGCCTGCACAAACATCTTGAGGTAAACAAGACACTCAATTACTGCAAACAGGATCAAGTTCGTTACAGTCAGTTTAGCAAATGAACTAAAATGAAGAAAGATAGGTAGAAGAGCCACGTAATATAGATAGTTGAGGAGCCATTAAAAGATTTTAGGCAGAGAAATAGCCAAATTTGGGACTTAGAAAGTCTCTGACTGCAGTGTGGAGAAAAGAAAAGTGTGGTAGGGCAGAGGTCTCTAACTTTAGATTTTTTCTTCTTGGCTTAACCATTAGGACACTGCTACTCTTAAGACAGCTTGGTAGTTTGATTCTGAGGCCAATGTTAGTTAACATGCAAAGTACTTGTAGAAAAAAATAATTCCTCGGGAGTATACACTTTTAAGGTAGCACCATTACAAGGGAGTTAAAAGGTAATAAAAAGAAATGTGCTTACAGAAGAAGTGTGCAAGTTCAGGGAGATAAATTATGTTTCAGAATAAAAGATGAAAAATAATCTTTTGCAGGAGAATTTTAAAACCCCATAGCAAAGCTACTTTGGATGTAATTATTACAATAACCACTTACTTAAGAATTCTTAACATCTTAGACAACACAAATAGTTGTAGAAGCCAGGTTGAAAAATTTTCAAAACAGGAGGGAAAACAGTACAAAATCAAGTCCTAGTTAAAAATTCTAAAATATTAGTGTTTTAAGATAGTATTCTGGTTGTTTAGAAAGTTTGCTATTATTGCCAACATTCTCTTCAGTTGAAAGCAGAAGCTAAGAAAATAAAACTCTAACCAAATTGGAAGAATTAAGGTCTACTTCCTCATACTTCCGCATACCATATAAAATCTGTTCTTTTTGAAAGATGTACAAACTATTGTCGGGTCAGCTTGAATGTTCTGAAGAACAGGGTTTTCAGAAGCTTTCATTTCTATAGTAGTTGCGGCACGATGTTTTTTGGCTATTCCCTGGAACAAAGCCAACTGCATCACTCTAATATTTTCTTGCTTTCCTAAGATGCGCACACACCTAGAAAATATGTTTTATACAATAAAATTATCAGAATGAACTCCAATTACAAAAACTTTATAGTTAAAAGGTAAGAATTAACTATCCTTTATCCTTTACTTTTGTATAAAATAACTAGTGAAAGTTTAAAGAAGTGTTTCTCTATTCCCCTTCCACAAAAAGAATGATTTTAAATTGGTAGATGGCTGGAATTTCCAGGTTAAAAAAATACAATCATTCAGTCATACAGTTTTAACCTATCCCTATCGCTATTATTTTAATCGTTCTGTAAGCCTTCAAAGATTCTACACTGCCAAGAACTACAATATAAATTTGTTTACACGTGAAAATGTACAGGACTAGATTTTTTTCTCTTTAAAATATACTTGAAGTTCTTTTCATTTACATTCAGTGATAGTATCTGATTGTAGCTATTTTGTACTAAAACCAAATGGACTGTTTGCACAAAAGGCTTATTGTGGTTTCATGCATTTTAACTTCTGATTTTATGTCTAGCAGGATGTAATGCTGAATTCTGTGGTTAAAATATTTGGCAACATTTAACATGAACCAGGCTAATTTAAATCAATAAGCAAAAGAGAGACTGAAACTTGTTAAAAAAAAAAAACCAACAACAACTTGAAACTATGCATATCTTTTTTCCATTTCTTTTACAAACATGAGTGGAAACTTTTTACATAAGATTATAAACAACCAAAAGACCACAGAAAAACCCAGTCAAAACATTTGGTTAAGTTTAGACATTTGGGACCATTCCACTTGTCCTGGAACAAACAAAACTCTCATTGTTTCCCTAAAGGAGGAAATGGTCTCCCATAAATGAATGCACTTTTAAAACACATCATGTTAAAACTTACCGATTTGTTTCTACATTTATAACTTTAATGCCTAGCATTGTTCCATACAGCACGAAGTGTCCAGTTTCATCAAAAACTATGTTAATTAATCTTACTGCATCCACCTTCTCTAACTCACGTTCTACAGCCATTCGTCGGCCAAATTCCATGTCGGGTAGCTGTTGCCTCATCTGCTGGAGTTCAGTAAACATCTAAGAAGCAAACCATTTAACAAAAAAAATCTATATGATAAAGGGAATGTGAATTTAAACAGAACACATTAGGAGCTACTGAAAGTTTGTGTACTTATTTTGTGTCTTCAGAAGGATTCTAAATACTAGAATAAAATAAGCAGAAAATAAAAAGACATTAGTAAGTTCCATCATAAAAAATAGTATTTATGCTACCTGGTTCTTCTAATTAAAGAAAGGTTAACAAAACTACTGTTTTCTCTATTGAAACTCTATCTGCTGCCTTTTATAAGCCACAGATTAGTACCTTCCAATAGAAATATAATGGAAACCACATATATAATTTTAAATTTTCTTTTTTTTAACCTTAAATTTTCTAATAGCTACTTAAAGCAAAAAGAAACAGGTGAAATTAGTCTTAATAATGTTTTATTCAGGGATGCATGGGTAGCTCAGTTGATTAAGTGTCTGCCTTTGGCTTAGGTCATGATCCCAGGTGTCTGGGATCAAGTCCTGCATCAGGCTCCCTGCTTCTCCCTCTGCCTGCTGCCTCCCTTGTTTGTGCTTTCTCTCTCTCTCTCTCTCTCTGAGACAAATAAATAAAATATTTAAAAAAATGTTTTATTCAACCAATATATCCAAAATACAATGATTTAAACTTTAAGCAGTATTAAAAAAATGATAGGGGCACCTGGTTGGCTCAGGTGGTAAAGGATATGACTCTTGATCTTAAGGTTTTAAGTTCAAGCCCCATGATGGGTATAGAGATTACTTAAAAATAAAATCTTAGAAAAAATTGAGATATAATACATTCTATATTTCTTATATTAGGTCTTTGAAATCCTGCATTTTATACTTTCAGCCTGTCTCTGTTTGGACTAGCTTCATATCAAGTGCTCAATAGACACATGTGGCTAGTGGCCACTATACTTGACAATGCAACTAGACTGTAAGGCCAGTACAGGGATCATGGGCCTGACAGGATATAACAAGCACTCAGTTTTTGTTGAATGAATGAACTCTCATTATTTCACTAATTTTTAATGATTTCAAGAAGACATTTTATGTTTTATATTTTAAAATGTTTCAAGTTATTTTTACAGAAAACACAACAAATTATCATTAGATAAATGTGACTTAATGTAGAATGAATATTTTTATGAGTGCTCTCTAGTTTTGATATTTGGTTCTCTTTTCTTTAGATACTTAAAACAATTGCAGATAGGGTCACATCATAATTAATAGGTATTATCATACGATAAGCTTCCCCCAAAATATGATCTTTCATTCAGTATTCCAGATATTTAGGGCATCAAGCAGCAGAATTTAAAAGTAGGTCTCCACAGGAGATGAAAAGAAACCAGGCTTATAATCAATCTATTTTTTTCATGCCTGCATTAACTGGAAACCCTGTTTTTCTAGATATGGAAAGAACAATGTAAATAACTCCAAAAAACAAAAGGAGGTATGTGTATTAGGGAAGAACAAGAAGCAAAGTTCTTATAGGACAGATAAAAAGCCTGGTCATTAGGGTTTCTTGTGTCCAGTCTCTGAGACTGATAATTGCTTATTTGTATGCTAGAAATAGCCTAGATGCCAGACTACATTTTTATAGCAAGGGACCCTTGATTATTTTGTTAGAGAAGATTAATTTTCTTTTTCTTTTTAAAGATTTTATTTATTTATTTGAGAGACAGCGAGAGTGAGAGAGATCACAGAGGGAGAGGGAGAGGGAAAAACAAACTCGCTGCTGAGCAGGGAGCCCAACGTGGAGCTCAATCCCAGGATCATGACTTGAGCCGAGGGCGGATGCTTAACTGAGCCCCCAGGTACCTCAAGAAGATTCATTTTCAAGACTTAAGTTTTGTAGATAGCCCTCTGCCCACATATAAGTATTTCATTAATGTTAATCCAACCTGCCTGACAAGTACATCAGTATCTTTTTACATATGCTAGTCTTTTTTTTTTTTTAAGATTTTATTTATCTGACAGAAACACAGCGAGAGAGGGAACACAAACAGAGGGAATGGTAGCAGGAGAAGCAGGCTTCCTGCCGAGAAGGGAGCCCAATGCGAGGCTCGATCCTAGGACGCTGGGATCATGACCTGAGCCGAAGGCAGACACTTAATGACTGAGCCACCCAGGCGCCCCTACATATGCTAGTCTTAATACCAGGGCCTCTGTGATACACAGCTATATAGCCATATGCAGCATATGCATATCTCATTAACTAAGATTCCACACTACTCACTAGCATTCTAACTAATTTACTTGGCATTTGTTTTTGTTTTGTTTTGGTAACCTCTCTCATTCTGAATCCCAACTTCTGTCATAAGCTTTACTACTGATTTTCTTTTCCTTTTTTTTTTTTTTTTAAGATTTTATTTGTTTTTTTGACAGAGAGAGAGAGATCACAAGTAGGAAGAGAGGCAGGCAGAGAGAGAGGAGGAAGCAGGCTCCCCACTGAGCAGAGAGCCCGATGCAGGGCTCGATCCCAGGACTGTGAGATCATGGCCTGAGCCAAAGGCAGAGGCTTTAACCCACTGAGCCACCCAGGTGCTCCACTACTGATTTTCTCCTATCATCTCAGCCCTCTGACTTCAACAAATGTTGAAGACAATGATGAAGAAATAGAGTGGACTGAACAGCTCAGAGTATTCGTGTTTTATATCCAGAAATTTATATCCAGAGACTGTGTTTTTAAATGTTTCTTTTTATAAGAGATTAAGACCAGAGACTGTGTTTTTAAAGTTTCTTTTCCAATGGTATCTTTGAGGAGCTGCCAGCTGATAAAGAGTTTTTAAGTTATATTTAAACTAATATTTAGTTACCATCTAACATTAAAGAAGAAAACATTACAAAGGACGTTTCCTCCTTTTCTTAGAAGTGTAGTGGAAAGCTATTCTCTTCCACCAAGAAAATGAGTCATGAGGATGATTTGATTGCAAACAGATCTTCACATTTGTCTGGATTCATACTACTTCAGGCAGATAATCCACCCAACTTACTGCTACTTGCCACCAAACAAGAGTGTCATTAATAAAAATAATAGAATTTAAGACCTTAATGCAGGGAATCTAATATAAATTGGTCACTACCAAGACTGTATAATGGACAATGTCATACAATAAACATTACTGCTACAAAGGTTCACCCCACAGACTTAGAGGATTCAACATACCATTAGCAGTCATGAAACCCAAATTTCCACAAGAAACAGTTAACTTTGCATGGATAGAAACTTTTACTCCATAACTACATGCTTTAACAAATTCTTGTTAGCAGTTTTATGCGTCAGGTATTGTTCTCAGTGCTGGAGATACAAACATGAAACAAAATAGATAAGGGACTATAGATTGCATAGAGTTTAATCTATGAGGGGTTGATATGTATTGACCAAAAATAAGACCATGCCAAATACTCTACAAGAAAATAAATAGTGATATTGAGTCACATAAAAAAAAAAAAATTCTCCTATGGGCAGCTGAGTGGCTGGCTCAGTTGGTTAAATAACCAACTCCTGGTTTTGGCTCAAGTTGTAAACTCATGGGTGTTGAGATCAAGCCCCGAGTCAGGCTCTACACTGAGCAAGGGCAGAGTCGGCTTGAAGATTATCTCCCTTTGACCCCTGCTCCAGCTCGCAGGTATGCTTACTCTCTCTTGCACTCTCTCTAAAGTAAATAAATCAATCTTAAAAAAAAAAGTTGTCTTAGATTATATGAACAGTGAATTTCCATAGAAATGATCCTTTAAGTAAGATTTGAAGGATAAGTTCAACAGGTAAAGGAAAGAATGGGGGAGGGGTGACTCCAGGCAACAGCATATGCTGTTCACAGCATATGCAAAGGCCATGTGGTGGGAGATATGTTCAAGAAACTGAAAGAAAGCCTAAATGGCTAGAGTAAGAGGTAGGGAGAAAGGTGATTTACAATAGGCTAGAGTGGTAGGCAAAAGCCAAAACAAGGCAGGCCATGAATTTGGTCTTGATTCTAAGAACACAGAGTCACTAAAAACTTCAAAGAATGACATGATCAGATATGCATTTAAAAAAAATTGCTCTGGGTACAGCATGGATAACAGATTAGGAGGAAGCCAGGACTTAGGCAGTAGGCCATGAGATTGTCTAGGCAAAAGATCATGAGCTATGGTACTGACAGCTGTGCTGAAAGGAAATTGAAAAAATTTAAAGCATATTTAGAAAGTACAATCGACAAGACTCATGATGAATTAAAAAGAGGGGTAAGGAAAAAGAGTTAAGAAATTAAGGATGATTCAGGTTTCTTTGGTTTGTACAAGCAAATGGATATTGGTGCCATTCATGAAGACAGCAAAACAAAACAAAAAAACCAAAACCAAACCAAACCAAACCAAAACAAAGTTTAGCACCAGCTCTGTTCGCAACAGAAAGCTGGAAAAATCAATTTGGGAATAGTCATACAAACAGGCAGTGATGAACAGAGTTAAGAAAAGAGTAAGAAAAAAGTCTAGAATGAGTTTTGAGGAGCTTAAGAGTATGAACTTGCAAATAAAACTAAACTAAAAACACCGCCACATAAATGTAAGGATAACTGGCTCAAAAGCTATCACATCATAAACCTAGGGAGGAGAGTTCTGAAGAACAATGGAAGAGAGCAGATAGTTGAATAATATCCTCAATGTGCTAAGAGAAAATAACCATGTAAATATTTACATCCATAAAAAGTATCTTTTAAGAAACAGAACAAAATAAAGACATTCAGAAAAGGAAATAGTCATTAAATTTATATTGCACTTACACTTAGTGATTCATCAAAGACTCTCATGAGTTTTCCAGTTAAAAATCTGAAAATTCTAACTTTTCTATCAGAACCAATAGTAGCTATTTTCTTCCCATCAGGTGAAAAACATATGCTGGTTGGATAAGCCTTGCACTTGGCAAATTCATATAAATCTGTGTCAGTTTTATATTCCCAGTTCACATTTTTGGGGAACTTATACTCATAAGGAGGCCCAGTCCAGTATTCAATCATTCCAGATTTATCAGAAGACACTACTGCTTTGTAAACTGCATTCAGCCGTATCTGAGTAAGAGGTGATGTATGGAGTTTGTCAAAAATATGAAGTGGCTGGTTATCTCCTCGACCATCATAAATGAAAATTTTTCCTGTGCTCTTCTCCGAAGCAGCAACTGAAGATATGGCATCCCCTGGGCAATAGATCCACTCACACTGTCCAGGAAAATAGCTAAAATATTTAAGAATTGAGGGAAAAAAAGAGATCAATACATATAAGCATTCTTATCCACCCTTACCATCGAAAAAATGTCCTGGACAATGATTTAGTTAGTTTTGGAATCCTTGCTCAAAGTAGCAGAGAGATAGAAAATGGGAAGGAACAACTAAGAAAAGTTACTAATTTTTCTCTTTCTGACCTCATTAATATAATGGTAATAACTTCTGAGGATTTATCAGACCACAAAGAGATTTGCATATAGCAGATCACTTACTTCTCTTGGGTTAGAATAAGAAAACCTAATCAGGCCTGAACCTTAAAATATTTCAAGGCATTGCCTTTTGGATTTCTGTCCATGTCTCATTCTATGTATAACTTACTTTTAAATAGGTTAGCATGTAACAGTATACTTGATAAATCCATTCTTGAAAAGTTAAAAATATTTTAGTTATGACTGTGATCAAAAGAAAAATATTTTGATATCACTTTCTCATTATTAGTAACTTGATCTTAAACCTATAAAGTTTGAACATGCTACCTGATGATCAAAGTGTAAAAGAACTGGGACAAATTTAAATAATACACCAAACTTGCACACTCAAATGACTGCTGTCTCCTTCTACGCAGTTTGAGAAGTTACACTGTTATTCCCATGTTGGTGCTGATGCTCTAAACTTTTTTGGAACTTCTCAAAACTTTTTTAGAATTTCTACCAAAACTTAAAAAAATACTCTTTTAATATCCTCAAAGATGGCAAAGATTCAACATTTATCAATAGATTTAATTGTTAAAAACTGCTAGTGTGGGTAAACGAATCAAGGCAATAGGACAGATAACTAAAAGATATTTCTATTTCTAGTCAAAAATAAGTACTGACCATAAATAATGAGACTGATTTCCTTTAGTGGCTCATAAACTGGTTTTGAAGGGAATTCCAGAAGAAATCCTATTATGTAATGAACTATTGTTCTCCTCCCCCACCATTCATATGTTGCAGTTACCCAAGGTGATCGTATCTGGAGATAATTAGGAGGTAATTAAGGTTGAATGAGGTCATAAATGTGGGGCCCTAATCCCATAGGCCTGTGGCCTGAGAAGGGAAAGAGCAAGATACCATTCATCCCTACATCCTGTCCCCAAAGAGAGTCCTCACCACAAATTAAACCCTGCTGGAACCTTGGTCTTGCACTTTCCAGCCTCCAGAACTCGGAAAAAATAAAATTCTATTGTTTAAGCCACTTAGCCTATGGTCTTTTGTAACGGCAGTCTGAGCTAAGTCAAGTCCAAAACTTTTTGACAATACTACGACTTTAAAGCTGGCATTCATTTAGATATATATAAACTCAGCATAGTATCTGAAGAAAGACATACTTAAAACAATCTCATCTCATTCCTGTACAGTCTAACCACATAGGCTGGGTATCAATATACTTCAAAGTTTAAAATCACCAACAAATCATCTTTCAAAATGTACATAAGCCTTATAAGACACAATACAGATGACTGAAATAAAGAGAGAGCAAAGAAGTTAATTCTAAGTACAAGTATATTAGACACGATAGATCCTTGTTAATTCATCAAGTAATGTTAAATGGATATAATGAATCCTTGTTATGATGCTGGTTAAAAACTTCTACTGTGATTAATGAGAAAACCACAGCAGAAGCCTCCAAAGAGATCATAACAAGGATTCATACTGAATTTTCCTAAGCAAAATTTAAAGGCACATTTTTTAATGGGATGGCAATATATTCTGTTTAGAAATATCTACAAAATGGTGAAGTTTAGTTTAAAACTTATTTCACTAAGTTAAAACATATATACTTTAAAAAAAGACTTACCCAAGCTTCAGCATATTGATCATGTCAAAGTTCACCACATCAAACACCTTCATTGCTTTATCATCACCCACAGAACAGAACAATGCTCCCTCAGAGCTAACTGCAATACTCTCAATAACTCCTATTTAAATAAATCAAATCAAAACACTCTATTAAATACCAATGAAACAAATAGACATGACTCAAAGAAAAGAACATTTTAAAAGAAACTTTAACCAACAGAATTTAAGAGAGCTACACAAACCACATACAAACACACACAAAGTCAAGTTCTTACCCAGATGACTACGAAAATGTTTAACAAATTCAATTCCCTCTTCTATTTTTTTCCAGAACTTAACATGTCCATCATGACTGGCAGTAATAATAAAGTCTGTCCTGCATATATAAAATTGTAAAAGTTAATTTGTAGAACAGATCAATGAATTAGTACTCTTGAAGCAATCATTCATGAGACGTTCTAAGTAGGTTTTTAAAAAATATCTTCCTTTAAGAAGACTACTATTTGACATATTAAAAAATATCTTCCTTTATAAAGACCATTATTGCAAATTTTGTAGTTCTTTTCTGGATTTTATAATAGTTGCTGTGGTACTAATTTTAATCCCAAGAACTAGGATCAGAATTGAGCTAGCACTTGACATTAAAAAAAAAAGAAGAAGAAGAAATTTCACCAGCAATTACTAGACCCTACAACCCACTAATGTTAAGATCACCTTATAGGCAGTGTTTTCACAAGGAAAATTAACTAGTTTTCAGAAGTTGAAAAATCATTAAATCTCAGTATATCCCTTCTCTATACAGCAAAGTTCAACGTACATTTGTTTTATATCCTATCCAAGGTGTTTGGTTAAGTATCAAAAAGATTTTATACAGAATAGTCTCCATTGTAAGGTATATAAAAATGGAATCCATTTATGGAAACCTAGAATATGCCAGGTACTTTACACATCTTACCCTGAATGCATTTCTTGTATGAATGATATAGGAAAGAGAATGTAGACCTTTATTTAACTTCAACTATTATAAAACCTGTGACATTAAACAGAAATCCACAGTATCCTAAAGTTACTTCTACAAATC
>CM053607.1:89963545-89981958 GCA_028646535.1 Procyon lotor
AGTGATTCTGGCTTAATATAAAGGTTCCATTAAAAAACAAATACCTTCATGCAATCCCTATCAAAATACCATCAATTTACTTCAAAGAAATGGAACAAATAATCCTAAAATTTATATGGAACCAGTAAAGACCACGAATAGCCAGAGGAATGTTGAAAAAGAAAACCAAAGTCGGCGGCATCACCATTCCTGACTTCAAACTCTATTACAAAGCGATAATCATCAAGACAGTGTGGTACTGGCACAAAAACAGACACATAGATCAATGGAACAAAATAGAGAGCCCAGATATGGACCCCCAACTCTACGGTCAACTGATCTTCGACAAGGCAGGAAAGAATATCCAGTGGAAAAAAGACAGTCTCTTCAACAAATGGTGTTGGGAAAACTGGACAGCCACATGCAGAAGAATGAAACTGGACCATTTCCTTACACCGCACACAAAAAAAACAAATACCTTCAAAAGTTTCATGAAATTATCACAACTATCTTTCTAGTCCTGTAGAATCAATTATTAGTTCTAATTTAAATAAGTAACAAGAGGACAGTGGCCACTTATAAGATGTCTGTTTATCTTTAAGGCACTAATCCTCTCTGAAGTCACTGATACTGGGATTAGAGCAGGTAAACATGAAAAAATACTAAATAGATTTTTAGAGTTGAAAAAATCCCGGAGTTCTCAACTTTTTCCAGGGACAAAACATTTGTTAAAAGTGTTAATCTGAGGGGCACCTGGGTGGCTCAGTAGTTAAGTGTCTGCCTTCGGCCCAGGTCAGATCCCAGGGGCCTGGGATCAAGCCCCGCATCGGGCTCTCTGCTCTGCAGGAAGCCTGCTTCTCCCACTACCATTTCCTCTGCTTGTGTTCCCTCTCTCACTGTGTTTATCTCTGTCAAATAAATTAAAAAAAAAAAAAAAATTAAAAAAAAAGTGTTAATCTGAGGAAATACTGATTTCATTACAAGAGCTATGACCAATTTACTCGCAAAATTTGACATATGCATATCTAGTAAAATAATCCAAAGACGGCCAAACAGGACTATAAAAAGTTGCTATATTAAATGTTTTGTAGTTTTTCATAACTAATCTATAGCAGACTCAAACTGGTGCCCAACGAACTCCTTTTTCCTTCATTTTTAATAACAAAACCCCCATTTTTATATGGGCACATTGACATCCAGCTGTTATTAAGAGGATCTTTCTCACTTTCTCCAGAGTTAGGTGTGACCATGTGTCAATGAGAAGTGCTGTGTGACAATGAGGAAGTCTCCTTGAAAAAGTGTTTCCTTATTCCCTTCTCCCCTTCCTCAGTTCTCCAACTTGGAACTGGGATAACAGCACTGTTATTCTAATAACCACTCAGGACAAAGATGAGAGCCATATCTTAGTGATGTTAGGGCAGAAAGCTGCAATTAGCCTAGGTCCGTTTGGAGCCTCTATACCAATCCTAGAATGTTTACTTTGGGACTTCTTTTATACATGAAAGAAGCAGACCTCTGTCTTCTTTAATGTTGACTTTTTGGGTCTTTATGTAATAGCCAGCTAATATAATCCTTTCTGATACACATTTCTTTTGTTGTTTGTTAGTTTTCTTGTTGAGATATTTACTGAAAACAAAATAGGTTACAAGGTTCATGGACATGAAGAAGAACACATAACTTCTGTCTTTGAGAAACCAAGTTTAATTAAAGGTAGTACCATGTAATAATTTATAATGTCTTTCTGAAAATGAATACAAAAACCCAGTGTCCAAAGAACATGTTCTATTTCTAGAAAATATATTATCAAATTCCTGTCTTTTTATTTTTTTTTAAAGATTTTATTTTTAAGTAATCTCTATACCCAACAGGGGGTTTGAACTTATAATCCTGAGATCAAGTCACATGCTCTACCGATTGAGCCAGCCAGGTGCCCCAAATTCCTGTCATTTTAGATAAAATCTTCAATGATATTTTTCTAATGTTTCATACATGTTTTTAAATCTCAATTTTTTTCTTCAAACTTCAAACTATTAATTGGCTTAAATACAATGAGCATCTACTTAAGGGCAAACTTTTTAAGGTTTTTTTTCTTTAAAGATTTTATTTATTTATTTGACAGAGAGAAAGAGTACAAGCAGGGGAAACAGCAGGGAAAAGGAGAAGCAGACTCCCACTGAGCAGAGAGCCCGACAAGGGGCTTGATCCTAAGGCCCTGGGATCATGACCTGAGCTAAAGGCAGACACTTAAGGGGCTGAGCCACCCAGGCGCCCCAGGGCAAACATTCCAATACCTACTTATTTCTGCCTCTGTCTCTACTGAATTAAGTTTGTAAGATCTTTGTCTCTTAACACTAGTATCAGTACTTTGATATTTTTAAATTTTTCCATTAGAAAGGACATACAAAAACATTCCAATGCAACAGTAAGAGCATTAACTTTGTCATATTCATTCATTCATTCAATAAATATTAAGTTTTAACTAAACATTTGCTATGTGCAAAGCAAGCACTGAAGCAAAGTAGGAATGGACTTTGCTTTCGTAAGTTTACAGTCTTAGCAGTGGAGGGGAACATTAATCAATCACATGAATAAATATACGATCGTAAAATGTAGCAAGTGCAATGAGGAAGAAATTGCTATGGAAACATTTAACAGAAAGACCTAATAGTAAAAAAGATAATGTACTTTAAAGGTGTCAGTGGACAGTGTTTTAAAAAGTGGCTTCTTCAAAATTTGGATACATAAATTTGAAGGCTACCTGTAAATTCAGCTGTTAAATATTACCTCAGAGTTATGATCAATGCTCTTTAGAAACCCGGTCCAAACTGGAGAAGTCACAGGCTTTACAGAGGAGGTGATGGTTGAAGGTGAGTGCTCAAGTTGAGCAAGTTAGCCAAGTGAAAATGGGTGAGGGAAATTATTTCTGGTAAACACCGTAACATTCTGGTAGGCATTCAAATAAGAAAAAGGGTATGCCCCATTCTCAAGTATCCTAATATGTCTGGAGTACAGAGTAAGGAAGACAAAGTTAGTATAGAGAAGTAGTGGAAATGTTTTGGTGAGGTAAGGAGAGATCATGTCATGAACAGCCTTGTAGGCCATTTGGGGAGTTTGGACTTTGTTTTGAGAATAATGAGGAATCACTGAAGAGTGTGAAGCAGAGAGAGTGATAAAGTAAGATTTCAGCTTTCAGAAAAATCGTATTTTAATGTTCTTACACGTTTAAGAAAGACATTTTATAGAACAACTTTTAAAATAAGAAAATTTAACCTCTTTCCCCACCCTTTTTATTTGATAAAATAAATGAAATGATGAATGTAGGAAAATACTTTAGGCCTTGGTATCCCCGGCGTGTGGTTTGAAAACCACAGACTGCTAGTTTTAGATGAAAAATTTGTGATCTAGGAAACTTATGTAACTTTCCTAGGTCAAAAAGTCATTACTGGAAGAGTCAGAATAATAATCATCTTATATGATTATACGATAAATATACTTACTCTTTACGATTCTAAATAGGCACCTCCCTCTCGTCCCCTCCCCCGCGCCACAACAAACTAACAGCACTCCTGAACTAAAAGCCTTCAAGAAAACCGGACTCTTTCACATCTGCTAGACGGAGATAGAAATTCCAACCTCATATACCTGCTGTAGGGATTAAATGAGAGGCTCCTAGCACATAGCAAGTGGTGGCATTAATTAGCTTTAGCACCTATTAGACCACATTACTATAACACATCCGTGATTAACACTGTTAGATATTACCAAAAGGACGCTGTACTCAGCCCAAGTCAGTAAATTTCGGGGAGAACGTGCAAGTATAGAATGACCAGCAATCAGAAGATCCTCTGTTCAGAGGGCACAAAACCCCGTAATCACACACCATCTGTTTTTGGGGTGTGGTTTGAAATCTCCCAGTCGGGGGACGCAGATTTTAACTTGCCCTGTGCCTATTTCTGTAGCTACCTTTCCTCTTCTTGGCCAATGTTGCCTCTACAGGTAAAGGCCCAACCCAGCGCTCTTCATTTTCCTCTTCGTTCTCTTGGGCCATCGCCACTACCACTGTCAGCTCTCTTTCGCTGGGTTCTGTTTTTTCCTGCTCCTCCGGGTCCCGGCGCCTTCTCCTTTTCAGCTGTGAGTCGCTACCACCTTCCGACGCCATATTGCCTGAATTGTCAGAAACGGCGCGACACACACAGCTCTGCTACCAATCTTAAAAGCGGCGCAGCTTGCCCGTCAGCGGCCAAGCGAGTTTCGGGATTGGCTGGGGTAGGTAGGAGAGGACCAATTAGCAACCAGCGCGCGCAAACGTCCTAGGGTAGGAAGCCCTGTCTACACCAGGCTGAGGTGACCTGAAGTCCGTGGCTCTGTGGTGGTAAGAGAGAGGCAAGGGAGAGCGCCTTAAAGGTTGAAAAAAATTTGCCGCTGGTCCTGACGGGTCCCAGGACGTGAAACTGCAGCCCCGATGGTGGGACCCTTATCTCACGGGAATTGTTTACGGGACGTCCAGCCAGTCGTTGTGACCGGCTCTTCTCCCTCTCTAGAAACGCTCCGGATTAGGAGAGAATGCCCGAGGGGCTGGGAATTGAGGGAACTGGTTAACTTGCGGCCCTCCCTTCAAGCTCTCCAAACTGACTTCTTGCCGGAGGGCGGGGGGAGGAGGGATTGGCGGGGGCGGAGAGAATTATATACTGTATTCTTCCAATAAAGTAAGGTAGAGAAAAAAATGTTATTAAAATCATAAGGAAGAGAAATATGTTTTCAGTATGTATGTGTATTTACTGGGGGGGGGGGGGAACCCTTGTGTAAGTGGACCTGCGTAGTTCAGTACTATGTTGTTCAAGGGTCAGGCGTATTAGTTCTAGGGAGACGATATAATGATTGGCTATTTTTTTTTAATGATTGATTGGCTATTTGTATGTATTTCAAAATGATCACCACAGTAAGTCTAGTTAACATCTGTCACCACGCATACAGAATTTTTTCCCCAGTGGTGAGACCTTCGAGGATCTACTTAGAAACTTTCAAATACCGTATTATTAACTGTAGTCACTAGCTGTTCATTTCATCCCCATGACTTATTGTTTTATAACTACAAGTTTGTGCTTTCTGGCCCCCTTCACCCATTTTTCCCGCTCCCCACACTGCCTCTGCTAACTACCAATCTGTTCTCTTTATCTATGAACTTGGTTTTTTCCTTTCTCTTTTCCCCTCAAGATTCCACATCACATATAAGTGGGATCATTTGGGAGTTGTCTTACTCAGTCTGACTTATTTCATTTAGCATAATACCCTTGAGGACCATCCTTGTTATTGCAAATGGCAAGAGTTCATTCTTTTTTACAGCCGAATAATATTTCTGTGTGTAGGGGTGTGTGTGTGTGTGTGTGTGTGTGTTTATACATGGCCACATTTCCTTTAGCCATTCACTTGTCTATGAATACTTAGGTTGTTTCCATATCTTGGCTATTGCAAAGCTGCAGTGAAAATGGTGGGTGCATTTATCTTTGAATTTGAGTTTTCATTTGCTTCAGATAAATACCCAGAAGAGGAGTTGCTGGATTATATGGTGATTCTATGTTTAATTTTTTGAGGAACCTCCAAAATATTTTCCATAGTGGCAGCATGAATTTACATTTCCACCAATAGTGCACAAGGGTGCCCTTTTCACTTTCTTGTCTTTTTGAAAATAGCTATTCTAATAGGTATGAGGTGATATCTCATAGTGATTTTGATTTGCATTTACCAATGATTAGTGATGTTGAGCATCTTTGCATGCATCTGTTGACCATCTTTCTTTAGAGAAATTTCTATTCAGATCCCCTGCCCATTTTTTAACTGATTTTTTTTTTTTTTTTTTGCTTTTTAGTTGTAAGTTTAGAGATCTAATATACTTTGAATAGTAACTCTTTACTAGAAATGATTTTCAAATATTTTCTCCCCTTCCATTTTCATTTTGTTGATGGTTTCCTTTGCTGAGCAGAAACTTTAGTTTGCTGAATTCACACTTGTTTATTTTTTCTTTTGTTGCTTTTGCTTTTGGTGTCAGCCCCCACCTCCCCACCTGTCAAATATCCCCACGGAGATCACTGCCTATATTTCTTTCAGGAGTCTTTGTGGTTTCAGTTCTTACATTAAAATCTTTAATCCATTCTGAGTTAATATTTGTGTAAGGTGTTAGATACTGGTCCTGTTTGATTGTTTTGCATGTGGCTATCCAGTTTTTCCCAGCACCATTTATTGAAGACACTGTTCTTTTTTTTTTTTTTTTTAAGATTTTATTTATTTATTTGACATAGAGAGAACACAAGTAAGCAGAGAGGCAGGGGGGAGGGGTGTGGGGGGAAGCAGGTTCCTTGCTGAGCAGAGATCCTGACTCTGGGCTCCATCCCAGGATCCTGAGATCATGACCTGAGCTGAAGGCAGAGGCTTTAACCCACTGAGCCACCCAGGTGCCCCTGAAGACACTGTTCTTTCCTCATTGTTTATTACTAGCTCCTTTGTTGTAAATTGACCATTTAAGTGTGGGGTTTATTTCTGGGCTCTCTATTCTATTCCATTGATCTTAGAATTATATGGATACTTTATATTAGTTTATTTCATGTATATTAGTCTTTTTCCAATAATAGTATGAGTTTCTTTAATTTGGTATTAGATCTTTAAGTTTATATAGCATAGCATCCCTAAATATAGCAATATTCTTTAATAAGAGAGTGGGAATTGGAATACTAACTGAGATCCTTGAAGTTGACTTGCTCTCTTTTCAGAAAGGTACATTTAAGGATACAAAATGTGATAGGAGGATAGAGTTTAACTCTTACATGTTTTTAAAAATCTGTATTCTTTTTTTTACCTTAATTTTATTTTTTTAGTGTTCCAAGATTCATTGTGTATGAACCACACCCAGTGCTCCATGCAATACATGCCCTCCTTAATACCTACCTCCAGGCTCACCCATCTCCCTAACCTCTCCCTTCCAAAACCCTCAATTTGTTTCTCAGAGTTCACAGTCTCTTGTGGTTCATCTCCCCCTCTGATTTCCCCCAATTCACTTTTCCTTTCCTTCTCCTAATATCCTCCATGTTATTCCTTATGCTTCACAAGTAAGTGAAACCATTTGATACTTGACTTTCTGTATTCTAATGCTTCATTTAGTTGCCATTTCAGTTAGTTTGTTGAACATCTGTCCACACACATGCAACACACAGTTTCACATTTTTTTCACATACTCACAGTGTATTTTACTAATTAGTATACTACAAAGTGGGGAAATATCAATTTGCACTTAATTTTTAAGTTAAGGTATATTTAAAACAAATATGTGTATAATGTTTGACTTTTTAGTTTGAAAATATTCTAAAACTGTTAATGATTGTGGCTTTGAGAACTTAACTATATTTTTTTATGTATAGCAAGGAAGATGTTCTGTGCAAACATTTTTGGATATGGCATAAGTTATTTAACTAGTCTTACTAGTTGACTTCAGAAAGCTAATAGTGATGTTACTAGCTAATAAAGACATATGTCTTTATATGCCTGGTACAGTTCTAAGAGCTTTATACATATTAACTCATTTAACTGTCATAAATTTATGGGGTAAGTAATGTTGTTATCTTCATTTTACAGATAAGGAAACTGAGGCAAGTTTAAGTGACTTGTCCAAGGTCACACAGCTTGTAAGTATTGAAGCCAGAATTAAACCTAGGTAGTCTGATTGTAGAGTTTACACAAAGTTTTTTGGATAATGCTGTGGTAAGATTAACCACGTAGACTAAAGCAAATATATCTATCTGTCAGATTATTCTTAGGAATAGAATTTTTGGGTCAGAAGATAACTGTATTTAAAATTTTGATGGATATTGCTTGCTATCCTCCAAACTGATTGGTTTACCAACAGTGCACACCTTTTCAACGCTCTTCTCATTATTGTTTCTTATGAAATTATTGCTGGTCTGGATGAAAAATAACTCGTTTGTTTTGCAATATTTTTAATATATGTATTTTGAAGATACATTTATTTGAAAAAGAGAGAGTGCATGTGAGGCAGTGAAGTGCAGAGGGAGAGAGACACTTTAGCAAATTCTGCTCTCATCCTGGAGCCTGACACAGAGTCATTCTCATGACCCTGAGATCAGGACCTGAGCCAAAACCAAGAGTCAGCTGCTTAACTAACTGTGCCACCCAGGTGCCCTTAATTTGCAATTTTATAACTTATGAGTAAGTTTAAGAATGCATTTTTCTAGGGTGCCTTTGGCTCGGGTCATGATCCCAGGGTCCTGGAATTGGGTCCCACATCTGGCTCTCTGCTCCGGGAAAAGCCCGCTTCTCCCTCTCCCACTCCCCCTGCTTGTGTTCCTTCTCTTTGCTGTGTCTTTCTTTCTGTCAAATAAATAAATAAAATCTTAAAAAAGAAGATAAAATTTAATCTATCACGTCATTACTAAGACACCACACTGTGTATGTTTTCCCTCATGGCACTGAGTAAGAGATCCAACTTGCTCAACCAAAAAAAAAAGGTAAAATTTAAAACTCAAAAATTTAAAGGAAATATTTGTAATATACATGGCACCCAAGACTTATTTTTCTTAGTGGATAATGAAAGCCTGCAAATTAATAAGAAAAGAAAATCTAACAATCAACCATTAAAAGAAAAAAAACCTAAACTAGAAAAGTTATCACTTTATCTTTTTAAATATCTTTGTCCATGCAGAATTTTGAAAAATTTTACAGAAATTTTATTTAGTTTTGTTAGGAATGCTTTTCTAATCCAAGCAAAAAAAAAGCTGTCTCCATGTTTTCTTCATGTTCTGTTTTATCATTTCTGCTATTGGATTTTTTGAGGAATACAGGGATGGTGATAAGATTGAAGTGTAATATCTAGGCTTATTTTTCCCCCCAAATAACTAACTTACTATGCAGTTAGTTAAAAAGAATGAGTAAGTTCTATAGAAGACCAAATTATATTGGGGGGAAAAAAGCAATGTAGTATAGGAAATATCCTCTGCTTTGGATTGTTCTTGTATCCCTTTAATTTGCATTGCTATAGGGGCACCTGGGTGGTTCAATCAGTTAAGCATCTGCTTTTCGCTCAGGTCATGATCCCAGGGTCCTGAGATCGAGCTCCTTATCAGGCTCCCTGGGGAGCCTACTTCTCCTTCTCCCCACCATCTGCTCATTTTCTCTCTCTCTCTCTCTCTCTGTCAAATAGATAAAATTTTTAAAAGATTTACATTGCCATCTCTGTTATATATTATAGGCCTATAAATGTGTGAATCTAGAAGGGTTTTCTTTTTGTGTTCCATTGTTCAGTTTGCTTATCCAGTGCTAATTGTCAATTTTGTTTTTATCTTATTTGACCTTTCTCATATTTGATAATTTGATAATTCATCATCCTTTCTTTAATACTTTTGTATTTTGAATTTCAGGATTTCATACCCTTAATTTTCCTCTTACCTTATTGGTGCTTTTTAGAGTCTTTTGGTGGTACTTCCTCATTTTCTCCAGATCTGGAACTCTTCTCATTTCTGCCTGTACACTCTTGCTTTTGTGATCTCATCCAGTCTCACGGCTTTAAATATTTTGTATGGTGATGACTCAAATTCTAGCTTGAAAGTTCCCCTTGAACTCCATACACATAACCTTCAGTTGCTTACTCAGCATCTGCACTAATAGACACCTTAAATTAGGCAAGTCTGAAATTGAATTCTTAATCATCACTCCTCCATATCTTGCTGAATTGAATCTGTTTCCTCCACTCTCTTCTTCATCTCAGAAATCAACTGGCAACTCCATCTTTCTAATTGCTTAGGCCTAAACTTTTTTAATAATAAAAAATTGTTTGGATCATTGCAGTAGCCCTCTAGTTGGTTTTCTGCTTCTGACCTTACTAGCTGTTGTTAACCAGAGTTGTACTATTAAAATATAATTCAAATAAAGTCATTCTCCCATGGAAAACCCTCTAATTGTTTATCATCTCAGCCTAAGTCCTTAAAATGGCCTACAAAGCCCACATGATCTTATCCCTGTAATCTCTCCGACTCCATCTTGTGTTCTCTGCCTTACTTTGCTCCAATCACACTGGCTAATTTACTTCTCCAGGAACTTGGCAGTCATATTTCCTGCCCCAGGGTCTTCGCACTGGTAGTTCCCTGCCTGCATCCTCTTCCTCTAAATATCCACATGTCTCACTTCCTTATCCCCTTCATGTTTTTTGCTCATTTTTCAACTTCTCAATGACCTTAAATGACCACATTGTTTATAAAATTATATTACCTCTGCCCAAGCACTTCCTATTTTCTTCCCTGTCTTGCTTTCCTCCGTAAAATTATTATTATTTCCACTTATATTGGGGTGCCTGGATAGCTCACTTGGTTAAGCATCCCACTCTTGATTTTGGCTCACTCATGATCTCAGGCTCCTGGGATGGAGCTCCACTTAGGCTCCTCCCTCAATGGGGAATCTGCTCGAAGATTCTCTCTTCCTTTGCCCCTCCCCATACTAGTGCATACTCTTTCTCACTCTCTCTCTCTCAAATAAATCTTTTTTTAAAAGTTATTATTTCCACTTATAAATTATTTGACATATATATATAGAGAGAGAAGAATGTAAGTTCCATGATTCCTAGGGAAGGATTTTTGCCCATTTTGTTCACTGTTCACATGTATAGTTCCTAGGTGAGTATCTGGGAGGTGATAGGTGTTCAACAATATTGTTAAATGAATAAATATTTTTTACTTCAGTTTTTCTTATAAGGCTAATTATTACAAGGCACATGTCAGTGAATCAGCTAGATCTAGATCCAGACAGTACTACAGATATGGAAGATGTTACAAATGCTGAAGAAGAACTTATTAAAGAATGTGAAGAAATGTGGAAAGATATGGAAGAAGTAAGTACCAAGAAGTAAAAGTGATATATATATATATATATATATAAACTATAAGATTTAATTCCATTTTATTAATAGACCTAAGAAAAATAATTATGCTGGTTCCCGAAAGCCATTATATTATATGATAAATGTTTATATAGCTTTTAGACCTATAAGCATTTATTTGATTCTTTATGCCAGAGAATATAGAGCTATAGAAAGAGAAAAAATTATACCAGTCCCTCCCATAGGAGGTTATCATCTAATAGAGGCAGTAGCCATTGTATTAGAAATATTGTGGTAGAAATGCAGAGATAACTTTAGGACTAGTAAACCTAGATTGAAAGAGTCAAGGATAGATTTCTAAAAGCACTAATAACCAGGGGTGCCAAAGGTGGCTCATTTGGTTAAGTGTCCGACTCTTGCTTTCACCTTGGATCATGATCTCAGTGTTCTGAGATCAGGCCCTGCATCAGGCTCTGTGCTGGGTGGAAGCCTGCTTAAAGTTCTCTCTCCTCCCCTCCTTCAACCCCTCTCACCACCTCTAAAAAATAAATAAAAAGCAGTAATAACTGAATTCATTTCTTTTTTTTTTTTAATTGAATTCATTTCTAAAGAATAAATAGGAAGTAGCCTCTGAAAGTAGGAGAGTTACACAAAGGAGAAGGAACAAAATATATAAGCAGTGGGAGAGATTAGAGAACTCTAGGTAGAATATTATGACTTAGTAAGTTAGAAGGACCTGTGAAGTGAGGCTGGAAAGGTAATTAGGAGCAAAAACATGGAGGATTTTGTCGAGTCTATAGTATGGGGAGCTATTAAAAATTATAAACATGAAGTGACGTGGGATGCAGTTTGGGAAAATTACTTGGTAATTTTGAAGAAAATGAAATATAGAAGACTGAGACTATAGGTAGAAAGAGCATTTAGAAGGCTCTAGTACTAGTTCTGATAAGAAGTAATGTAGGGCTAAATCCTGTCATTGCAAATAGTAGGATTCAAGAGATACTAAGGAGGTAGGACCAAAAGGATTTGGAACAAAAGGATTTGTTGTGAAATGGAGGAAAATTACGGATCTTCAGGTTTCTCCTTTGGGCCAAACTTGATGAGGTTTTTTTACTAAGACAGAATAGAGAAGTAGAGAGAACACATAATTACGGAGTTTGAGTGAAAATATGAATTAATTTAGAAAAAGTTGTCTTTGAAATTTATGTACATTTTCTGATGAGATAGAATCACTTCTGGTAAAACAGTATATTGGTAAAAGTTTTTTCTACTTAGAATAGCATAGTGTATGATACAGGCCACAGACTTCACATCCCATTATTTGCAGTAAAACTGTAGATTAGGGCAGGTTATTGGTTTTCTTCTTTTTTCCCTTTTTTCTTTTTTTTAAATTATTTTTTAATATAAATCCTTGGTACTCTTTATGATTAGTGTATTTTCAAGATTATGTATATATATAATTGTTTTGGTATTTTTTCAGTATAGAAATTGGAATTTAAAAGTAACAAATTTGGGCATCTGGGTGGCTCCGATGGTTAAGCATCTGCCTTTGGCCCAGGTCATGATCTCAGGGTCCTAGGATCGAGCCCCACATCGGGATCCCTGCTCAGTGGGAAGCCTGCTTCCTCCTCTCTCTCTGCCTGCCTCTGCCTACTTGTGGTTTCTCTCTCTCTCTCTCTCAAATAAATAAAAAATAAAAATCTTAAAAAAAAATTAAAATAACCAGTTTTGAGGGGGTGCCTGGGTGGTATAGCTGGTTAAGTCTTTGTTTGGGCTCAGGTATTTATATCAGGGTCTGGGAATCAAGCCCCATGTTGGGCTCTGAACTCAGCATGTAGTCTGTTTGGGATTCTTTCTCTCCTCTCCTTCTGCCCCTCTCCCTGCCCCTGCTTGCTCTCAAATAAATACATCTTGAAAAAAAATTTTTTTTATAAAGAGATAGCTGCTACTAGAAATAAACACACATGTATAACTTAAATTACCCTATTTTCAATCAGATGTAATCACTATTAATGATTGTGGATTTTTGTTAAATGGAATAGAAACAGTGTCTCCTTAAGGCTTTGGTTTCTAATGATCTTAACTATCTTATTACCTCTTTTGTTATCTTTCTATAGTGCTTTCCTTCTACTCTTATTTCCTATTTTTCCATTACCTAGCTTCTAATTCACCCTGGCTATTAGTTTGTATTTTCTTTTTCTTTATTTCTTATGCTCATTTTTTTGTTCTATATAGAATCTAGTATCCCTTTTTACTTTTGATGTGTCCACCTTGGGACCTGTTTGGGGGCTAGAGTTAGGGTTAGAGTTAGGGTTAGGGTTAGGGTTAGTGTTAGATGTAAACCCTTCTCTTACATCAGTTATTTGTATTTATTATTTTAAAGGACTATTACTGGTATTACTGGTATAAAAGAGGGAAAAGGAATTGTCTGTTATATATAAAAGCTTATAGTGTGTGATTTGTTTTATTTACTTTGTTTTGCTTTGCTTTTTGTTTCCTTTTTAAATCAAGTGTCAGAAAAAATTATCTCTTGTTGGAACTGAGACACTCACTGATTCAAATGCTCAGGTATGAATCCTTTTTTTCTTCCTAAAAATAGATAAGTTTAATTCATTTTGTTTTGGATAAGAATATTATTCATCTATATTAAACCCACATAAAAGTTTGTTGATACCTGTATATTTGTTTACTTGCAAAATTCTCTACTCTTCCTGATTTAAGAGAAGTATTCTAAATACTTTTTAAATAAACTATTATATTTTCTTTATTGTCTTTTAACAGTTATACATATGTTTAACTGTTGAGTGAAAAACTGCAATTAAGATACCTTGTTAAAAATTTGAACACATACTGCTCCATAAAAACACAAATTTGATATCATTTGAGCTTGAAAAGGAATAATGACCTTGATTGATTATAACAAAATGAAAAAATGAAAATCTATGAGCATAACAATACTGAATAAAAATGAGAATGAGAGAGAAAAAGAAGGGGAAAAAACTAGTTTGTCACTTTTGGAAGTACCTCTTTAAATATCATTATCAGCTCTTTAAAAATTAGTGATAAAGAAAAAAATTAGTGATAAAGAATTAAGCCATCTTTTTAAAAAATTTTGCTTCTGTCAATAAATATAGAGTTCTTTTGTACCAGGTAAAACAATATTGTATCTGAAACAGTATTATATAGTAGATAAACCGTTATTTGGTTTTCTTGGGAAATGTGGTTTTCATATTATAGAAACTGAGACCTACTGAATCAGAATCACTAGCAAGGTGGTGCAGCCACTCTGGAAAACAATATGGAGATTCCTCAAGAGGTTAAATAGAGCTACCCAAGACCCAGCAGTTGCACTACTGTGTATTTACCCCAAAGATAAAAATATAGTGATCCAGAGGGGCACCTGCACCCCAGTGTTTATGGCAGCGATGTCCACAATAGCAGACTATGGAAAGAGCCCAGATGTCCATTGACAGATGAATGGATAAAGAAGACGTGGTATTTATATGCAATGGAATACTCAGCCATCAAAAAAAAAAAAAAAGAAAGAAATCTTGCCATTTGCAATGATGTGGGTGGAACTAGAGGCTGTTATCCTTAATAAAATAAGTCAATCAGAGAAAGACAGTTATATGTTCTCACTCATATGTGGAATTTAAGAAATAAAACAGGATCATAGGGAAAAAGGAAAAAATGAAACGACGAAATTGGAGAAGGAGACAAACTGTAAGAGATTCTTAATCATAGGAAACAAACTGAGGGTTGCTGGAGGGGAAGGGGTGAGGTGATGGAATAACTGGGTGATGGATATTAAGAAGGGCACGTGATGTAACGAACCCTGGGTATTATATAAGACCGATGAATCATTGACCTATACCTCTATAACCAGTAATACATTATAGGTTAATTGAATTTAAATAAAAATAAAAATCTTCTCAAAGTTAAAAAAGTAAAATAAAATAACTTGCATAATTTTTAAAAAAAGGAATACTAGGTGTTATAAATAGTAATTGAAGGAGTGCATTTATTAATCCCCCCCCCAAAAAAAAGAATCACTAGGGACTGGGTCTGTACATTTCCTGAATGATTTTCATGCAGTGAGCCAAACAAACAACTGGGTTTGGTGGAAGTGCTTGTATGGTTGTAAAGAATCCATCCTGAGGCAGTCAATAAGAACATTGCCCAAGGGGTCCACAAAATATCTTCTCCTATTGTGTTGAGAGTCCCCAAGATTACTCCCAGGGGTAATTCACAAGACTCACAGTAACTCCACAGGAGAACTCACAATGTGCAGTGTATAGTTATATTCATGGCTAAGATATATTACATTAAAAGAATGCAGACTAAAATCAGGAAAGCGAAAGGACCTTGAGGTAAAATCCAGAGGATACCGGACACAAGCTTTCAGGCATCCTCTCTTATCGGAGTCATACAAGATGTGCTTAATTCCCTCAAGGTGTCGTGACAATGTGAAATGTTTTCTACCAGGGAACCTCACTGAGATTCAATGATCGAGGTGTTTTGTGGGGGCTAGTCACATAGGCACCTGCTTCATAGCAGTTATCAAAATACCAGACTTCCAAAAGTACAGTGGGTTTTCAGCTTAAGTCATATTCTTTGCAAAAATAGTTAAGGCACAATGAGCCACTCTTAATTGGTTTTGGTGGGAACCGTTTCAAAATATAAATTCCCAGATGCCAGCCAAGAGTCAATTTTGAAAGCAGGCCTTTAAGTAATCCCAGGCTTGCTTGGTTACCTTTTTTGTATACCTATTAACTTTAAAATTTCAGTATTAAAACTCAATCCATTTTTAAAGAAAGAAGTTAGATATTTTAAATAAGAAAATGGAAGGGATTCTCAAATTTCATATCAATCACTTTAGAAATACTGCTGTTGTTTTTTAGAAAGTATTGTTTAATTTTATGGCAAGATCAGAAATAATTTGAGTATTTGCCTTAGGTGGACTTTGGGAAGGGAGAAACTATTTCATCAACATAGTACAAGGTTGAACTGTATGAAATTATTTTTTTTAAAAGGTTAAAAAATGAATATTTTTTATTTGATGCATTTCAACCTAATATGTGCAGGAAAAGTGATACCAATTTCTTATTATGATAATTTTACATAGTTTAGATAATACTTTTTAAGAATTTGTTGTTTCTTAGTTATAATTAGCATTTATAAAATTACTTTCTAGTTCACAACAAACCTTTCACATTCATATTTAATTATAAGAAGATAATGTTAAACTTTCCTTTGGTAAAAATTTTAAAAGCTGCAAATGCATTTTTATGTAATTGCATAAAGCTTTCAAATATACTAAGTTTTTCTCCTCTTGACTATTCAGTAGTTATTGTTTTGATACAGAGCAGGGTCTTTGAACCACCTGCTCTGTATCATAAAAATCGGTTAAGGGGCACCTGGGTGACTCAGTTGATTAAGCATCCGACTCTTGATTTTGGCTCAGATCATAATCTCAGGGTGGTGGGATTGAGCCCCACAATGGACTCCGTGCTTAGCCCGGAGTCTACTAGTCTCTCTCCCTCTGCTCCTCGCCTAGCTTGTACATGCACTCTCTCTCTCTCTCTCAAATAAATAAATAAAATCTTTTTAAAAATGGCTAAAAAGACAGTACTTGTTCTTTCGGTATAAATATTACAGTAATACCCCTTGCATTTTTTATCTGACTACCAGTAAGAATTATATAGAGGTGATAAAAAATGTTCTGAAATTTAAGCATACATAGACGTCAATTTAATAATCTAATCAGGCATCAGATTTATCACATAGATTTGTAATTCTCAAAATTACAATGAGTGGAGCCACTTAATATCAGAAACATATCATCTTAAACTGTTATATAATAAAATTGGTTTTTATAAGTGGCCTTTGGAAACAATCTCATTTTATAATTGTCTCTATGTATGTATTTAAAGAATTTTTTATTAAGTAATCTCTACTTAATGTGGAGTTCAAACTCACAACCTAAGATCAATAGTGTATGCTCTACAGCCTGAGCCAGGCAGGTGACCCTCTATGTATGTATTTAAATTTATTTTTAGCGACCTAGCTAAAAGCAGTTGCTATTTTTCTGAAAGTGCATAGAGAAATAAGATTATCTTTAAACTAAATCTGTCTTTTTTAAAGTAAACTCTACCCCCACCGTAGGGTTCAAACTCATGACTCCAAGATCAAGAGTTGCATGATCTATTGACAGAGCCACCCAGTCTCCCCTAAAGCAAATTTGTCTAAAAACTCTTGGCAGAAGTAACATTTTATGTTTTTGAAGGTTTTGTTTTTGAATAATATTTACACCTAATGTGTGGTTCGAGCTCACATTTCTAAGTTCAAGAGTCACATGCTCCACTGACTAAGCCAGCCATATACCCCTATATTTTTAAAGTAATATTAATTTAGGGAATAAAAGAAATAAATTTGGTCCTTTTAAGTTGAGTAGTAAAGTAGAATTGATCAATTTTTAAGACCGTATCACTGGGATACGGGCAATTTATAAGCTATAATTAGTAATGGTTTAAAGCAGAATTCTGTTTGGAGTGATATTATACTTTGGATGCCTATTGTATTAGTGGTTTATGTTAGGAACTTGTGTTAAAGTACTAAGACATCTATACTTTTATCTGTGAATATGAGTATTATGTAAAAAATTAGTTTGTTTTATACTCTTGCTTTTTTTTTATATAGCCATCATTATTAATTATGCAAGCGAAATGTTTGTCTGCCGAACTCAGTCAATGGCAAAAAGAAAACCCCGAAAGTAAGGTTCTTATTTTTAGATTTATATTTTTTGTAAACAAATTACTGGCAAATTAATTTAATGATTATAAGAATTACAAGATCCATTTAACCTTGTTGAAATTGCCTAAATTTTTCTTTCATTTATATGTTATTTTGTGCTTATTTTATTATTATAGAGGAATATGTTTGTGTGACAGTATAATAATCTTAAATTATAGGAACTTCTTAATAACCATCATTTGATCCTTACAGACACTGTCTTACCTGCTCAGTAGAAACTGTAAATTGTGTCTTAATGAATGAAACTTAGTAGAGGGCTCAGTCGGTTGAGTGTCTTCCTTCGGCTCAGGTTATGATCTGCGGCCCTGGGATTGAGCCCTGTATTGGCTCCCTGCTCAGTGGGAAGCCTGCTTCTCCCTCTTCCTCTGCTTCTTACCCCATCTTGTGGTCTCTCTCTCTCTCTCTTTCTCACTCTCTCTCTCAAACAAATACAATCTTTAAAAAAAGAAAAGAAAGGAAAGGTATTTTAGATACTTATTTACATAAGGACCACATAGATTGTATGTTGCCTCTTGACTTGTCCAACAGGGGCCAGCTATATATTTGCCTTTTTTCAAGAAATAGAAAGTGTATTAAAAATCTATAGTTAAAATACCCAGCTAGGAGATAACTTTTCTATTATGAAAGCTCACTTTTTCTGTGCCACATATATGTGTATATTTGACATTTTATATGGACTCTACCTCTTTTTTTTTTTAAAGATTTTATTTATTTGACAGAAAGAAGCACAGCGAGAGAGAGAACACAA
>CM053607.1:89982058-90044350 GCA_028646535.1 Procyon lotor
GGAGAAGCAGGCTCCCCGCCGAGCAAGGAGCCCGATGTGGGGCTCGATCCCAGGACTCTGGGATCATGACCTGGGCCGAAGGCAGATGCTTAATGACCAAGCCACCCAGGCGCCCCGGACTGTACCTCTTTCTTTTAACATCTCCCTTCTCATTTCTCCCGCCCATTTGCCTCCTTTCCTTTAGCTCCCCCCAGTTTCCATTTTAGTCTCCTTTGTAGATTTATTGTTCTCTAATCCCAGTTGTTGGAATTCTTCTATTCATTCCCTTTCTAGACAATTTCTTTCTTTTTTTTTTTTAAAGGATTTTTTTTTTTAAAATTTATTTGACAGAGAGAGATCACAAGCAGGCAGAGAGGCAGGCAGAGAGAGAGGAGGAAGCGGGCTCCCTGCCCCCTGCCGAGCAGAGAGCCCGATGCGGGATTCGATCCCAGGACCTCGAGACCATGACCCGAGCCGAAGGCAGACGCCCAACCCTCTGAGCCACCCAGGCGCCCTCCCTTTCTAGACAATTTCATCTGCATTCTTGATTTTAACTACTTAATATATTCATCCCCACCACTGTTCCACATCTTTACTACCACATGGTAGTTTTTTAAATTTTAGTATTTCTAGTATATATATATATATATATAATATACATATATGATATATACACATGTATATGATTATATAATATATATACAAATATATATATATTTGTTACTTTAATTTGCATAAAACTGTATATCCTGTTGCCTCCTTAGGATTATATTTAACATCTCAAAGGCTGCTCATACTATGCTGTTAAAATTTGCTGTTCTCTAGAGGACTGTGCTCAGCAATTTTCGCTTCCTACTCTATGCTATTCCAGCATTATATTTTCTCCTTTTGTTTTTATATGCTATATCTGCATTAATAACTTCTGTATCAGTTTGCTAGGGCTGCCATAACAAAGTATGATGGACTTGGGTTGCTTAAACAACAGAAATTAATTTTTTTCTTTATTCTGGAGGCTGGAAGTCCAAAATCAAGGTGTTCCCAAGGTTGGTTTCTTCAGAAGCCTCTCTTCTTGTCTTGTAATTTTCCATCTTCTCCCTTGGTCTTCACATAGTCACCTGTTCGTGTACTAATCTTTTTGTATGAAGTTGCCAGTCATAGTGGAGTAGGGCCCATCCTAATGACCTCATTTTAACTTAGTCACATCTTTAAAGACCCATTTCCAAATACATGCACATTCTGAGGTGCTAGGGATTAGAACTTCAAAATTTGAATTTGGGTGGATAGGAGAACACAATTTTCATGACTGCTTCCAAATCTGTTTATCTAAGCCAGATTTTCTGCAATGTCATCCTTCTCTATCTCTCAACTTTATAGACATCTTTTCCAAAATATTCTGCACATGCCTCAGATTTATGAATTGATCTCCATTCCCTGATCTATTGAATGGAATATATTTAAATCAGCCATAAATTTAAGAGTCCTTCTAGATTCTTCTTTTTTCATATATTACATATAGCCAGTCATTAAATATTAACCCCTATTGCCACACATTTTCTTTAGGCCTTCATCATCAATCCACTAGTTTGTTATAATAGACCTTTTACCTCTTGTTCAAGATTGTTTTTATTAATAATAGAAATTTTCAAACTTGAAAGTTAAAGGTCCAACTTCATTTTTTTGCATGTGTATTATCTAGTTTTCCCATTACCATTTGCTGAGAAAATTGTTCTTTTCCCCATTGAGTTGTCTTGGCATCCTTGTCAAAAATCATTTGACCATGTAGTGAGGATTTATTTCTGGATTCTCTATTCTCTTTTCTTGGTCTGTATGTCTGTCTCTATTGCCAGTAGCACACTTTTTGGATTATTGTACCCTTATAGTAAATTTTGAAATTAGGAAATGTGAGACTGCCTACTTTGTTCTTCTTTTTTAAGATTATTTTGTTTATTTGGGGTCCTTTGAGATTCCATGTGAATTTTAGGGTGCATTTTTCTATTTTCTACAAAAATATTATTGGGATTTTGATAAGGATTGCATCGAAGCTATTGGTTACTCTGGACGGTATTGATGTCTAATAATATTAAGTCTTCTAATCCTTGAACATGGGATGTTTCTCTATTTGTTTCTATCTTTAATTTCTTTCAGCCACATTTTATAGTTTTCAGAATATAAGTCTTTTGCTTCATAGGTTAAATTTATTCCGAAGTATTTTATTCATTTTCATGCTCTGTATCAGGGAATTTTAAATTTTTATTTTTCTAATTATCATCTTCCCTTATATACACATTTTGTACTGGTAAAACCAAGCACACAGGCTGACCTGTAGGCCAAATTCCCATTTTGCTTTGGGCTGCCAGTCCCACAGACTGTCACACTGAAAGATTTAAAATACCTTTATATTCTTAGAAGCTGCTCTATTGTATGGGCTGAAATGATTATATGAATCAATACTGAAGTGTTACTCTTGACCACACTGGCCACAAGGAAGATTATTAACTTTGTTTTTAGAATCCTTCTCATTGAGGCAAGGGGGGAGTTTGGGGGTGGTGGGGGAGAGAAATGAAACAGAAAGGGATGGGGAGGGAGACAAACCATAAGAGACTCATAGACTCACGAAACGAACTGAGGGTGGCTGGGAGGAGGGGTGGGGGTAGGGATAGGGTGGCTGGGTTGTGGACATTGGGGAGGGTATGTGCTGTTAAGTGCTGTGAAATGTGTAAGCCTGATGATTCACAGACATGTACCCCGGGGCAAATAATACATTATATGTTAATAAATAAATTAATTTAAAAAAAAAAAGATTGAACAATAAAAAAAAAAAAAGAATCCTTCTCATTGCATTTGTTGAAATGATTTGGTAGCCATCCTGGGGCTGCCGATAATCAGTTCTGACATAGGACCTATGAAGCACATGTGGGAAACTCTCTCCTGTCAGAAGACCCTTTAGAAATAGCATATAGATTAGAAAGTTTTCAATAGGATATTATTTGAGAAATTTTAAATAGTATTTTATTAAAGATAAACTTAAAGTACAAAGGTTGAACTTTAAGGATTTAATTTTGGTATACAAAATTAAACTGAAACTTTATACTCATAAACTGGCAAAAATTTAGGAGATTTTATATCTTTTGCTATTTCTTATTGCTAATAGAAATTCTTTTTTTTTTTTTAAAAGATTTTATTTATTCGACAGAGAGAAACACAGCGAGAGAGGGAACACAAGCAGAGGGAATTGTAGCGGGAGAAGCAGGCTTCCCGCAGAGCGGAGAGCCCGATGTGGGGCTCGATCCCACGCCCCTGGGATCTGACCTGGGCCGAAGGCAGACGCTCAACGACTGAGCCACCCAGGCTCCCGCTAATAGAAATTCTTTAGAAAAGGATCTGGCATCCTATATTAAAATTAAAAATACACATTTCCTTCTATCAAATTCCATTTATGGGAATTTATTGCAAAGAAATAAAAGCCCTCGTACATAGAGATAATAAATTAAAAAATGCTATGGCATCATTGTGTTTTGTGACTAAGAGTTTGGTACAAAGTTAATGTTCAGTCAATAATGATAACACTCAATATGCTATAGTATATTTACCCTGTAGAATAATTTGAAGTGATTTAAAATTATGAATTAGACTTACACCAGATAAATAGAAAGGATTTCCTTGGGGATTTTGTCGAGCAGAAATAAGAATAATGTATATGATACTCCATTCCTGTAAAACCAGCAATAACAAAATGAATAACCCTTGCATGATATGTGCAGATAATGTACGTGTACATATACATGCACAGGATCATATAATTAGAGATATATTTAAGGACACAGTATAGATAATTAATTTTATTTTTGAGAGATTGAAAAACAAAACAAAAGGCACAAAACCCAAAAGTGCTTAAACATCATGTTTGTCTAAAATTATAGATAAGTTGGCTACATATATATAAATGTTAAATAAGAAAATAGAGGTATTTCAAAAACCACAAAATCAAATTCTTTATTTTTGAGAGTTAACTAAGCATATATGTATAAATTTGGTTTGTTTTGTTTCTGTAGTAATTCCACTGAATGAAGAAGTTCTGGTAACATTAGGAAAAGAAGAGGTAAGTCACTTCATGAATCTGTAGTAACCCTAATTAACTTATAAGTGTTTGGGATTCAAAGTAGGATGAATCCACTTTAAAACCATATTAATTATTTTGATTTTATGTTTTATTGGATGGACTATTTTAATTGAATTTCGTTATACTGATTTGTATATCAACTGTTGTTAGTATTTAATAGTAAACTTTATTATATTTAATTTTCAGTTGATTAAGCTTTTCATAACAAAAGCAAAAGCATTAAACATAGTTGAATAATCGTAATATACATCTGTTCTTCTCAGAACTTAACCTAACTATCAGTAAAGACATTTTTTAACGTGTAAGTCCATTAGGTCAAATAAGAATTATAAACAAGATTGTAATGCATGGAAAGAAATAAATATCTGTGTGTCAAGAGACAGAGATAGGGATGAAATATATTTGCCCTACAGAGTTGAAAAAAGTCTTGGGACTTGAAGGAACCTTATACTACACTATTGAAGGTTCAAGTTCGAAGCTAAAAACAAGAAGATTTCTCTAACAGCAGAACATGACTGTCAGGCTTTCTCTCTTCTAATCAGGCAGCTAACTTTTTATTCCCATACTTGGAAAGTGGAGGTATAGGATATGGAAACATTATACTATTGATGCTCTGGATTCAGAGATACCAGGTTGGGTGTTTAGTAGGGTTGGTATGCAGGTCAAAAGTCAGAAAGATTAAGTTAATATTTTTATACTGTGTGGTGGAAGTACCAGCTCCTTTCCCTGCTCTTTCTCCAGAGGTCTTACATTCTATTATAAAATAGCCTCAGACTGGAGATAAAATAATCTTCTCTGGAAAATCTGATTGGCTTAAGAAAAAAGATCTGTAAGTGTTAATGTATGGGATTCTCAGTGAAAAAGCAGGATTGGTATACATCGAAAAATCCCATTCATATGCCAGGTTTTTAGTATTTTTTAATTTTAAACGTAAATGGCCAGCCAGTGGCCATCAGCATTTGCGAATGTCTCCAAATGGAAAGGCAGAAACCCAAAACAACTGACAAAGATGAACCTTAAGGAAATAGAGACAATTCAGGGAACAAAGAGAATTTAATAGTATCTTCAGAGAGACAAAATATTTTTTTGATTAAGAAATAATAGGAAGGGTGCCTGGGTGGCTCAGTTATTAAGCATCTGCCTTCGGCTTAGGTCATGATCCCAGGGTCCTAGGACTGAGCCCTGCTTCTGGCTTCCTGCTCAGCAGGAACCCTGCTTCTCCCTCTCCTACTCCCCTTGCTTGTGCTCATTCTTGCTGTGTCTCTCTGTGTCAAATAAATAAATAAAATCTTAAAAAAAAATGGGCACCTGGGCGGCTCACTTAAGTGTCTGACTCTTTATTTTGTGTCTTGTCATGATCTCAGGGTCATGAAATCTAGCCCCATGCTGGGTTCCTCACTAATTTGAGAGTCTGCCAGAGATTCTTTCTTTCTCCCTTTGTCCCTCCCCTTGCTTGTGTGTGTGTGCTCACTCCCTCAAATAAATAAACAAATCTTTGAAAAAATATTAAAAAATAACAGAAAGCCAACTTTAAAAAAGTACTACTTCATACCCGCTAGCATTGCTATAATCCAAAGATAGACAATAACAAGTATTGGTGAAGATATGGAGAAATGAGAAAATTGATAAACTGCTAGTGGGAGTGTAAAATGGTGCAGCCCCTTTGGAAAACAGTTTGGTAGTTCCTCAGGGGATGAAAAAGTTACTATTTGAACGAGTAGTTTCATTCCCAGCTGTATACGCAAGAGAAATGAAAATAAGTGTGTGTTCACAGGAAAACTTAAACATGAATGTTCATAGCAACATTTTTATTAATGGCCAAAAAGATTAAACAACCCAAATATTCATCAACTGATGAATGGGTAAATAAATTGTGACGTGTCTATACAGTGATTTATTATTATCTAAAATAATGAAGTACTGATATGCCATAATATAGGTGTATCTTGACAACATTGTGTTAAATGAAAGAAGCCAGTCCCAAAAGATTGCTTATTATATTATTCCATTTATATCAAATGTCCGTAATAGGCAAATCCATAGAGACTGAAAGTAGGTTGTTGCTTATTGATTAAGGCTAGATAATTGGAGAGGAAATAATGAGTGACAGCTAATGAATACTGCTAACAAGGTTTTTTTTTGGGATGATGACAATGTTCTAAAATAGATTGTGGTGATGTTTGCACAATTCTACAAGTACAGTAAAAATTACTGAATTATACTCTTTAAATGGGTACTGTATGGCATGTGAATTATGTCTCAATGAAGCTGTTATTTTAAAAAGGACCAATCAGAATAAGAGCCTTACTAAATAAAAACATGATACCTGAAATAAACACAAAAATGTCGGTAATGATAGTCATGGAAATCTACAGAGTGATGATGGCAAAAAAAGAAAACTGGAATAGCAGAAGATAGTAGAACTATAGTATCAACTCAGAAGTACAAAATACAACCAGTAGAAGTTCTAATTAAAAAAAAAAAAATGGAAGGGAAAGAACCTAAATAATACATGAACATTTTCCTAGAATAGAAGACAAAGATTCTTCTTCATATTGAAATGAGCCACCAGATTTTCAATAATATGAATTAAAAATGACATGACATAATGATCCACTATAATTTTCCATTTGGTAGCAACTCTTAGGCTAGCAACTCTAGTTTGAACTGGCTGAAATTCAAATGATGCTATCAGTGTTGGCCTTAACATTCTGCTTTCATTTTAACAATTATAGATAAAAATAATAAAGATATTGAATATTTAGCTTGTTTCTTTCTCAGTATTTTATATCTCCTTATGCATCCAGTCAACCAGCTGTCTAAGAATTTTTTCTGTCATTTCTAAATTCCCACACTAATTCTGCCTATAATTATTGATCATGGTGCAGCTGTTGTCTTCTTTGTTGACTGGGTAAATATCAGGCACCAGGTTCATCATTCTCTGCCCCATTATCCTTCTTTTTCCTACACAGTGCTTTTGTTATGTTTTGGTGAGCCAGGATCATTAAGGCAAAATCCCATTTTTTATGCCAGTGTTGTCAGGGTTTTCCCTAAGACCACTCTTACTTCGTTGATAGGCACACATGAGTCAGAGAAGCTGTTGTACTCATGGTTACAGTTCCTTACAGTGAGAAGACAGATTAAAATAAGCAAGGGAAAACACACATAAGCTAAGCTTATAGTAATCCTTTCCCAGTGGAGTTGTTAAATTTGTTTAATTCTCCTTGAAACTGAGTGCATAACATGTACAAAGTGTAGTCATCCAGAGAAGTTCACCTGGGACTTGCCTAGCGTTATCAGTAGTCAGTCACTATGCATAAGGGGCCTCCATGACTGACCACACTACTCACACTCCAGCCCTCCAGAGCAAAATTGCCTTCATCATAAGTCACATATTTAGAATAAACTCTCTAATCAAACTGGTGCCAACCGTGGCTTGAACTCACAACACCAAAATCAAAGGTTGCATACTCTACAGACTGAGCCATCCTAGCACCCCTGTATAAACACTCTGATGAGGTGTAATATTCTAAGGCCTCAGAATTCATCCTTCAGGGGTCCACAAGGGACCTGTCCTGAATACAGGCCCTTCTTAGTAATGTGCAGGTGTGCAACCTTGGCTTGCTCAGTTAACTCTTTCCTACATACTTACCTTTTATTTTCTTAACAGTGTCTTTTAAAAAATTGTAAGTTCCCAGTTTGTTTAATTCTGTTTTATCAAGTTTTTATTTTTAAGGTTTGTGCTCAAATATAAGAAATATTTGCCCAATTTAACAGTCACAAAGATTTTCTTGAATATTTTCTTTAAAAATTTCAAAGTTTCACATTTATGATCCAGTTTGAATTAATGTTTTTATATAGAATGAGTTATTGACAAAGCTGTATTTTCTTTCATATGAATACAGTTGTGGGTGTTCCAGCACAAATAGTTGAAAAAATATTTTTTTAAATTTCCTTTGCATGGTTATTGAAAATTAATTGGCTGACCATATATGTGTGGCTCCATTTTTAGACTCCGTTTGTTCTTCATTCCTTTGTTATTTCTTTTCATTTTTTCTGTGTTTCTGTCTTTAGGTCAATAGCACATTGTTTTATTTACTGAAATTTTTAAGTCTTGAAATAAAATAGTATGAATTCTCTTTTTTGTTCCTTACTGAAATTATTTTATATTTTCATATAGAGTCAGCTGGTCATTCAGTCCCATAAAAAGCTTACTGAATTTTGACTGAGATTGCCCTGATTCTGTAAAGTTTAATTTGAGGAGAACCGTTAAAGATGTTGAGGAGAACATCTTTAACATACTGAGTCTTAGTTCAGATCCATGAGTCCTATATGATCTCTGTATTTACTTTGGTCTCCATTTATTATTTCTAAGATTTATCTCATCAGTGTTTTATAACTCATTATATTAAAGACTAAAAAAGAAAAAAGACATTTAATTGTCCCAATGAATTCAGAAAGAATAAATGACAAAGTTCAATATTAATTCTTGATTTTTAAAAAAATTTTTTTATGCAAACTACCCCCTGTGTGGGGCTTGAATTCATGACCTCAAGATCAAGATTCTCATGCTTTGCTGATTGAGCAAGCCATGCATCCCAATTCATGATTTTTTAAAGACTTGATAAATTCTAATAGAAGTACAATTTACACATTTTTGTCAAGTTCATCCCTTTGGTATTTCATATTTTTGATGCTATTAAAGTGGTATTCTTTTCTTATTTGTCAACTATTTAATCCTGATACATACAAATACAATTGATATTTATATATTGATCTTCTATTAGTGAGTATGATAAACCCCTTTTCCTAGTGGCTTTTTTGTAGATGTTGTAGGATTTTATACATAGCTAGTTATGTCATCTGAGATCAGGGGAAATTTAATCTTTTACATCTGGATGCCTTTTTTTTTTTTTTTTTGAAAGATTTTATTTATTTATTTGACACAGAGAGAGATCACAAGTAGGGGAAGAGAGGCGGGGAGGGGGGTGGGGAGGGGGGGAAGCAGGCTTCCTGCTGAGCAGAGAGCCCGATGTGTGGCTGGATCCCAGGACCTTGAGATCATGACCTGAGCTGAAGGCAGAGGCTTAACCCACTGAGCCACCCAGGCGCCCCAATCTGGATCCCTTTCATATGCTTTCTTCTATCCCTTCCTTTCTTTCCTTCCTTTTTTTTTTTTTCTTTATTTTCTTTCTCATGAGCAGGAGAAGCAGAGGGACAGAGAGAGAATCTCTAGCAGACTCCACACTGAGCATGGAGCTGGACACAGGGCTGGATCTCACAACCCTGAGATTGTGATCTGAGCCGAAACCAAGAATCAGGTGCTTAACTGTGCCAGCTAGGTGCCCCTACATGCTTTTCATATGTTTTTCTTCACTTATTGTACTTTTCTAGAACATTTACTTATTTTTTTTTAGAGATTTATTTGAGAGAGAAAGGGTGCACTATCAGAGGGAGAGAGAGAAAATCCCAAGGAGACTCCCCACTGAGTGCAGAGCACAATACAGAGCTCAATCTCATGACACTGTGTTCATGACCTGAGCTGAAATCAAGAGTCGGTGGCTTACCTGACTGAGCAACCCAGGTGTCCATGGAACATTTAGTAACATACTTAATGAAAGTGGTGAGAATGGATATTTTTGCCTTGTTCCAGACCTTAGTGGATAGCATTTAATCTTTCATCATTAAGTATGATGTTAGTAGTAGGTTTTTTGTAGATGCTCTTAATTAAGTTGAGGAAATTACCTTTTATTACAATTTATGAAATCTTTTTCAAAAATCATGAATTGTTATTGAATTTTGTCATTCTTCTGAATTCAATGAGATGATTTTTTTTCTATTTTAGTCTGTTGATGTAAAAAATTACAATAAGTTTTTTTTAAAGTATGGAATATTAGTTGTATAATATATTATACAATATAATGATTCAACAATTCTATACATTTTTCTGTCCTCTACAAGATAAGTGTACTCTTAATCCCCTTTATCTGTTTTCCCTATCCCTCCATACACTTCCTCTCTGGCAACCTAGTGTGTTCTGTGTATTTAAGATTCTTTTTTTTTCTTCTTCTTTTGTTTCTTAAATTCTACATATAAGTGAAATCATATGGTAGGAGTCTCTCTCTAATGTCTTTTGCTAGCATTATCCCCTGTAGATCCATTCATATTGTTTCAAATGGCAATATGATGTTCTTTGTTATGACTGAATAATATTTCATAGTAAATATATACCACATCTTCTTTATCTGTCTTTTGAAGGGCAGTTGGGTTACTTTCATATCTTGGCTGTTGTAAATAATGTTACAGTAAACATAGGGGTGTATATATCTTGTCAAATTAATGTTTTTGTTTTCTTTGGGTAAATACCTAGTAATAGAATTACTGAATCATATGGGATTCTATTTTTAATTTTTTGAGGAACCTCCATACTGTTTTCCACAGTGGCTGCATCCATCTGCATTCTCACCAACAGTGCATAAAGATTCTTTTTTCTCTACATCCTCGCCATCACTTGTTTTTTCTTATGTTGTTGATTATAACCATTCTGATAGGTGTATAATGATATCTCATTGTGGTTTTAATTTGCATTTCCCTGATGATCAGTTATGTTGAGCACCTTCATGTGTTTGTTGCCCATCTGTATGTCCTCTTTGTTTTTTTAAGATTTTATTTGAGAGAGAGAAAGCAAGCATGAGGTGGGGGTGGGGGGTGGCACAGAGGGAGAGGGACAAGCATACTCTGCGCTGAGTGAGGAACCTGATGCAAGGCTTGATCCCAGGACCCCAGGATTCTGACCTGAGCCAAAGGCACATGCCTAACCGACTAAGCCACCCAGGCGCCTTGTATGTTCTCTTTGGAAAAATGACTATTCCCCAGTTTTGTTTTGTTTTGTTTTTTAAATATTTTATTTATTTTACACAGAGAGAGATCACAAGTAGGCAGAGAGGCAGGCATAGAGAGAGGGGGAAGGAAGCAGGCTCCCTGCAGAGCAGAGAACCCGACGCGGGGCTCAATCCCAGGATTCTGAGATCATGACCTGAGCCGAAGGCAAAGGCTTAACCCACTGAGCCACCCAGGTGCCTGAAAAAATAGTAGTTTGTGTCTTCTAAAGAGTTTGTTCATCTCTTCTAATTTGTCAAATTTATTCAATTTATTCTTAACTTTAATGGGGAAATAAGAATTTCCCCTTTATCATTTTAATGTTTATAGTAATGTCACCTCTCTCATTCCTAATGTTAATAACTTTTGTTCTTTTTTCTGTTGTAATTAGTGTGGGTAATTATGATGACCTTCTCAGAGAATCAGCTTTTGGTTTCAATGATTGGGTTTCACTGATTTTTTCCCCCTAATTTTCTTCTTGTTTGTCTTATTTTTTATTCAGTTAACTTTTGATTTTATTTGTTCTTTTTCTTATGGTGGAAGCTGTCCTTAATTTGAGAGCTTTTGTTTTTCTTTTATTTTTTTTAAGATATTATTTATTTATTTGAGAGAGGGAGCATGAGCAGGGGAAGGAGTAGAGGGAGAAGCAGACTGATGAGCTGATGAGGGGTGGGAGAGCTCCATTCCAGGATTCTGAGATCATGACCTGAGCAGAAGGCAGATGCTTGAGGGACTGAGGAACTCAGCTGCCCCGAGAGCTTTTGTTTTTCTAATATAGGATTTTACTGCTGTAAATTCTCATTGGAGTGCTGCTTTTGCTTCACCTCGGAACTTTTTGTTTTTATTTTCAAGTAGTGCATGATCATTTTTTTTCTTATAGATTACTTACTTGACTCATGGGTTATTTAGAAGTGTGTTTTTAATATTTAAATGTTTGCAGATTTTTCCAGTTACCTTTCTATTACTTATTATTAATTTAATTATATTGTTAGTTCATATAATGTAATAATATGAACGTGGTTGCTCTGAAATCTTTGTACTTGATTTTGCTTTCCTATTTGTATTACCTTTTCTCTGTTCCTGTTTTCCTCTCTTTCCAATTTCTTGTGTAGTTTTAAAAATAAACCGATTTTATTTATGCTATTGGCTTACTGGTTAGTACCCCTCCCTTTTTTTCATGGTTGCTATAAGGTTTATGTTATATATCTTTAAATTATCAATGATTTAGATGTGTAAAAAGCTAATGGAAACACTTGACATCAGAAGAATGGAATACTAGCTAATATGTTCTAGAAACAAAAAGATACTAGAAATAACCCAGGTGTTATTGTAATTTGTTGTAGCCACACAGTCTTTGATGTTTCTCAAATATGTCAACTTTTTGAGGAACCTCCATACTGTTTTCCAGAGTGGCTGTACCAGCTTGCATTCCCACCAACAGTGTAGGAGGGTTCCCCTTTCTCTACATCCTCGCCAACATCTGTCGTTTCCTGACTTGCTAATTTTAGCCATTCTGACTGGTGTGAGGTGGTATCTCACTGTGGTTTTTATTTGTATTTCTCTGATGCTGCGTGGTGTTGAGCACTTTTTCACGTGTCTGTTGGCCATTTGGATGTCCTCTTTGCAGAGATGTCTGTTTATATCTTCTGCCCATTTCTGAAGACTTATTATTTAATTGTCTTTCAGTATCTAATTAAAATGTAATGCTGAAAACTCCTTTTATGTTTTTGAATTTAACAAATGAAATATTACAAAGAACCTAGTACCTGCTGTATATTTTCCTTTCAGACCTATTGGTAGGCTCTTTTGCTCCTGATTTCTGACTATCTATCCTAAACAATTAATGTAAATTTCACTCATTCAAAAATACAACTATTTATATAGGATTACAGACTAAGCAATTTGAATTATTTTGTTCTAGTTCCAAAAGTTGAGACATGATCTTGAATTGGTACTCTCTACTATTCAGTCAAAGAATGAAAAGTTAAAGGAAGACTTGGAAAGGTATAATTATATTATATTACCTTTAATCACTGACATATGTTGAATTAGTATTAATGTTTTATTTGGCTATGTTGGTATTTTTTTTCCATGTTTAAAGGGAACAGCAGTGGTTGGATGAACAACAACAGATACTGGAATCTCTTAATGTACTACACAAGGAATTGAAACATCAGGTTGTGACATTTTCTGAATCAAGGTATTTGTGTTCTAATTTTTTGAAATAGGAAAAAGTTATTTTTTATGTTACTTGAAATACGTACATGAAAAGAAGGGAAATTTTTAGAAATTGTGAGTTTTATTTTAAATTTTGCCAATTGTTAGTTACATGACATTTGATTAATGACTTGATGGATAGTTTCCCTGCATGTTAAATTTTACTTTTTTTTTTAAAAAGATTTTATTTATTTATTTGTCAGAGAGAAAGGAATAGAGAGAGGACATTAGCAGTGGGAGGAGCACGGGTAGCTGTGGAGACAGGGGGCGAAGCAGGTTCTCCTCTGAGCATGGAACCCGATACAGGACTTGATCCCTGAGCTGAAGGCAGACTCTTTACCGACTAAGCCATTCAGGCATCCTGAAATTTGTACTTTCATAAAGCTAATTATTTAGTTTGCACAAGTGAAGTTTGAATGAAGTGTTTGATCAACTTCATGAATTACCAGTTACACATATACTTATGTTTTATATATTTTATCAGTAAAATATTTCTGTTAATTTTTAAAATATCTGTTAGAATCTTTGATGAGCTGAAGACTAAAATGCATGATATAAAAGAATATAAGGAGAAACTCTTGATTACCTTGGGTGAGTTTCTGGAAGATCATTTTCCTCTGCCTGATAGAAATGTTAAAAAGAAAAAGAAAAAGGTAAGTTTTAGAGAACCTATTCATGTGGATATTTATATATGGGCTTGTCTCACTTAAGTTCAAGTGTAAATTTTCTGATAAATTTTTGTAAGTTTATTATACATTTCAAAAGATACACATAGATACATGTACAGAAATATTCCATCATATTATATTGATTGAAAATATTATAATATTGATTGATAATCTTGATAGTTCAATAAAATAAGATTAAATGCATCTTTAAAATATTTACCCAAATGTCAGGGAAAAAATAAACCTTTTAAAAATAATGTATTGAACACTACCAGAAGAGTTACTAAAATGCTCACAGTTTATTGTTAAATGGATAAAACATAGCTAACTAAATTTTATGAGTCTAATATGTAACAAAAAATGTAATAGTGCCTATGTCTGGGAGCTAGGATTTTAGGTGAGATTTATTTTTGTTTTTGTTTTTACTCTTCCAAATTTTCCATGGTGAGCATATGTAACTTTTTAAAATCAGAAGATACCTGTTAGTTATTCTAAGTTTTTGACTATTTTACTAGTAGTTGTAATGGAATAAACCTTTTCCACAAAAGCAAGTAAATATTTTACTTGGTGACAGAAGATTGGGAACAACTACTTGAATTACTTTTTTTAAAAAAGTATATAGTACAAATCAATAGAGCTTGTGGAAGTAGAATAGGCATTGAAACTGGCACCAGAATCATCTTTCTAAAAATAAGTATTTTAATCGTTTTTCAACATAAAACTGATGGCTCTTTACTGGATGAAGGCTATAAACTCCTTGGAGTAATGGATTTATATGTGGACTTTGTCTATCTCTTTAGCACCCTGTCCAATCATTCTTTATTCATCCTTTGCAAGACTGTGTTCAACTCTACCACTCTAGTCCCAGCAAGTTTACAATGACCTGTCACTTTTTGTGCCTTAAACGTTTTATTCCCTCTGCTTACAGAACACTTCTTGTCTGATGAGGATAGCACATTCTCATTTAAGAATCAAACATCATCTTTGCATGAAGTTTTTTTTTAGATTTATTTATTTATTAGAGAGAGAGAGAGAATGTGGCAGTGGGAGAGGGAGAAGGAGAGAGAAACTTAAGCAGTCTTCTGTACAGAGCTTAGAGCCTGACATGGGGCTTGACCTCATGACCCTGGGATCACAACCCTAGCTGAAACCAAGAGTTGGCTGCTTTGAGTACCTGATGGCTCAGTTGGTTAAGTGTCTGCCTTTGGCTCAGGTCATGATCCCAGAGTACTGAGATTGGACCCCATGTCAGGCTCCCTGCTCCTCAGGGAGTCTGCTTCTCCTTCTCCCCTTGACCCTCCTCCCTGCTTATGCCCCCCTTCCCTGTCTCAAATAAATAAATACAATCTTAAAAAAAAAAAAAAAAGTTGAACAATTAACTGACTGTGCCACTCAGGCATTCCCTTCTGTGAAATATTAAATGAAGTTTATGTGCCATTTTATTAGCATTTATCGCAGGATTTTGTAGTGATCATTTATGTCTACCCACCATGCACTCTGAGCTACTTGATGTGTTGAATTATCTTTATAGGTCTATTATCTTGCATATGTTTTATAGTATCTTCTGAGTTCATATTTATTGAATGTGAGTATACTAGGTAAAGGAGAGAGAGTTCTCTTTGTTATAATCTGTATTTGTTATTCTTCTCTTTCTTCATTGTAACTATCAGGAGGCTTTACATATGTTACAGACTATATCTTCCATTCTACCCATTGTTATTTATACACCTTGTTCATCTCTAAAATTATTGACAGCCTTCTGTTAACCATTTCATTAAGTTCAGAATTCCCGACCTCTTAATGACTATAATCCTACAATAGCTCAGTGACATTTTCTGATTCCAGCCTTGCCTGTTTTCAACACTTTCTTAAAATTTCTCAAACTTCTCCAGTAATAGAACCAGATGTTTTGAGGGATTCTAAAAGGGAATCATTGATCACCAGAAGCCATCATGGATTTGTTAAGTTGTATTTAATAAACTCACTCTTTTTAAATGAAGTATATGAACTGTTGATACATGTTATAAAATTATAGATTACTTTCTTTTTTTTCTCTCTCTCTCTGTCAAGCAGTAATACTGGATATACTACTTGATTCAATCTGCCTTAATAAAATACTACAGATTAAATGATTTCAACAAAAGATTTTATGTTCTCCCTGTTCTGGAGGCTATAAGTCCAAGGTCAAAATGTCAGATGGGTTTGTTTCTGCTGAGGCCTTTTTTCCTGGATAGCCATTTCTTTTTGTGTCCTCACATGTCCTTTTCTCTGTTGGAGGATAGAGAGAACCCTCTGGAGTCTCTTTGTCTTTTATAAAGACATCCATCCAGCTGGATTAGGATACCACCATTATTTAATTTTAATTACCTCTTTAAGGGCTTTATCTCCAAATATAGTCAACATGGGGGATGACTTGAACATATGAATTTTGAGAGGGACAGTTCCGTCCATAACACTGGACTTTATCATTCAAAGATGTGTACAAAAAGAAAAAAACTTGAATCCCTCCACACATCATTAACATTGGGCGAACATCATTTGAAACGTCTTCCTAAATACATACAAGTATAGAAGTATAAATGGATTGATGAATGTGTAGATCAATGTAGTTTTTTTCCTTAATAAAGATTTTATTTATTTATTTATTAGAGAGAGATCGAAAGAGAGAGAGAGCATACAGAGGTAGAGGGAGAAGCAAGCTCTCCGCCAAGTAGGGAACCCAACACTGGACTAAATTCTTGGACCCCAAGATCATGACCTGAGCCAAAGCACCCAGGTCCCCCCAGATCAATGTAGTTTTGTATAGGCCAATATAAAATAAGTATACATGTAATTTTACTAGAATTGATAGAAAAATGAATGAGTTGATTTATTTAACTCAGATAAATATTTCTTTGCTTCAAGGGATTTTAATTCTGGAGAGATCCCTAATATAGAGAAAACAAATTATGAAAGATTATAAAAGATATATAGTTTTATATAAAATTTATTTATTAATTTTAATAAATAAATTATTTATTTATTAAATTTTATATAAAATTATATATTTTATATAAAATATAAAATTATATATATTATATAATTATAAAATTTATAATTTTAAAAATTACAATTTAAATATAAATTTAAATGTAAAAATTTAAATATTAAATTTAAATATGATTTAAATGTAAAAATATAAAAATTACAAAAGATTATAATACATTTTAAAATTTCATCTTTCAATTTTAGACAGCATTCACTGACTCCCTGCTATGAAACATGAGGAAATTCACATTCTTTCTCCTTTACTCTCATTACAATTTGTGTTATTTATTTTAATTTCTGGCAAGTTTATAGCATTTTCATTCTGTATTATATTGGATTGGATTTATTGGCTTTTATATTCTATTGGATTCAGTGCTTATCATCTTTTACCATATGAGTTTTAATTTTAACTAGTTGTTTGATTTGATGGATTTCTTTGATAAGTAAATTGTTCAAGCCAGAATTCCTGGGCATTTTATTTCTTAGGTTCTTGAATGATGAAAATACTTTGTTTGCTTTTATAGTCAAAGGATATTTTCAGCACATTTAAAAAAAATTAAGATCTGGTAGGGATTGCTCCATTCTTCTGAGATAGAATGTGCTGTGGCCATCTGAGGTAAGCCTCTAGATACCTTGAGTACATACCTGAAGAGTTCTTTATCTTTGAGCTTCAGTGATTTAACAGAGATACGTCACAATGTTGATCTTTCAACATCAGTTTTGCTTTGAAGTTGCATTGTTTTTAGGGGCAGATTTAGGTCACATTTCATGGAAATTTTATTTTAATATGTCATATTTTTTCCTATCTTTTTTTATCATATAATGTATTATTTGTTTCAGGGGTACAGGTTGTTTTTCATATCTTTATGTTGAAACTTTTTTTTCTGGATTTTCTCTCATTGTATTTTTCCTCTGCTTTTTCTTTGATTGTCTCAAACATTTATATTTTAATCTGTGCTTTGTAGCTGTTTATTTCTGTATCAATTCTTTAATTCTGTTTGTTTTCATCACTACTAAATGCTGCTTTTTTTAACCACTCTTTTGTGTTTAGTAAGGTATTAGAGGTCAGGAGATTTTGAGATCCAGTTTTACTATCTTAGGAATCATATTTATTTTTATTCTTTCTTTAGTGTATTTGTACTTACATAAGAGTTTAATTTTTTTTATTAAGATTTTATTTATTCATTTACTTGAGAGAGAGTGAGAGAGAGAGATAGCAAGAGCGGGGTAAAGGACAGAAGGAGAAGCAGACTCCCCACTGAGCAGGGAGCCCCATACGGGGTCTGATCCCGGGAGTCCAGGATCATGACCTGAGTGGAAGGCAGATGCTTAACTGACAGAACCACCCAGGTACCCCTACATAAGACTTTATAAGGACTCCCTGGTAATCTTTGGTATGTTAAAGTACTAACTGTCACTATAGTAGGTGACTTTGTAATTAATAAAATGTCTGAACTCAAGCTGCTGATTAGGATTAGTATTATTTTGGAAGGAGATTCCTAGCAGATCCCCTTTAGATCCTTGTCCTGTTGAATGTTTTTTTGGTTTTTGGTTTTATTTTGTTTATTTGTTTGTTTGTTTTGTACAATAAGGTGTTTATATTAAAGCACAGGGACAGGACCTGTGGGTACAAAGAGATGCCCTATGGAATATTTTTAATAGGTGTTTATGTAAATAGGTTGAAGGCATGGTGATGAAAACTTGCAAATGATAAGAAACTGAGGGAGCTAGATAAATATAAATATAAATAGTAAATAAATTTATTTATTTATTAAATAGTAAATAGTAATAGTAAATAGTAAATAAATTTATAAAAATATAAATTATAAATATAAAATATAAATATAAAAATATAAATATAAATAGTAAATATACTGGATGACAGAATTAGGACTATATTTTTCAGTTGGCCAGAACTAGGCCAAATAAAATGGGAGTAATATTTAGTGGGAGTACTTTGAGTATCTTTCTTGGATTTAAAACATTGAAGAATGAAGGAGACCTGTCTTAGCTAGATGTATGAAAGAGGCTTAGGCATTTTAGATGGTGGTATGGTCACAGGTCAGCAGGACAAAATAGATGTCCAAAAGCTGATGAATAAACTTGATGAATAAAATTCCAGCATCTGTAAGTATGGAAGTGAGTCTTCCTTTTCATCTTTGCTGTTTAAATCACATTTGTATCATGTGGAGACTGGATTGAAAAAGAAAGAACAAGATAAATTAAAGCACAGTTACAGAGCCCCATGATATGAGGGGCTACAAGGCTATGGCTTATGAAAAATAATTGAAGGAACTAATATCTAATATGGCGAAAACTCAGGGCTCATAATACCTGTCTTCAAATATTTGAGGAGTTCTTGGATCAAATTGGAATGGGATTTATTCTCTGTCATTCCAAGGAAAAAGGAAGCAGTGAGTTGATTTAACATTAGAAACTGTCAAGAACTATAGAAAGTTGAACAAGGCTCCTTGCAAAGTAAGTTTCCTGTCCTGAAGCTGTATGCATTACTGTTTGGAATGCCATTTGTTCGAGATATTTTGATCGGAGAGTTCAAACATTCGACTTTCAATAGCATGAGTATATATATTATATGTAATATAATTTATCCATTATGTATTTGTAGATAGTTTGAATTGTATCTTCTTGTAATTGCAAAAGATTTCACTCTCTTAGAGGCTGTTTAAACTTTGTTTTTATGAACCTTTTTAATATAAGCAGATTGTTTACTTTCAAAATTCTTTTAAAATAATCTAATTATAAATACTTGGTTTTGGTATATCTTGTACCATTGCAGTTAAAAAATATTACATTTAAAAATTTTAGTGATAAATATAGTCTAATCTGCCATTGGCAGGACTGAAATGTTAATTCTTTGTTATTTACATTTCTGTCAAAGAAAAACATTCAAGAATCAACTGTACAGCTGATAACACTGCATGAAATGTTAGAGGTAAGTGTTTAGTTGTTTCGTCGTCAAGATTTCTTTTAATTAGTGATTTCTGAATGATTATACACAGGGTCAAAATGGAAAATACTGAGTTAGTTCTTAAATATACTAACCTTTATTAAATATATTAATTTTTCTTTAGTATAAAACTGAGGTCTGTTTTCTATACCTTACTAGAAGAAATATTGTCATTTTTTAAAAGAACATAAAATTGGAGACTAGCCCTTAATCATATTTCCAAGATTATTACTTTAAAAAAAATTTTATGATGTTATTTAATATTTACATAGTGAGACCCTATGCTTTTACATGGATGGAATCTTTAGTTGGCATCTCTATTCTATCTGAAGTACATGTTTGAGTTTAAGGATTCTTTCCACAAAGTTGTAGAAACTTGTTCACAGTTTTAAAGATGTTTCCATTTATTAGTATCCATGGTTTTTTTTAAAGGAAGAAAATTATTTAAGTTAATACATAGAAATTATGACAAACAATTATTCAAAGTGAAAAGAGATAGGTCAACATTCTTTGGTAAACAAATTTTTAATGTTTTATTATAGCTGTCTCATTTTTTTACTAAGCATGGTATATCTTAAACGATATTTTTTCTTAGATTCTTTTAAATAGATTATTTGATGTTCCACATGATCCGTATGTCAAAATTAGTGATTCTTTTTGGCCACCTTATATTGAGCTGCTCCTTCGTAATGGAATTGCCTTGAGACATCCAGAAGATCCAACCCGAATAAGATTAGAAGCCTTCCATCAGTAAAAGATGGTCTCTTTTTTCACATAGTACTTAAGGAATCTTGTCATTCAAGGATAATAGAAACACTGAGGACTTACTTGGATAAAGAACGTTATTTGCAAAAAAAAACCCAAAAAACATTTTTTGCAAATCAAAGTACATAGTCCCTCTTCCTTTTATCCATAAAATGGTATGTGTCATCTACTATTCATTTATAAATGGTTCTTTCAATTCAGACAGTGCTTTGGTGTTTTCAATTGGATGGAAAAGAATGCAAGTAAAAAATATTCTAGACTTAATCATTCCAAAAGTTTTGATACACCTTCTGCAGTATTCTTTGGAAAATTCTTTGTTAATTTATAATACTGCTTATGTAATTTTCTCCTTTCGAAATTTATGACAGTTTATTTTATGCATTTTGAGTTCCATTTGGTGCTTGCATCTTTAAATACAGGAATTATAATGGAAAGTCCATTTAATTTGCAGATGGTTTTTAAATTGAGAGTATCTGATATAGATGGAATACATAATTTAAAAGTATGTAGTAAATATGTTCCATATATATGCCTTATTTCTAGATTTGTTAAAAACTGGAACAGAAAAAAACTAATGGGTAAATGTAGCATGAAAACTATATTTCAGTATGTATTATATAACAAGTGATACTATATATTAAATTGTTCTTGATTCTGTTAGTTATTGTTAACAAAATTGTGTTCATAAAATTTTGTTAATTCTCCATGACCTTTCTGTAAATAAAATTCTCTTATCTAAAAATCTCTAGCTTTTCTGGTAATGTGGCATGATATTTTAATAAATTAATTAGATTTTTTTCCATAGGTTAAAAAATGAAGATATAATAAGACTCGTTCAAGATTCCAAACAAGCTAAACTAGAGAATTCCAAATCCTTTTAGTATCATTAGTTTTCTAAAATGACTTACTGTGTGTGTTTATATTTGAAAAAGCTTTCTAATGCTTATCATCCATATTTCTTTCTTAAATACTTTAATTTTTTAAAGTAAGCAAATACTATTCCAAGTATATCTTGTCCCTCTTAGAGAAAATACAAATACTGTTACATTTCAGAGAATATAAGTTCTTTAATGGGAAGATGACATATAAAGTACCTTGCTAGAATGCTCCAATTCAAGTCAAAGGAATGAGCATCTCTTAAGTTCTTGAAGTTACTAAAGGGGGGAAAAATGGTTTAGTCAGTATAACTGTGACAATAATTCTACAAAGTAGGTAGAACTGTTGTCCATGAACTTCTTTGTGTTGCAAATTACAGAAAGAAATAGATAAAGCAGTAAACGTCTTGCTTTATTGGGCAACTCGTCATTTCACATTTTACTCATAAAGATAATGGTTAGAATCTTTTGAGTCCAGTATCTTATATAAAGCGTTTAAGAAAACTATGATGATTACATCCTATTTCTTCTTACAGGCTTTTTACATAGCAAGATTATTTGCCCACTTTTGAGCTCAATTATAAAGAAAGTAAGTTATATAGTAGAATTAGTCTTGATTTGTACCCCATCTAAGGTTACAGCTCTTGTAAGCTTTCTGTGGTTTTGAGAATGTTGGAAAAAATGTCTCAAGCTCTGAGGATCTTTATGTGTTTTCAGTTGCATTGCTTTAAGATAATTACTAGAATCTATTAAGACTTAGAATTGGTTTTTATTTTATTGACTCTTAAATATGATCATGCAAAATATCAGAAAGTAATACCACATTCTAGCTTTCTCACACCAGATGGTGATGTTAGCTTAATTTAAAAACAAAAAATTGTTTTAGTCTACCAGAAAATATATTTTAACTTTGTTATTGATTGATTGATGTGTATGTATGGACTGATTTGGAAGAAATTGTATCTCTATTTGGTTGAAAATTCAACACATTTGAATATGACCCTTTGAGATTTCAGTTTTATATGGTTGTACAACTGTATTAACATTTCTGATACCCTATTGTCGTTAATTTACTGTTTTGATTATTTAGCTATTAGTTTACTTCTTTTTTTGCCATAACATATATTTGGATCAAATGTCTCTAAATAAAATTTACTCACATCAGCACTTTGAAATCAAGACACTTGATCTTATTAATGTGTTAATAAGCACATATATTACTATGACACAAAATGTTTTTTAATGTATTGACAACTATTTCACTGTGATTTTTTTAAATTGAGGTATAATTGACATATAACATTTTATGTTTCAGGTGCACAACATAATGATTTGATGTTTGTATATATTGCAAAATGATCACTACAACATCTGTCATCATAGTTAACAAAATTTTTTTTACTTGTGTTGAGAATTTTAAGATCTATTCTCTTTGCAAATTTAAATATGCAGGACAGTATTAACTATAGTCACCGTGCTGTACACGACTTCTTTTTTTTATTGTTTAAAATTATGTTATGTTAGTCACCATACAGTAAATCATTACTTCTTGATGTAGTGTTCCATGATTCATTGTTAGTGTAGAACACCCAGTGCTCCAGGCAATATGTGCCCTCCTTAATATCCACCACCAGTCTCACCCATTCCCCGACCTCCCCTTCACTCCCAAACCCTCAGTTTGTTTCCTGGAGTCCATAGTCTTTCATGGTCTGTCTCCCCTTCTGATTTCCCCTACTTCATTTTTCTCTTCCTTTTCCTAAAGTCCTCCATGCTATCCCTTATGTTCCACAAATAAGTGAAACCATATGATAGTTGACTTTCTCTGCTTGACTTATTTCACTTAGCATAATCTCCTCCAGTTCCGTCCATGTTGATACAAAAGTTGGGTATTCATCCTTTCTGATGGCTGGGTAATATTCCACTGTGTATATGGACCACATATGCTTTATCCATTTGTCTGTTGAAGCACATCTTGGCTCTTTCCTTAGTTTGGCTATTGTGGACATTGCTGCTATGAACATTGGGGTACATGTGGCTCTTCTTTTCACTACCTGTGTATTTTTGGGGTAGACTATTTTATAACTATAAGTTTGTAGGTTTTGACCCTCTTTACTCATTTTGCCCAATTTCTACCCCCCATCCCTGCCTCTGGCAACCACCAATCTGCTGGTTTATATCTATGAGCTTGTTTTCTTGTTTTGTTGTTTTTAGGTTACACATATAGGTGAGATCATATGACCAATGACTTTTTCTCTGACTTTTTCACTTAACATAATGCTCTCAAGGTCCATCCTTGTCAGAAATGGCAAATTCCATTCATTTTTATAGATGAATAATATTCCATTGTATTCATATGCTACTTTTTCTTTATCTTTTCATCTATTGATGGATCCTTAGGTTACTTCTATATCTGGGCTATTGTCAATAATGCTTCAGTGAACATGGGGTTGCATATATCTTTTTGAGTTAGTGGTTTCATTAGTTTGCTTCTTTGCTGCTTTTACCAAGAATTATATATTTCAATTCTATAGAACATCCTTTATTTAAAAGTGAAGTTGGGTTAATGGTAAGTGTATATTGCAAACTCTAGGGCAATCACTAATAATATTTTCAGTATAATTGATGTGCGAAGACAGGAGAGAAAATAGAATCATGTAAGATGCTCAATTAAAACTAGAGAAGACAGAAAAATGGAAGACAAAGAACAAAGGGAATGAATAGAAAATGGTAACAAATGGTAGATATTACTCCAGATAATAACCATTTAATAATTATTTTGAGTGGAATGGACTAAATATTCAGGCTGGACTGTCAGAGTGGTTAAAAAAAAGAAGACTCGGACTCTATGTTTTCTGCAAGAAACCCATCTGAAATATAAGGACTCAGATCAAGAGTAAAGGGATGGAGAAAGATAGGCCATACTAACATTAATCAAAAGAAATCTGGACATCTGGACTTAGCTACATTAATTTTAAACAAAACAGGCTTCAGAGCAAGGAAAATGACAAGGACATCACATACTGATAAAGCTGTCAATTCTCCAAAAGATGTAATAATCTTTAATGTGTATGCACCTAACTTGTCAGAGTATATAAGGCAAAAACTAATAGAACTGCAAGAAGAAATAGATGAATTCACAGTTATTGTTGGAGACTTCAACATTCTTCTATCAATAATTATCAAATCCAGCAGGCAGAAACCAGTAAGGATATAGTTTAACTGAACAGCACCATCAGTCAACTCAATCTAATTGACATTTGTAGGATAGTAATCCAGCAATAGCAGAATACACATTCTTTTCATGTTCACATGGAACAGACCACATTCTGGGTCACCAATAAATTTCTGTAGACTACAAATTATGCTTTCAGATTACAATGGAACTAAGCTATAAATGACTAACAGAAAGATACCTGGAAAAATCCCAAAATATTTGTGGAGATCAAACAACATCTAAATACATACACTGAAGATATCTAAAAATAAATGCTTAAATATTTTCTACTTGGTGAAAATATAATCCAAAATTTGTGAGATGCAGCAAAAGTGGAGGTTAGAGAGAAATTTATAGCATTGAATATATTAGAAAAGATGAATGATCTAAAATCAATAATCGTAAGATTTCACCTTAGGAAACAAGAAAAGAAAGAGCAAATTAAATCCCAACTAGGTCCACCTGGCTGGCTCACTTGGGTAAAGCATGTGATTCTTGATTTCAGCATTGTGAATTCAAGTCCCATGCTGGGTGTTCAGATAACTAACTTAATTAATTAAAATAAATCCAAAATAATAAGAAAAATGATAAAAATCAGAATCGAAAGCAAGGAAAATGAAAACAGAAAATCAATACAGAAAACCAATGAAACCAAGAGCTGGCTATTTGAAAATATCAATAAAACTGATAAATCTCTAGCAGGCTAACCAAGAAAGAAAGGATACAGATTAATATCAGAAATGAAAAGAGGAGCCATCAGTACTAAATCCAGGAATGTTAAAAGGATAAATAAAGGTATATTATGAACAACTCTATCCATAAATTTTATGGCTTAGATGAAATAGACCAATTCTGTGAAAGATGTGATCTACCAAAACATACACAAAGAAAAATAACTAGACTGCCTAAGGCTCTATCTGTTAAGGAAATGGAATCAATAATAACCTTCCCAAACAGAAAGTATAAGACCTAGATGGTGTCAGTGGTGAATTCTACCAAATATACAAGAAGGAAATGATGTCAATTCTGTACAATCCATCCCAGAAAATAGAAGCAGAGAGAAAGCTTCGTAACTCATTCTATGAGGCCAGCATTACCAGAATACTCAAACCAGACAGATTACAAGAAAGCGAAGTTATAGATATCTGTCATGAACATAGGTGCAAAAAATCCCAAATAAAACAATCAAATTCAACATTGTAGAGCAAAAATTTATCCAGTGCCAAGTAGCATTTGTTCCAGATATACAAAACTGGGTCAACATTCAAAAATCAATTAATATAATTCATGACATCATCAGACTAAAGCTGAAAAATCATGATCATACCAATAATAGGTTGCAAAAAAGCCATTTTCCAACTCACATACATGATAAAAACTCTCAGCAAGCTAGAAATAGAAATTGATTCTAAGGTTTATGTGGAAAGGCAAATGATGCAGCATAGCTAACAAAATATTGAAGAACAAAGAAGACTGATACCAACTTTAAGATTTACTATAAAGCCACAGTATCCAAGGCACTATGATATTGATGAAAGAAGAGACAAATCAACATAACAGAGAGCTCAGGAATAAGACCCATACAGATGTATTCAGCTGGTCTTTGACAAAGGAGTAAAGATAATCTAGTAAAGCTGAGTCTTTCCAACAAATTATGCTAGAACATGCACATGCCAAAAAAAAAATAAAAAACATAAACACTGACATACCTTAACAAAAATTGATCATAGAGCTAATTGTAAAATGTACAGCTATAAAAAAAACATAGCTATGTTATATTCTATTCTAAAACATACCTTCTATGCTAGAACATAATTATGTTCTATTCTAGAACATAACATAAGAGATGATCTAGTCTGACCTTGGGTTTTGTGATGCCTATTTAGAGGGAGAGTGTGCATGTGAGATGAGGGAGGGGCAGAGGGAGAGAGGGAAACCTAAGTGACTCCATGCTGAGCACGGAGCCAACACATCGCTCTATCTCACCCTCCTGAAATCGTGACCTGAGCCAAAACCAAAACCAAGAGTCGGATCCTTTTTCTTTTTTTTAGTTTTTTATTTTATTTTTTATTTTTATTTATTTTTAAAAAATAGTTTATTTATTTGATGGAGAGGAAGAGATCACAAGTAGGCAGAGGCAGGCAGAGGGAAAGGGGAATGCAGGCTCCCTGTTGAGCAGAGACCTCCCCCTCCCATGGGGGCTTGATCCTAGGACCCTGAGATTTTGACCTGAGCAGAAGGCAGAGGCTTAACCCACTGAGCCACCCAGGCACCTCAAGAATCAGATCCTTACCCGACTGTACCACCCAGGCATTCCTCACGATGACTTTTTAGATACAATACCAAAATTACAATCCATGAAAGAAAAAATAAATTGGTCTTCATTAAAATTTAAAATTTCTGCTTTGTTGAAGGCACTGTTAGAATGGAAAAATAAACCACAGACTGAGGGAAAATATCTACAACATATGTATCTATTAAAGATACCAGAAATAACCAAAATATACAAAGAATTCTTAAAACTCAACAATAGACAACAAATACACCAATTAAAAAGTGGACAAAAGGTTGGAACAGTCACCTTACCATAGAAGATACGAAGACAACAAATAAGATGAAATGATCTCCAGGCCATGTCATTAGGAAAATGTAAACTAAACAACAGTGAGATTCCACTACAAATTTACTATAATGGCCAAAATCCAAAACACTGACAACATCAAATGCTGGTGAAGATGTGGAAGAAAAGGAATTCTCATTTTTGCTGTTGGGAATGCAAAATTATACAGCCACTATGGAAAATAGTTTGGCCTTTCTTATAATACTTTGTAGATATTTACTAGCCAACCAATTCTGCTGTATTTACCCAAATGTGTTAAAAATTTATGTCCACACAAAATCTTGCACACAAGTGTTATAGCAGGACTTTTTTCATAATTGCCAAAAATTGAAAGCAACACAGCTGTTCTTCAACAAGCAAATGTATAAACAAAATGTGGTACATTCATATGATGGAATATCACAGCCACATTGTGGTTACCTTAACATACCTACTTGCCTTATGACCAGTTCCAGAAAGTGCTTAATATCAAAAGATGAGTAACCCTATAGTTTTGCAGTCAGCAAGAACATGCAGGAATGATCATGTCCTAAGGAGGAGTGCCTCTCCTAATACAGATAAGAGACCAAGCATATTAATCATAACAGTGAGAATCTCCTTAATCCAAAAAGCAAAATCCTACTGCAATATATAGGAGACAAATATAAAGTAATTCAGAAAGGCTAAGCATAAAGGAATGGAATAAAGTCTATAAAGATTTGGGCATTTTGGCCCATTTGGAATTGTGCTGTCTGTCATGGAGTTTTGAGAGTTTTTGTGTATTCTGGGGAATAAAAGTACTTGGATGAGGAAAACAGCAATGGTCGGGTAGACTGGTGAAATTTGAGTAGGATCTATGATTTAGTTAATAGTATTGTACCAATGGTAGTTTACTGGGCTCAAATTTTAATATAGTTATATAAGATGTTAACATTAGGGAAGCTGGATGAGAGATATAAAGAAACTCTGTACTATTTTGCAACTTTAAAATTAGTTTAAAATAAAAAGCTAAAATATAAGACTTCAAAGTGATAAGAATGAGTTCTCACATTAGTGTACCTCTTATAACTTTTAGCATTGATAAAATTTAAAAGAGAAAACAAGGGAAAATATGTAGAAAGACTTAAAAACTAGATAAATATTAATGGATCAGAAATCAGAAGAAAAATAGCTGTGAGTGGAAATTATGCCATAGTTGTATTTGCCTCTGTGTTTAGAAGATACTTAGTAAATATGAAAATTTGATTCTTTCCTGGAAAAGAATATTAAACTTCTCCAGATGAGAAGGAGGACTAGAATCAAGGCCTCTGATCAAAGTTGATGGCTTGAATGAGTCTCTTCACAGCCAAAACTTTTGTGAAAGGAGATCTAAAACAAAAACTACTGAGGCTTATAACAAGCTGTGAGCCTAGCAAGGTGAAAGAGACAAAGATGCAAAGATACAGCTTTAGGACCAGGAAGTAAGTGGGGATATGTCAAATACCCATTGTTTCTTGGATGGGTGTAATAGCCAGTCTCCAAGATCAATGATCCTTCTCTGCTGGTATTCATGTCCTTGGGTAGCCCAAGGACACACGTGTCAGTGTTGGTTTCTGTGACCAGTAGAATATGGCAAAGAGACAGTGTGCAGTTTTGAAGCCTAGCTCATAAAACACATTGCCTCTTCTAATTTTTTTTAAAGATTTATTTATTTATTTATTTATTTATTTATTTATTTATTTATTTGAGAGGGAGAGAGAGAGAGAGAGAGGGAGCACGAGCAAGAGGGGCAGAGTGAGAGGGAGAGAGAATCTCAAGCAAATTTTGCACCGAGCACAGAGCCTGACTCAGAGCTTCATCTTATGACTGAGATCCTGACCTGAGCCAAAACCAAGAGTCTCATGGTACACCGACTGCATCATTCAGGCACTCCTGCATCTTATATCTGGTACTCATTTGGATTGCTAAGCTCTGACAGAAGCTTGACACCATAATATGAGAACACTCAGTTTGTGTTGAGGCACACAGGAGCAGAAATAGAGGTCTCCTGCCAACAAAGCACCATTCTGTCAGCCATGTAAGTGAAATACTTTCAGCCCTCAGGTAACGAACCCTGGCCAAAATCTTGACTGCAACCTCATGAGAGACCCTGAGGCAAAATTATTCAGCTGAATTATTTCTGATTTTCTGAAACAGTGAAATGGTGAGAAAATAGATGTTTATTGTTTTAAGTCATTAACTTTTGGATTCTTTTATTATATAGTGATAAATAATTTTATCATGGAAATGTTTAAACACTGTAGTAACCAGTTATGGACTTGGGGCTGGGAGAGACTAAAGCAGTTTTAAAACTCCTAGGTAAAAAGGGGTCAAAATAGAGGAAGAGGAAATGAACAAAAATAGCAAGCTGTAAACATAACGGTTTTCCTAGTAAAATGACTGTGGAAAGCAAATATTAAATCAGTGAAAGAATTTAATGTAAAGATGGTTAGCAGCATATTTTGTTTTTGCCTCTGCTCTTCCTACTTTCTTTTTTTTTAAAAGAGGATTCTTTTTTTTTTTTTTAAGATTTTATTTATTTATTTGACAGAGATAGTGAGAGAGGGAACACAAGCAGAGGAAGTAGGAGAGAAAGAAGCAGGCTTCCCACTGAGGAGGGAGCCTGATGTATGGCTTGATCCCAGGACCCTGGTATCATGACGTAAGCCAAAGGCAGACACCTAACAACTGAGCCACCCAGGCGCCCCCTCTTCCTACTTTCTAAGGGAACTAAACTTTGTTTGGATAATCTACTCTTGTCTACACAGCCATGTATTTAGCTAAACCAAACATGGTTGTCTGAATCCCCTTCTTAGTGATTTTTTAGGAATACATTTGATGCAATATTGACTTAATATATATGTCTTCTGAGGAACTTTTGGGGTAATTTTTTTTTCTGATTAAAAGAATATATAGGAGGAGATGACATCTTTTTTCAGGTGGATGTTATTGGGTCTGCATGGAACATCTGGAACAGTTTAGCCATTTTGTAACCATAAGGAGAGCTGCCATGGGCAAATCTGGCATATTTTGTATGGCAGAGTCGCAAAAGAGAGAGAACAAATTCTGATAATGTTATTGAGCCGGTAAATTACCCTAGGGATGCTACTAGGGAACATGATATGTAAGATAATAAATTCTCCTTCTGGTTTAAGTAAATTGAGACAGATTTTTTATGTTATTTGAAACTGAAGGTATCCTACTTGGTAGCAACATCCAACAAATGGAACATTCACTCTCAATGAAATTAATTTTATGGATTATCTGATGAAGACTTTAAAATTTATATTTTGAGATTGTTTGAAGAAATAAATTTCTTTTATCTAAAAAGTGCTGCAGGGACGCTTTGGTGGCTCAGTTGGTTAAGTATCTGCCTTTGGCTCAGGTCATGATCCTGCAGTCCTGGGATCCATCCCCAATCGGGCTTCTTGCTCTGTGGGGAGTCTACTTCTCCCTCTGGCTGCTGCTCCCCCTGCTTGTGTTCTCTCACTCTCTCTGACAAATAAGGAAAATCTTTAAAAATAAATAGGGGCACCTGGGTGGCTCAGTGGGTTAAAGCCTCTGCCTTTGGCTCGGGTCATGATCCCAGAGTCCTGGGATTGAGCCCCACGTCAGGCTCCCTGCTCAGCGGGAGGCCTGCTTCTCCCTCTCCCACTCCCTCTGCTCGTTTTTCCTCTGCTCGTTTTTCCTTTCTTGCTAAGTCTCTCTCTCTGTAAAATAAATAACAAATAAAATATTTTTAAATAAATAAATAAATAAATAATAGGGCTAGAAATTGTAACAAAAATAGAAAAAAATGAAAACATTTGGTTATGAGAAGGATTTAATTACAAGTCCCATATCTGATTAATTATGATAATTTACATTCCTACAAATGAGATAAACTCTTAACTGTTCAAGTCAGAGATTGATTTATTAAGTCAATAAAGATAATTTGAAGAATTCACCCAGAAAGATAAAAAGATAAAAGTTATGAAGAGCAAATAAGAGATATAGAGGACAAATTGAAGAACTCCACCAACATGGAAATTCTTAAAGAATTGAGAGAAGAGTGGTGCCTGGGTCGTTTAGTTGGTTAAGTCTGCTTTCGACTCAGGTCATGATCCCAGGGCCTGGAATCAAGCTCCACATTGGGCTCCTTGCTTGACGGGGAGCCTACTTTTCCTTCTGCCTGCTGCTCCTCCTAATTGAGCTCTCTCTCTGTCAAATAAATAAAATCTTAAAAAAGAATAGAGAGAATGATAAATAAGTAATATCTGAATAGATAATAGCTAAAAAATTTTCAGTATGCAGAACAGAACTGCTCAGAAAAGCATCTTCACGGAATACTGTGCAAGATAAATAAAGGTCAAACCACACCATGTAATGCAAAACTGCATTTTGCAATGAAACTGCAAAACATCAGGGATAAAGAGTTTTCAAAGATATAAAGAGAAAAGATAGCTTAGCAAGATAGAAATAGCACTTAGCTTTGATCTGCAACAATCTGCAATAATAGATATTGATGCCAAGGGGGGAAAAAGGCCATCAGCCTAGAATTCCATGACCGGCTGAACTATAATTCAAGAATGAGGACAAAACAGGTTTTCTGACGTGAAAACTGAAAACCTTTCCTGCTGTATACTTTCCCAAAAATAATTATTAGTGGATGTATTTCGACAAGAAGAGAAGCTAACTTAGGAGGAAGGTAGGGGATAAAAGAAGCACACAAATTTTAATATTAGTTATGAAAGGAAGACATGTAGAAAGAAAACGTTTCTGGAAAAGATTTTACAAGGATATCTACTTTGGAACATCTGGTTATTCAAATAAAAATATAGCCTATGTTTAAAGGAAAAAATCCCTACAAGGTTTCCAAGTTTGCATTAGCATGTTCATAGTGGGAAAAAATATCAATTTTTCTACATCATTACCATATACTATATGCACATAAGTTCTGATGTACCTTCAGGCCTCAAAGTACAGAATAATCTTTTGGTAGGAAGTTAACTTATGGGAAATACTCAAAGTTTTTTTGAAGATAGTGTTGGATTTCCCTCTTCTGGCTTATTTAGACTTTAAAGCATTTTTACTGGAGCATGATATATATCTTATTATCTAATGGCAGCAGGACAAAGGATTGTTTTACTTCAGGGCAATCGCAATAAAGAAACTTTACAAAGAGACTTTTTTTTAAAATTTTATTTATTTATTTATTTGACACACAGAGAGAAAGATCACAAGTAGTCAGAGAGGCAGGCAGAGAGAGAGAGAGGGAAGCAGGCTCCCTGCTGAGCAGAGAGCCCGATGTGGGGCTCAATCCCAGGACCCTGAGATCATGACCTGAGCCGAAGGTAGAGGGTTTAACCCACTGAGTCACCCAGGCGCCCCTACAAAGAGACTTAAACATAAAAGAAAAAAAGTTAAAATGGGCTGTATTAGAATTAGTGATTTCTGTGTAGAAAAAGGTTAAGTTCCTTTAAAGAGTTCAAAGGCATTGCATAGAATGGGAGAAAGTATTTACAGTATCTATATCTAACAAAGAACCCAAATCTTAAATATATAAGGAGTACTCTCAAAATCGGTAAATAGATGACATTTATCCCAGTTAAAAATGATACTGGTAAAAAGACTTAGGAGATACTTCACAATAGAGAATGAGTATTTTTAAAATGTTTCAACAATAAAGAAGAGAAAGTTTTGGTCTGTTCAGGCTGTTCTAACAAAATACCACAAACTGGGTACTTATAAGGAACAAATTGTTTTTGTCACAGTTCTGGAGGCTTGAAATTTGATATCAGGGTGCCAGCATGGTCAGGTGAGGGTCTTCTTTGTGGTTCATAGCCATTACCTTTTCACTGTGTCCTCACATGGTGGAAGGGCTGAGGGATATCCTAAGTCTCTTTTATAAGAACACTAATTCCACTTAAGAGGGTTCTACCCTTCTGACTTAACCACCTCCCAAAAGGTGGTTACTACCGTCATATTGGGCATTAGGATTTCAACATATGAATTTTGCGAGGAACATAAACATTCGGACCACAACAGAGAGGAATTCTGGTTTCTAAAATGAAATAAACACTCTTTTCCATATTTCTCCCACCAAAACTTTGCACGTTATATGTAGAACTTTGCACATTATATGTAGAACACATGTTAAGAAACAAGAGTGAACTGAAAAAGCCATATGGGCCAGAGACTTGGTGGACTGGAGTTCCATTTTCTACATGGAAAAGACAAACTTGTCGAGTTCTGTTTATGTCACATGAAGTTCATTTAGATATAGGAGTCATTGTTATCCAGGGGAGCCTTGGTGGCTCAGTTGATTAAGCATCTAACTCTTGATTTTGGCTAGGTCATGGCCTCAGAGTCCTGAGATTAACTCCTGATTTGGGCTCTGTGCTCAACAGGGAGTTGAGAGAGTTCTCTCCCTCTCCCCATCCCTCTGCTCAAGCTCTCTGTCTCTAAAATAAATAAATCTTTAACAAGCTTCGGCATATAAATGGTCTTTAAAGTAATTGGAGGGGTGCCTAGGTGGCTCAGTGGGTTAAAGCCTCTGCCTTCGTTCGGCTCAGGTCATGATCTCAGGGTCCTGGGATCGTGCCCTGCATCGGGCTCTCTGCTCAGCAGGGAGCCTGCTTCCCCCCCTCTCTCTGCCTGCCTCTCTGCCTACCTGTGATCTCTCTCTCTCTCTGTCAAATAAATAAATAAAATCTTAAAAAAAAAATAATTGGAAAGCATACATTAATCAAAGGAAAAATTAGTTGATAAATTATAGAATGGGTATCAGGACTCTTGGGCATTTTAATATTTAGTAACTTAGAAGGGAACGAGGAAGTACCATTGGAGAAGTAGGAAAACTAGAAGAGTACAGTGTGACAGAACCCAAGGGAAGAAAATAACAACATTTCCAGAAGTTGGGAGTCATCAGCTGAATTGAATGTTGCTGGGAGTTCAAGGAAGAACCATAAAATGGACCACCTGACTGGCAACATAGATGTCAGAAAAATCCTTATTTAGACTTCACTGTGTTCTCTCCCATTTGGAGCACAAAGCATTAACAATAGATATCACTAAATTATGTAACTTAATGCATTTTCCCTTATCACACTTTAATTTTGTTTTCCAATTTGTCTATGAATTTATTGAGAAAAGGTACCTTATATTTTTATACTCCTTAAACCTTTTGCACAATACTAATTGTTATTAGCATATTGGGGTTTATGTTTTTATCTCCGTGGTATGCTTTGGCTTCATCTTCTCCATTTTGAATGTTAGACATTCTTTGTATAGTTTGGTTATAAATCATTAATTATACTCACACTTTTCTTTTCAATATGGTTTTTCTTTCTGCTTTTTTTCTCACACCCTGATAAAAAAGTAAATAAGAAAAGTAAATAAGTAAATAGTAAGTAGTTAAAATTGTTTTGTCACTATGAAATTTCTGAAATTGTCAGATTAACTGTAATAAGAAAAAGCAGTAATCTTTCCTGGGGTGCCTGGGTGGCTCAGTCAGTTAAGTGTCTACTTTCAGCTCAGGTCATGAACTCGGGTCCTGGGATTAAGCCCCATATTAGGCTCCCAGCAGGGAGTCTGCTTCTCCCTCTCTCTCTGTTCTTCCTCCCCCAACCCCCTCCCACCGCTCTCTCTCTCAAATAAATAAAATCTTAAAAAAATAGTAATCTTTCTTTGTTTTTGTAAAATTGTAAATTATTTCCACAATATAGATCAAAATAATAGATATTCTTGAATAGATATACCTTGAATTAGCAGATATTAACATTTTATGATAATTCCAGTTGTTTTGTTTTTCAAATAAAATTTATAGATTTAGTTGATGCCCCTTTGTGCTCCTCCCTAATCTTGTTCTTTTCTCTCTTCCCAAGGTAACTATGATCTTCAAGAAACTGTATATTCTTCCTGTGAATGCTTTTGTAAGTTTGAGATACATATTTTATATATGTAAGTTTATATAAATTGTACCATATTATGTACATCTTATCTCAGTTTGAATCAACATAGCTATTGCAGTGTTTCAACTTAATGTTACATAATTTATTCATGTTGACATTTGTAGTTTTAGTACAGTTTAGTAATTCCAAGCCAGCATGAAATCAGAATTCATTTCATTTTTCTGCAAATACAAGCAAGCAGTCTAATTTTATGAAATGCTTTGGTTTTACGGGCACCTGGGTGGCTCACTCGGTTAAGTGTTTGCCTCCAGCTCAGGCCATGATCCCAGAGTTCTGGGATCAAGTCCTTCATCAGGCTCCCTGCTTCACGGGGAACCTGCTTCTCCTTCTACCATTGCCTCTCTCTCTGTCTCTCATGAATAAATAAATTAAAAAAATCTTTAAAAAATGCCTTGGTTTTTAACTAAAAAAATTAAATCTATGTCCATCTACCAATGAATAAATAAAGAAGACTTGGTGTATATATATATATATATATATATATATATATATATACACAGTGGAACATTACTCAGCTGTAAAAAAGAATGAAATCTTCCCATTTGCAATGACATGGATGGAGCTAGAGTGTATTATGCTAAATGAAATAAGTCAGAGAAAGACAAATACCATATGATCTCACTCATATGTGAAATTTAAGACAGAAAACAGATGAATATATGGGAAGGGCAAAAAGAGAAACAGAGAGGGAAACAAGCCATAAAAGACTCTTAACAATAGAGAACAATAGAGAACAAACTGAAGATTAATGGAGGGCGGTGCAAAGGGAATGGGGTAGATGGGTGATAGGTATTAAGGAGGGCACTAGTGATGAGCATTGGGTATTGTATGTAAGTGATGAATCACTGAATTCTACTCCAGAAACCAATATTGCACTGTATGTTAACTACCTAAAATCGAAGTTAAAAATAAAAATAAATCTAATTTACATGCTAACATGTTAAAAACTGCAAGTCTATTCTTACCTCTAAAAGTTCCTCAATCCTTATTCTTGGGCTCTCAAGCTCTTCTGCCTTCTTTTTTTTCAATCTCTGAATACATACATACATACATACATATGTACAGAGAGACATGTGTGCATACATACATACGAATTCCTTCCTCTTCCAATATTTCCATTTATTCCACTCCTGAAAGGGCTCTGTATACTTTGGTTTGTTTGTTTGTTTGTTTGTTTATTTATTTGACAGAGAGAGATCACAAGTAGGCAGAGAGAGAGGGGGAAGCAGGCTCCCACTGAGCAGAGAACCCGACACAGGGCTCGATCCCAGGACCCTGAGATCATGACCTGAGCTGAAGGCAGAGTCTTATACCACTGAGCCACCCAGGTGCCCTTGTACTTTGGTTTATGAAGACTTCTGGAAACTGCTAGCAAAACTTTTTTTTAGGTGTAAGTAGGGAATTTGCTATCAACTGTACTCTGCCTATGATCTTCCTTTCTTAGAGAGAGAAATGGAAAGCTGGAGAGAAAATTTTTCTAAGAGTAAAGATTGGCCATTATAAAACTGTAATAGAATTCTATTGCTACTCAAATTCATTCAGGGATTAAATTAAATTTGTTTCAAATAATTCAATTAGGAATTAATGCATGGGTATTGCACTAAAACATTTCCATGCTAACAGAAGTGCTATAAATGCTAAGATCCCAAGATATTATTATGACATTTATATTGTAAGATAAAAAAGAAATGAGGGGGAAATGATAGGTTATAAGAGTCACATGGTTACATGGGCAAGTTCACTTTATGAAAAATTGTTAAACTGAACTGAACATTTTTCATCAATTTATATATGTATGTACTTTTCTGTGTGAATATTCTACTTCACTAAATAGTGTGGATAAAAAGAGAGATACAAGAAATCGATCAACCTACAATGCAATATGTAGATCCTGATTCCAGTAAAAAGAGTTTTTTAGGCCTTTATTTATATTTGAGGACATCTAATATTTGCTGAAATTAAGGAAATATTAATTTTTTTTTTTTAAAGATTTTATTTATTTGACGGAGAGAAACACAGCGAGGGAGGGAACACAAGCAGAGGGAGTGGTAGCGGGAGAAGCAGGCTTCCTGCTGAGCAGAGAGCCCTAATTTTTTAAAAGATTTTATTTATTTAGGTGTGCCTGGGCAGCTCAGTTGGTTAAGCGTCTGCCTTTGGCTCAGGTCATGATCCCAGAGTCCTGGGATCGAGCCCCACATTGGGCTCCCTGCTCAGCCAGGAGTCTGCTTCTCCTTCTCCTTTTGCCTGCGGCTGCCTACTTCTGCTCTCTCTCAAAGAAATAAATAAAATATTAAAAAAAAAAAAGATTTTATTTATTTGACAGAGAGACACAGTGAGAGAGGGAATGCAAGCAGGGGGAATAGGAGAGGGAGAAGCAGGCTTCCCAACTCTGTCATCATTACCTGAGCCTAAAATAGATGCTTAACCAAGTGAGCCTCCCAGGCACCCTGAAATATTAATATTTTAAGAGTAATAGTGGTATAGTAGTGGTTATTTTTGTCCTTATATTTTAGGAATATAGATAAGTATTTAATGGATGCAAGAAAATGTTTTCTGGGGTTGGCTTCAAGATAATCCAGGGGAGTGGAGCAAATAACGGGAAAAAATTCTTCATGTGTTGACACCTGTTAAAGCTGGACCATATCTATTTTGAGGTTCATTATACTATTTCTCTACTTACATATGTGTTTGAATTTTCTGTAATGCAGTTACATGTACACACATGCATGCACATTTAAAGCGAAATTGACACTTCATTTCCCATGCTAATAATGTTTCTACTTTATACCATTTTTTCTTAGTCATTTGGAGAAGAAAAGGAATCTTTTGGAAATTTTCATTACTCTTTTTAGACACAGGATGGCACTGTTTGAATAAGTAATTAGCCAATGTCCATTTCTCATTCAATAGACTCCTTTACAATGTTGGTACTTCCTAGGGCAGTTTGTCTTAGTTGAGAGTAAAAACTTTTCAGATAACTTATAGAGATGATACTACTTACATCTTAACTTTAGTTTCCTGTGCTGGGGGTATTTATCTAATACCAGTTTTTTAAAATTAAGGATCAGGTTCACAACTACTTAAAGGGTGGTTTCATGCAAAAACAGCTCTGTGCCCACTCTTAATTACTTTTTGTGTTTGCAATTATTGCTAGGGGATTGGTCATCCATGTATTTTAATGCAAATACATCTATCCATCTATCTAACATATATCATCTATTTCCATATGAATCTTCTTTATTTAAAACTGTCAATGCCAACCATAAGATGTATTTCTACGTTTTAAATGGCATTGAGCCAAATACTACTGATTAAGGTCAAGATGAGGACTATCGACTATGGACGAAAGCTTTCCCCTTCAACTCTCAGAAAAAGAATGGAAATAACTATATTCTTGGACATTCTCAGTCTGATTCATGCCTTCTTTTAGCCAACTATTCATGTATTCACCAGAAGAATTACACCTACTACCTCCGGTGTAGGAAGAAAAAAAATGTCAAATGAGCAATACTGTTAGCAGAAGCTTGAAACCTAAGAGCGGGTATTCAGAGGTCCTCCTCCCCACCCCCTTCCCTCTGGTCCAATTCCCTTTTCTGGTTCTGGCCATCGGAAATTGACTTGGCGTTAACTACCGACTGGAATTTCAAGGCGTCAATACCGCTCCCCCCCCCCCCCCCCCCCCCGCCCGCCCCGTATCCCCCAGTCCAGCTTCGGAAACTCTTAAACCTCTCCCTACCCTACACTCAACCATAGAGGCAGATAAATGATGCAGCAGATTACACCGATGAAAGGCAACATTTGTCCTGATCTATTTTCACATTTTTTCCTGTTTCCGATTTGTGTGCCAGACTTTTGTTTGCTTGCTTAGGACATGGAAAACATATTTGGGCATTTCCCCCACAGTTTAATGCCAGTGGCTTTCTCCCAGCAAATGAAAGTGAAAGTGCTACGTTTTAGTGGTGTTTTATCCTTTAAAGTGTGGACTGGCGGCTGGTGTGTACGGAGGTGTGGGGGTTGGAGGGAGGGTGGGATTGAGAAGCTTGAAGAACCAGTTTTGAGGTTTTGTTTGTTTATCTTGAGATCGCAGCAGAGTTCCTGTTTTTTTTTCTCCCTTTTTTGGGGGTCTGACTTTGGATTTATTTTCATTTGGACAGTCATTGAGGTTTCATTCAATGTACCGACTTAAAAAAATACACTCCACTTGTAGCTTTTCCCGGTTGCACTTTAAAACACCATCCAGTCTCACCCTCATCTGGAAATAATGCAAGCTTCTCTCTCTTCCCCCCCCTCCTCCCCCACTTTTTTTTCCCTTTCTTCTTTTAAAGCCCCACATAACCTGAAGTCGGTAATCAGATGGAAAATGTGCTGGTCTTAGTTTACTTTAGTCTACTCTCCCTGTTGGTGGCAATTTTACTTGTTGAGGTATGTTGAAAAAACACAGGCATTTTATGCACATGTAGCTACTGAGTCTTGAAATCTGCCACTGATCTAAGTTTCTCTAAGTTTCCCCAAAGATACTTTTATGTGCAACTTTTAATATTTTTGTTGTGGACTTAAAAAAATACACGGAAAAGCCACCAGAGATCTTAACAGTGACATTAATTCATCTGAAGTCATTCATCCTCTCTCTCCTCGTTCCTTTTTCCAAGAAACAACTAATCACAAAACAGGCTAGAATTTTGAAAAAGAGGAGGAGGAAGAAAAAGACGCGGAGTGGGGTAGGGGACGAATTTAGAAGGGCCAGAATTTCTCTCATTCACAGGGTGGAAAAGTTGACATTGTCTAAGCCTTTCTGAATGGCTGGTAGTTGGTTACCCTGATTGTACCTCTACCTCCCCTCCCCCTCCACGTGACGACCCAGGACACATGCGCACCCGACGCAGCCCGGCACATCTGCAGACTGACGTCAGTGTGCTCTGCCTCCGAGGAAAAGCTGCCAAAATTTTCTCCTGCTGCAATTCAAGTTGGCTGGGGGCCGGTAGTGAGATCTAGGGCTACTTCAACAAAACTTTGCTGCCCTTCCTGCTCCTCTTGTCTTCTTTTCTCTTGATACCTTTTGATGCTCTTCACATGTTATTTGCATAGCAAAGGCACTAAGCTGTCCAGGAAGAGAGGGCACCACTTCCACCCCCAATAAGCCTTTTTTTCCCCTTCCTTCCTTTCTTTTTTTCCTTTCCTTTTTTTGCAGAGGGGGGGTTGAGAGAGAAAGGGGATTTGCAAAGGCAGCATCTCAGGATGATAGCCTGTATGTGTTGATGGCATCTCTTTTATTGCCAAATCGGAAAGTCCGTTCTCTAAAGCCCAGTTTAGCCAGACTATAGGATTTATTCTGGCTGCAGAATAAGTAACTGACTGCTGTGGCTTTGCAAAGTGGGGCAGAAAAAAAGAGAGAGAGAGAGAGATAGAGAGAGGAGAGAGTACGTGAGTCGTCCAGTGCAATCTCTATTGTTTGAAACTTACTTTTTATCAGAATATGAAGATGAAAACGGTAAGGAAGACTTAACAATATTCAATGAAACCGTTTTTGCTTTTTTTTTTAAATTAAAACTTGTGCTTTGCTTGTCTTCTGAATAACGCGTAGAAAACTTTTTCTCTCTGTGTGTGTATGTGTGCATGTGTGTGTGTGTGTGTGTGTGTGTGTGTGTGTGTATGTTTTTAATGGCAATGAGTGAGCTTGACTGAACTCATTTTACAGATAGAAATCTTTTTAACTCCAGACTAGTCGGGGGTTGGGGAAATCTGGGTCTTGCAAGTATTTTATGATGTAAAAATACACATTTATTATACAAATAGACATGTTTTGTGAAATATGACTTGATTATCATTATTGTGGTCTTTTAACTGATCACCAAATAGTAATTGGGAAGGTAATAATGATGTGTATTTTAAACTGATTTCTAGTTTTCTTAAAGAAAAACCTGCATTTTATAGTTTCATGTCAGTGTCTTAAGTAGTTAGACAAGTGCATATTTTATGCCTGGGCTCAGAGGGCAGAATTAATGTGCTAGCTATAGCCCCGATGCTCTAGGATATGTTAAGCTTTTAATAGGCTAATCAAAGAGATGGAAGCGTGTGTTTTTGATTTACTTTTGGCCACTTGGGACGACGTGCTAGACTCATAACCCTCTGGAGCCTTGAATATCTGGGTATGTCTGTGTATATGGTATATGGGATCAAAGTTCAGGGATGGGGGGGCAGTTGGAGTGCCGGAGGGGTTTTTGGAAAGCTGCCTTCTGATAATGTGTACTACAATTCCTGTCTTTGGTTATTTCTTTCCTTGTTGTACTAGAGGCAAAGAGAGTGAAAAAGCGCACTAAGAGGGAACAAGAGAGTGAGTTTCTTACTCTTGTTTTTATTTGAGCTGCCGGTGCAACGCGTTTGGGCCAAATGCCAACTGTCTGGGTCACACGCGTTTTATCCAAATAGATTTAGCGCTGCTGTCTGGAAATGGGCTGCTGAATGTTAACTTTAGGATCAACTCAACCAGGGCAGCTCAGACTGTTACCCTCTGTCTGGGCGAAGTAGGATGGGAGGGGGGGAGCTGTGCAGAATGGAGGAGGAAAGGGGAAACTGAACCATTGCTTGGAACTTCTAAAAAGACACTGGAGTGTGCTTTTCAACATATTCTTTTATATTCAAATTTCTTTTGGTAATTTTCTTTTCTTTCTTCCCCTTTTTAGGTTATGTTGATTAGACCAAAATGTAGGAATGACAGTTTTTTAAATTCATGAGAGGGAAAGAAATGTAACGTATAACTGGTGTAGTTGAGAGAAATTGGGAAAATTAATTTTGGAAGTAATTGTTTTCCTGTGTCACCAAAGTGGTAACTGCAGTTCTGGTTTATATTAATTTTGTGCTAAAGTGTGATTATTGGTGTTTTGGATTTTTGTAGAATAGCATATGGAGGAAAATAACTTGATTTCAAACAAATCAAACTCATTCATTTGCCACAAATGGCAGCAAAAAAAATCTCTCTTGTGTTCTAATATTTTTGTGATGCTCAAGGGGAAAAACCTCTAACCTCAAGACCTGGAATATTTTAATACTTTTCATGTCTGGGCCAATATATGTAAGATCAATTTCTACTTTTGTCTATTCTTACCACTTCCTCTTTGTTTCCTTAGCAACCACTAGTAGCTACTAGTGGTTTAGGATGGGTCTCTATGCCAAATCCTACCCTGTGTGTGAGTTTTATTGGAAAATAAAGAGAGTTAACATATTAAGAAAGTTAATAACACCTTCTTGGGGGAAGAAGAAAGGGCAGAAGAGGTAGATAGTTCTCTTGGTTCTACCAAAAGACAATTGATTATCAATGTTTTGTAATAGCCTCAGAAGAAAAAGGTGTTTCTGCTTTTCAGGAGAGAAGTTATAATACAGATAATGTATTATACTTGCCATCTGGAAAAAGTTTGGGAATATATGTAATTTGGGGCTTGATTTTTGTAGAATGATGTTTTGTATTTTTGCTTTGGGCTCATTTGCTTTTCTTGATAAGTGAGTTTTGAGTGTTTTCAATTACACCTTGGGACACTAATCTCACAAAGTTTATAAATGATCTGGAAACCTTTGTACATATAGCCTAGTAGTGTCCTTGGCATATAGTAGGTGACACTAAATGTTTGTTGAGAGAATAAATGGCAAATGAAATGAGAAGTTAATTTTCACATATAAAAGTTAAATACATGAAGGAAACACAGTATTGTTGCTTCCTCTGAAGACCAAATCAGCCTTAAAATAAACAACTAGAGTTAAGATGGATGAAAGAAGTTGAGTAGGATGTTATACATGTTCTTTAGCTCCATAATAATAGTTCATGAGAGGAAATTATTACCTTGGCTACTCCCAGATCACTTGAATAGGAAGTAAAGATGATAGAGGGAAAAGACAAGTAAGAACCCTTCAACTAGGAAGAGTACTGAGGCAGTAACTGTAGGGCAAGTTGTCTGATCTTATTTCCACTTAGCTAGTGTACCTTTGATCCATGGAAGGAGGTAAATGATCCCTTAACTTTACTGGCCCGTATATTTGTATTGGGAAAAAAAGCATGTGTGAAGTCAAAGTAAAGTGGAAGTTTTCAAACTTAAAATATTTGTAAGCTCAGTTATCATGACCTAAATTCTTTATTATTTGCTCTAAAAGATAATACAATGTTGTTGATTGATTCCTATCATCATATTTAACTATTTCACATTTTGTGGGGAAGGAGGAACGTGAAACTGTTTTTGAAGGAAGGCCTTTGAAAAGTGATGAGTAAGATGAGGAGGAGAGGGGCACTAATATTTCCTTAGCCATTAAAGTGAAGTGTGTGAACACTTCCCATCATGTGTAATCTAATTTAATCAACATGTCTTTGTAAAGTAGATACCATTATCCTGATTTTATTGATGAGGAAACACATCCAGAGAAGTTAAGTAACTTGGAGTCAAGCCAGGACGCAAAGCCTTTGTCCTTTCCACAACATAATAATGTTTGTTCTATACAATGTTAAGAGTTAATACATTATGATTTATGGACAGTTATGTAATATTTTAGTTAGTTTGAATTATGGAAACTATATTTGAAAAAGTCAGTGCTTATACATATTTCTTTATAATATCCAGATTAACCTCTCCACCAGGTGTCAGAAAGTAGGTTAACTATTCATTTTTATTGTGTAGGTAGCTAAGAGGGGTTGATATGTTAGTTGTTGTTGATTTTAGTTGACCTGAGTCAACTCATTTACTTATTATTTAAGTTCCTTCACTGGCACCAGAAGATTGAGAAAAAAGTAGGGAGTGAGGGAGGGTGGGAGAAAGGAGAAAGAAACTCAAATTATTGTCTGCCCATGTGCCAGACACTGTAGCTAGTGGTGGAAACAAGGTTTGGTTTAACTTTAAAGCTCCTGCTTTTTCTATTATGTACCAATGCCTCTTTTTACTACAAGTCCTTAAATCAAATGTTAGTCTACTTCTGACCAAGTAGTTACAAATTACTTTTTCTCTCAGTGCTACTGGTTTACTTAACTTGGGTGTTGATTAGGCAGTGGTAATAATTGTAAGAGTAGAGGTTACAAAACTGAAGAGCAGGAAATTTCTTAAGGGGAAAATAGTTGTTCCCTAAACCAATACAACTTTTAAGTTTGTCATTAGTTTCAGAGCCCAGGAAAATAGGAAAAAAGGATGAAGGAGTCATAAAAATATATCACCACTAATAGAAAATGAACTCAAATATGTTAATTATATGTTCTTCTTTAAAGAGAGATTAAGGCATATGAGGGACTCATTTAATGTCAGACATTATTATGCAAAACACTCAAGCCATTTGAAGAGTGTATCTTGTTTATGAAGTAACAGTTACATTTAAATATCTCATGGGAAGGTTTAGAATATGGACACTTTATGTAAGTAGGTTAGGAATCGAGATAACAGGATTCTTTTCCAATGGTGTGACTTAATTTCTTTATAGATTTTTGCCTGAGTAAGCATATGTCTTGCCTAAATCACTGTAGAAATAATTTTGGAATGAAAATAATTATTGTGTGTAAAGTTGCTTAAAACTATTTTCATTAATTAATTTATACCATTTATTATAAATATATTATTTGACAGTGGTTACATGGGACTACTATTGAATATTTAAGTGAGAGTACCTTAACCTGGAAGTATGATATGATAGAAAGAATTTAGACTTTAAAGCCAGATAGCCTTCTGTATGACTCTTGGCTCTGCTATTTCCTAGCTTTGTGACAATTATGAGCTTCAACTGTCTTATCTGTAAATTTGGAGCTGTATTGTTATCAGTTCTTGAAAAAAAAAAAGTTACTGTAAACTTACGGCTTAAAACAACACACATTTATTATCTCACAGTTCTCTGATTCAGGAAACTGGGCATGGTGTGGCTATGTCCTGTGCTTCAGGGTCTTTCATGAGGCTGCAATCAAGGTGTTGGCAAGGGCTTTGGTCACCAAAGAATGCTCGACTGGTGAGGGATCTGCTTCTAAACTCACATATTAGTGGGAAGGTTTCGGTTTCTCAAAGTCCATTATGTTGAAGGCATAATGGAATTAGTTCCTTGCTGGTGATTATCTGAAGGCTGCTCTCGGTTGCTTGCTATGTAAACTGTTCTATATGACAGCTGACTTCATCAAAACCAAAAGGGAGAGAGTCTACTAGTAAGATAAAAATCAGAATTTTTTATAATGTAATCGTTGACGTGATATTTTCTCAACATTTTATTGGTAACAGTTTTCAAGTTACTTGAGGAAAGGGAATTATCCAAAGGTGTGGATATCAGGAGGCAGGCTCATTGGAGCCATCCTAGAGGCTGCCTGACATAGTGACAATAATACCTACTTTATAAGATTGTTGTGAATACTAAAAGAAGTAACATATATTTAAAGTTCTCTTCATTTGTGGTCTGACCTTAAACAACTTTTCTAGATATTCCCTGTTACTTTTCTCCATACGAACCAAACTTACTATTATTACTGAAATGATTTTCCATTTTTTTTCTTCCCATCTAGACTTTGTAGAATCTATTTCTTTAATGTGCAGTGATTGCCCTCATCAATTTGAACTCTGAAATTCTGTTCATCTTCCAGGACCTAGCTCAAATGCCACTTTTTAAATAAGCCTTTCTTGACCTATCCTTCTCTGATTCAGAAGTCATTTCCCTCATCTGATCTCCTCAATGCCTTTTCATAACTTTATTATGGCAAATGTCAGTCTGCCTTGAATTTTTTCTTTGTTGCTTAGATTATGAACCCCCAAATGGCAAGGACTGTATTAATCTTTTCTGTAGCCTCATGTTGTTATAACAGCATTTTAAGAACATAGTAAAGCGTATTTGTTGATTAATGAATTAGTTTTTGGATGGAAGAAGTTTTAAATGGTTGTGGTTGTTTTATGTGTGTTGTAATAACCAATATTTCCAGCACCATAGGGAATGAAGTATTCCACATCAATTAATTTTTCAATTAACTACAAATATCCTTTTATATGCCTAAAGTGATTTTCTTTTCATCACTAAAAGAAATACTAGAAGTATTCACTCATTTACTCATTTTTTTGACCAACATATATGTAAACATTTATTATATAATCCTATACATTAAGAATGTGGGATGAAAATCTTTCTAGTACTTTTTGTGTATTTCTCTTTATTAGTAATAAGTTATCTTATCAAAAACAATTTAATCTTTTATTCCTGACTCAGAAATACTGACTCAGGCAGTGTTTTGAATATCAAATATTGAGCTATAACACAGTAGGAACTGTCAAACTATTTAAGGACCATTTGTCTGTACCCAAAACTGTATTACTTTAGGTTCTACAACTAATTTTTATTTTGTCTTTCTTTTTTTCAGTTTTGTGCTGTTAGTGACGTAATTTCTTAGTTCCTTTGCTCTTTTCTTCTAAAGTACTATGTGCTGGTTAATTAGGTAGTCATATATGCTATTTGGTATGAAATGTAAATTCATGGACACTGAGTGAGGATGTGAGTTGAAAAGAAAGTACATGAGATAGGACAGAAAATCTGTTGTAATACCTGAAATGAATTTTTAAAAATTCTTTCTTTTTTTAGAAAATGAATTTCTTTTCTTTTCAGTTACATTCTAGATAGTTGAATACATTCTAGATAGTCTCACATGTGTTCCTTTTTAAGTCATATAAGACTTATAAATAAAATCAAGGGATACAGTAAATATGACTTAGATTTTTAGAAGTTCAGTTTGTGCTAGTGTCTGAATGTTCACAGACAGCTGCTAAATGTCACTCTGTATTTGTAGATATACTCTAAGAAAATAAGTGTCTCATAAAGCAACAAATCAGTCCTAAATATGAGTGTTCTAAAAAGCATGTTAAGGAATGGGATCATATACTGTTTATCCCTTACATAAAATGAGTTTTGATTGTGAAGTCACTCTACCTTTTATTTTATTGAAAGGAGATTAGTCACTGTACCCACACATTTTTTTCTCCAAAGTTTAAAAAAATTTTTTTTGATTCCACTTCAGATTCTTTCTTTGATTATTAAGTAGCTCTGGCATTATCCTGCTTACCATTTAGGTTTCTGATTGTTTAGTCTTATGAATGTTTAGACTATAAAGAAAAACAGTCTAATTTAATTATATTAAATCATTTTGTAGTCTTTGTCTTTTGGCAAACATTCAGCAATATAGTTCTGTCCCTAAAGGATATTTTTCATTTAACATAAATTTTTTTTGTTTGTTTTTCTAGGTTAAAAAATGGCCATACTTTAGTAACTAATCAGCCAAATGCTTTGCTTATGAAAATTTTACCATCATTCTTTTGTTTCCTTTTGGATTGAAAAAATGAATCCAGATATAGAAGAAAGTATGGGATGTTGGAAAAAAGTACCTGTTAAACAGTGGAACATCTAATAATTAATTTGCAAGAAATTTTAAAGAAATAAAATTGTTATGCTTCGATTTTGGTATGGTATTGACTCTCTAGCACATAGGTAGCCCTCCAAAAAAATCATCCAGTTTTCTAAATTATGGAAATTTTGTGGAAGACGTTGACCTGGATTTTGAGCCTCATCATGGCTTCATCGGAATTTCATAGTGACCACAGGCTTTCATACAGTTCTCAAGGTAGGAGTCCTGCTTTTGAAAGTGACAAAAAATATTGCTATTAATTTGACGAGAAAAGATTCTGAATATTTAGTTTGGGTGAACATTTTCTCTTACATATGTAGTGATAGGAGTGGACGCCCACTGCATCAATTCAGTGCTAGTTTCATAAATCTTGAGGGCTCTAAGTAGTCTAACTTGTTATACTAGTATTTAACATCTAGTGTATTTTACAGTTGACTGGTCTTTCTTAGAAGATGATAGACCCAGACCTCTTCTTTTGAATCCTAAATTTTAACAAGCTCTTTTATTGCTAAGGGTTACAGACAAGGTCATGTTCAAAAGGAATCCAAGTGTTTATGCTATAAAAGAGCAAGAAACTAGATATATTCTGATACAAGTTCTCTCTAAAATGGACCCTTAGTAAAAAAATATTTTCCAAACGTAAGAATTCTGATATAAGAACTAGAATCTGTGTAAAAGAGTAAGAGAGGTAGGGAGTTCAACTTTTCAAACTCTGATCTGTGGGTCCCTAATTTGAATCCATGGAATTGAACTTTATTTATTTTTTAAGATTTTATTTATTTATGAGAGAGAGAGGGATATAACAACAGAGAGCACAAGCTGGGAGGAGAGAAAGAAACAGGTTCCCCAATGAAGCAGGAAGCCCTCTAGGAGGTCGATTCCAGGACTCTGGGATCATGACCTGAGCAGAAGGCAGAAGCTTAACTGACTGAGCCACCATAGAATTGAAACCAGGCACTCTATAGAATTGAACTTTATATTATATAAAAGTTCTTAACAGAGATCCCTGGGGTGACATGACATTTTGTTTTCCATGGACATGGCCAATCTTTATAGATTGATTACAATGCCTTTTTGATTGCCTTCCCACGAATGTATGGAAACCAATAATTTATTGGTGTGGATGAGCCAGATTTCCAAGGCTTTTCTATGTTGATGTATATGTCTAGAAGTCTATATGTATAAAATGTGACTCTCAAGGTTTATTAATAAAGCTGTAGCATTTAGTATGAACTCTTACTTATAAGAAGTAAAATAAATACTGTCTTTTAATTTATTTCTATTGGTCATACTCTCATGAGAGTTTATATTTGTGGGTGAAAAAAATATTTGTGGGTGAACTCTATGTATAGACAGTGAGGCAATGGATAGACATTTGGTTTCCCTTAGTGGTAAACCTCACTAAAGGAAGATGTGGTTAAGAAGGTAGATTGAAAATATTAAGTATACCTAAATGAGGAAAATATGTGTAATAATCCTCTAAATTTTTTGTCCATCTAATGTTTTTTAACAGCTTTATTGAGATACAATAAGCATACAATATAATTTACTTATTTAAAGTGCACCATTCAGTGGTTTATAGTATATTTGCAGTTATGCAATCATCACCACAATCATTTTTAGAACATTTCAACACCCCAAAAGAAACCGTGTGCCCATTAATAGTCACTCCCAAATTCTCTCCAAACCACTTTCCACCCTAGCCCTAAACAGCCTTAATCTACTTCTATCTTCAGATTTTCCTATTCTGAGTATTTCCTACAAAAGGAATCACATAATATGTGGTCTTTTGTGGTTGATTCCTTTCACTTTGCATAATGTTTTTAGAATGTTAGGTAATGAGCTTTAATAATGAAGGCAGTTATTATGAAGTTTCATTCATGTCATACATGTATCAGTTCTGTGTAAAATAATATTCCATTTGTGAGTATACCACATTTTATTTATTCATTTATCAGTTGATAGACATTCAGATTATTTCTCCATTTTGGCTATTATGAATAATGCTGCTATGAACAGTCATGTACAACTTTTTGTGTGGATATGTGTTTTCATTTCTCTCAGGTAAATACCTAGGAGTGGAATTGCTGGGTCCAATGGTAGTTCCATGTTCAACCTTCTGAGGACCTGCCAGACTATTTTTCAAAGTGGCTTTTGTGTTTTCCATTCCAACTGATGATTTAAAAAGTATATCTACAAGGCTGTAGAAATTCGATATTAACTCCTTTGGATAACTTTAATAAACATATTTTATCTGAGCTAAATTCTGTTATTTTAAATATGTGTACTTTCACCGTTTTTTATTTCACTATAAAATATTCATATTTCCTATAAGAATCCAGTAAGAAATAAATAAAAAAACAAAAAATAGTCTTTCAAACTAATTTTAAAATAATGCTATTTTAAGGAATAATTGGAACTTAATCCATCATTAGGTTTTAAGCTTTATTTTGTTTACTATAACAGTTTTTGTTCATACCTCACATAAAATGATGTTGATATAGTTTTTGTTGTTTATACTGCTACTTCTTTGTTCTGTTAAATTTTCTTTTCTTCCATGTGTTTTTTCTGGATTCTCTGCCTTGTGATTACAAAGAGGAATTCCTGACTTATCTAGAACACTACCAGCTAACTATTCCAATAAGGGTTGATCAAAATGGAGCTTTTGTCAGCTTTACTGTGAAAAATGATAAACACTCCAGGAGAAGACGGAGTATGGACTCTATCGATCCACAGCAGGCAGTATCTAAGTTATTTTTTAAACTTTCAGCCTATGGCAAGCACTTTCACCTAAACTTGACTCTCAACACAGATTTCGTGTCCAAACATTTTACAGTAGAATATTGGGGGAAAGATGGACCCCAGTGGAAACATGATTTTTTAGACAACTGTCATTACACAGGATACTTGCAAGATCAACGTAGTACAACTAAAGTGGCTTTAAGCAACTGTATTGGGTTGGTAAGTAGATGTTATAATTTTTAGTTTCTGATGGGGATATAAACTCACCATGTAAATGTCTTTTCTCACATTAAGAATATACAGAGAGGTGGGTTGAGTAAGAAAGATAACAGTCTAAATTTTTCTGGTTTTTTTGTTGCCTTTGCTTTTGATAGCTCTTTGGTAATGTTTGCATTGATTCTTCAAAGAACAATTTTTAGAACCCTGTATTATTCGTGGAATGAATTGAGTACATTGATTTCTAGTTTCTCTGTAAACGGTGTTAGACTTTATATATAAGACAGATTTTTTTTTTGGAATAAGAATAAATTCTCCAAAATAAATCTGTTTTGAAATTTCTCATATATTAAAATGACACTTGCTATTAAATATGATAGAAAAATATTGTTCCCAGTCATCAGCACTGCTGTCTAAGTTTGGACACTCTTCTACATGTAAGGGGAGAGCAGAGTGTCACCCATCTATTCTTTATCCTTTATTAAGACTTTCTGACTCTTGTTCTTTTTCCCTCTATTTTTTAACACCTTTTTGTTTCACTTTGCTTCCTATTGAAACTGCATGGCCCATGTTGACTACCTCTGGTTATTTAAGATGTGGTCTGTCAGCTTTGCCCCCTAAGTTAGTGTTTTCTCTTTGGCAACTAATAACGAATTTGTGAGCAGATACTTTGAGACTATATGTAAATACTCTATTCCTCATCACACCTTTGCCCACCAGACTTAGTAACTTCTGCGTTTATTCTTATTTTGTTTTATGTTTCATTTTTAATCAAATGTAAAATGTAAACACGTTTTTTAAAAAATTCCACTTTTCAAAGTGCCCCCTCCCTTTTTAAGTAGGCTCCACACCCAATGTGGGGCTTGAACTTATGACCCTGAGATCAAGAGTCATATGCTCTACCAACTGAGCCAGCCAGTTCAAAGGCCCTTTTAACCAATTCTGTTTATAGTTGTTCTATATAAAATAATGTCAATGTAGAGATAATTAGTGTTTTCTAATCCTATCTCCTTACTCATTGTTTGAGTATTACAACCCTTATCCCATTCAAAGGAAAAGACTTCCTGATATTACTGTTTGTCTGTTATTCAAATTAATGTCACATTTTAGTTTGCTTTATATTTGAACCATGGCTTTCTTATCCAGGTTTTATGTTTCTGGAGATTCTAGTTACTGTTATTTTGTCTTATTGTGAAAAAAAAAAAAGACTTTTTTTTAACCTAATGATCAGTTTTATCCATTTTCTTAGTTTTTATATCTATTGCTTGGAATATATTCCATTCTTCCTTGGAGGCATTTTTTTTCTTCTAATCTGTTGGTTAATTTCTTGAGCTATTGTACATCTCTCATCTTAGGATTCTTTTTTCCTGGTTATTTCTACATCTTCCTCTTTCTGAGTTTATATCCTGGTTTTATTGGACAATATCTTCAAGTAATTACGTCAGAAAATGTGTCTGAGAAGTAAAATTTCTAAGTCCTTACCTATTTGAATGTTATTTTATGTTGCCCTCATATTTGGTTAATAATTTAGCTGAATGTGGAATTTTGGTTTCAAAAATCATTTTCCTTCAGAAGCATGGATGGTAGAATTGGGAAAGGGAAATATGATGCATCAGATTTATGAGTATGATTTTATATCTGAGGGAATGTTTAAAGACCTTTTTAAAAATTAGCGCTGATTCATTTTGGGTGGCAGATAGAAGTCTGCTTCTTGTTCTTTTCTTTTTCTTTCTTAAGATTTTTTCTTCAATGAAAGTGATATGATCTTCTCTTTATCCTTCATATATTAAGAAGTTTATAGTAATGTTATAAACTGTGGATCTTCTTTCCTTATCCTTATTTGATATTTAATGGATGCTTTCAATTTAAAGACACACCTTCAGCTTATAGAAATTAAAAAAATTATTTCCTTAATTTACTCTTCCTGTTCCCCACCCCCTGCCTTTTTGTAATTGGATCTTTACTTCCCTTGTCTTTCTCTTTTTCCTTCTTTTTCTATTTTGTTCTAAGTTCTCTGAGTTCTCTCCAATTTTGCTTTCTTTTCCTTCAATTGATTTAAAAATTACAAGCAGTCATACTTCTAATTTTTTTTTTTAAAGATTTTATTTATTTGACAGAGAGAAACACAGCTGGAGAGGGAACATAAGCAGAGGGAATGGTAGCAGGAGAAGCAGGCTCCCTGCTTAGCAAAGAGCCCGATGCGGGGCTCGATCCCAGGACCCAGGGATCATGACCTGAGCCTAAGGCAGATGCTTAACGACTGAGCCACCCAGGCGCCCCAGTCATACTTCTAATTTTAGAGAGATTTTCTTTTTGGATTGTTCTTTTCTTTACATTTTGTTCTTATTTCTTAGTTATGCCCACAGTTGCCTTTCTACATTTCCCTTTCACTCATCCATTCACCAAATACTTATAAGTACCTATCACAGAATAGGCACTGATCTAGGTGCTAGGAGTACAACACTAAACAAAAGAGAAATCCCTGTCATCACAGAGCTTGTATTCTCGTGGAGGAGATACACAATCAGATAAATAAATAAAAATCACAGTACATTGGATAATGATAAGTCTAAGGAGGAAAAAATATTGAGTAAAGACCTAAGGAAAATGAGGAAGGGAAGCTGACATTTGAAGGATAGGCTTTCCAGGTGGAAACCTTAAAGTATGAAGATGCGATCTAAGAGTGTTTGGGAGACAGAAGGAAGACTGCCCTGTTTGGAACTCAGTGAAAGAAAGAGATTGTAATGGAAGGTGAGGTTGGAAAGAGAACTGGGGCTGGATGGTAGATTTTAGAGACATAGTATTAAATCAGTGATGACTCCAACCTTGAGGCCTGGGCAACTAGAAGAAGAAGGCAGCCATGAGTTGAGATGAGAAAGACTCAGACATTAACTGAAATGGAAAAGCTGGAGGAGGACCATGCTATGGGGCACTGTATATCTTAAATTCAGTTGGACATTTTAAATTTGATATGTTGTATAAGATATTGGATATGCAAGTCTGAAATTCAGGAGAGAGATATGAATCATGGCGTTATAAATTTGAGAATCATCCATATACAGATGACATTTAAAGCCAGGAGGTTATATGAAATTGCTCAGGGTGGGGGGATATAGAGAGAATAAAGAAGAGGTTTAAAAAAAAAAAGAAGCTTAAGGAACTGAGCCTTTGGGTACTCCCAGAGGTTAGGGAGGTCAGAAAGATGTTGAAGAGATAGCATAGAATAGTGGGGTAAGAAAGTTAAAGGAAAACCAGTCAAATATCCTAGAAGCTAAGAGGACGAAGTATTTATTTCAAGAGAAAAATGCTGCCAAGTTAAAATAAGAAGACTAAAAACTGGACATTGGATTTATCAGTGAGGAGGTTGGTGACCTTGACAAAAGCAGTGCTGAAGTCATAGTGAAATGTGGAAAATAGGCAAAAACCTGATTGGAGTAGGTTTGAAAAGGAATGAGAGAAAAGAGGACATAGATGATTATTTTAAAGACTTTTAAAAAAGTAAATGATTAGTTGCTACAGGCAGAGTGGAATCAGATGAGGTTTTGTTTTGTTTGATAAAGATGGGAATGATTATGTAGAGAAAAGGAAAATTTCTCAAGTTCATCCATAATAAGAGGAAATAAAAAAGATTATATAAAAGATTATATGATCATGAGGTGCAGTTAGGTAGGTATTTGTGTTGTAGGAGTTTGCTGGAGTTTGTATAATGTTTGTTGGAATGGAAGATGGCAAGATGAGTTATTAGGGGATTAAGAGGAGACAAGAAATTATGGAATATTTATCCAGGAGAACAGGATACTGAATGTATTAGAGAAACATATTATAATTGCTGTGAAGCATTAAGGACACTGTTGAGATTATGGTTATGAATTTAGAGTGAGACTAGTCATCATCTTGATGTATTTTTCTCTGGCTAAATAAAGCTGCAAGTTTGCAGGCTCAAAGGAGCAAAACTGATTTGATCAGAGTTGTGGTTTAGCCAAATAAATTCTGCGAAGGGAGAAAGGGGCAAGGAAATTGAAGGTGGAACTGAAGATGGATTAGGAGGGAAGTGAGGACATGAAGTAGGTGGAGGATAATGAAAAGGTGGTAGAATCATGAGGTCTTAGTGGGTGTAAAAGGACTATCTCTTAGAGTTGAGATACTAGAGAGATAGTCCTAGAAAGATAGAAGAATGGGATACTTGAAATTGAGATTTTGGCAGGGTTGCAAGTATTGAAAATACGGAACTCTAGGGGTTGACTATGGGTATGAGCTTAAGATAAAGTGAATGACAAGGTATTTGATGGAGAGCAGGTCAAGGGATTGAGAGGGCAGGGGTTGAAGGAACCATCTATGTCAGTAGTCCTTAACCTGAGGTCTATGAATGGAATTCAGGGGATTTGTGAACTGGAAGGAGATGAATGACATCTTTATCTTTACTAATTCTTAACTGAAATTTAACAGTTCCCTCAATTATGAATATAGATAACAACCAATATAGTAAAAGCTGACTCCAATAAAAAGTATAGGTATTTTCATGTCATGTTACAGTTTTTCAGGTTCTTCAAGATATTATTTATGTTAATCACCATTGTGAAATCATGATAGTTGTTAGATCCACTGCAGATCTTCTTATTTAATGTATAGAAAAAGCCATATGTGTTCTTATATTACATTTTAAAAAATACTTTGATAATGGTATTTCACTACAATGGTTTTCTTTATAAGCCTATGTATTTGTTTCTTTAGTTAAAATATTATTCTTAGAAGTAGTCCCTAGGCTTCATCCCCACTAGATTTCTGAAGGGATCCAGGGCACACGCACATAAATTTTAAGAACCGGTGACTTAAGATAGTGAAATCAATAATTATTTCAGGAATGGTATTGCAGAGAGTGACAGTGGTCCAGAAGTTAAATCTTGAAAGAATGAGGAAAGTGCCTATGGGTCATTAGGTAACTGCAATAGCCGAGGGAGCTGGTGATGACATGAGATTGGGAGCTGGCAGGGGTTTTTGTGTTTTGTTTTAGAGGAAGAAGAGAATGAGAATTGTTTAGAAATGGCAGTGAATCACAAGGACACTTTCCCTACCCCCTACACATAGGGAAGGAAGCAGAGGATCCACTATTCCAGAAGATTGCAGAGAAGAAAGAGTATCATTTAGAGGTGTTTGAGCAAGATGAAGTGAACATTCACAAATGAGGCTGAGCGTGAGTTTGAGAATGCACAATGGAACTGTTGTAAATGGTGAAAGGGGAGAGGTAGGAGATGGGATCAGAAAACATGGTACACGTAACCATAGGGGAAATAGAATCCAGGGGATAGGTCTGGGGCTTCCTGTAGGGATTGGCATGTCAGGGAAAGGGGGCATATTTGTTTTCATCCTGATGGGCTGAGGCAGACTGTAGAGGTGAGTAGAGGTGCAGAAGAAAGTGAGAGAGAGCAGGACTCTTGCTAGGCATGTGCAGATTTCTGGTGCTCCATCATCTACCCTCCAGCATCTTTCTAATTTCATAATCCTTTTCTCCTTTCTTCCCTCTAGCTCCACTAGCTCCTTGCTGTTTCTCAAATACTGTGTATGTGCTCATACCTCATTGACTTTGTTGCCATTCCCACTGTCTGATCTGCTCTTTTACTAGATATCTGTCTGACCTGCTCCTTCACTTTGTTCAGACTTCTGTACAAATATCACTTTATTAGAAAGGCTGTCCCAGACCATCCTAAACAGTTTATAGAATTCTCCCACTTCTGTAGTCTCTGTCCTCTTACACTGCTTTTTTTTCTTAACACTTAACACTACCTGATCATTTATCTAATGAATGAATCCCTCTTATCTAGGTCCTTCCATCAGAATGTAAGCTCCATCATAGAACTAGAAGTTTGTTTTGTTCACTACTATATCCCCACCACCTAGGATAGTACTTGCCATACATTAGGCACTCAGAACATCCTTCATGAAAGAGTAAAGTCAGAAACAACCCTCAGAGGATAAAGGGATTATAATATAGTGCCTAATAATCCAAGCTCCAAAGTCAATTGAAGAGTTGGTTACTTAACTTTGCTTAGTCTATGTTTCTTACCTGCAAAGTGGAGATGATAGTAGTACTTTGACTTCAGAGAGCTAGTACGAATAATTGAGATAATGTGTATAAACGTCTTACAGAGTACCTAACACTTAAAATCTCTGAATTTTTCCCCCCCCTGAGTCTTTCTGTATTTGAAATTAGAGATTTGTTTACTTAACCAGGCTACTGACTCTATTTTCCCCTCAGCAACCTGAACTTCTTATCTGGGACCTTTCAACATTCTTCTGCCCACAAGTTAGCAAGATATGACTTTAGTGCTCTACCCTTTCTGGGCAGTACTCTTGACCCCACTTCTTATAGTTCTCTCTTACCAAAACTTCTTACACATGCCCACTTTTCTGTAAGACCATACTCAGTTTGTGATCCCACTGTTACTCTTCCTGGTAGAGTAATTCATGCTCAGGTATTAGACTGTGTTAATGGCATATTATGTTATTCCTGTCGGTATTTGCGTTTAATTTAGGGACTCATATCCTTAAAGTAAAGCAGACATTGGTGAAAATTATGTGAAGTGACTAAGGCCTGCTTTTTTGTTTTTTGCATTCTTTAGTTCATTTTGTGTAGGTGCCTGCCAACTTCATCTGTAAGTTAGAGGAGCTCTGATTATGTTTTATCTTTCTTTTGAAGCATGTGGTACTTAACATGAGTTTCTCTAAACAGAATCATAGAGGTTTAGATTCAAAGGGACCTTAGAGATTATCTAGACCAGAGATTTTCAGCTTTTTTTTTTAAGCAGCAAGACCTTTTTCTCAAATGAAATATTATATAGAAAAGTACTATATAGATTAATAAAAGCACAGCTGATTGCTAAGTGCAGGAATCCAAGCCCTATAGGTCTCCCTTTGTTGTCTGGGGCAATTCCCTGAGGGCACTTCCCTGGAACCCTTAGGGCTCCCCAGAGTGCTATTTTAAAACCACTAATTTACACCAACCTTTCATTTTTCCAGCTGAGGAAATAGACCAAGAGACTTTGTATTTCACCCAGTGTTACAGGATAAATTCGTTGGATTAAGAGCAGTCCTTACATGTGCCGTACTTAAGAAAACACTAATAGACCAGTATGGAAGTTCTTATTTCTAATGCAGATAACTTTTACTATCTCATTTTTTTTAATCAACCAACTTTTATTTGGTGTTCATACTACATATGAAACACTTTCTATGGTTATAACTCATAAAAAGATTTATGAAACATTAACCTTTTGCCTTAAAAAAAGCAAATAGTATAGTTGGGGAGATAAAACATGTAGTTAAAAAGTCATGCCACATGTAAATATAGCTTCCAGACTTGAGACGTAGCAAAGAAGTGTGACATTAATTAAAAATAAATTATACCAATAATAAGCTCTGTTGGAGCTCCAAAGACGGTGAAGTTACTCCATTTGGGCTATAGAAAAGTTTAAAAAGAAACTATAGTTGAGCTGAATAGCACTTTGCTATGTAAATAGGTGTAAGGAATATATTATATGAGTAAGAGCAGAGCTTTGTGTGAATTGCAGCTCCTTCATTTATCTCTAATGTTAAGGAATATCCCCAATAATGTTGGGGAAGTTCTTAAGCTCTGTATCTGTTACTTCATCTGCAAAATGGAGATATACAGGATATATATTAAACAAGGATGTATTAATTGGTGTGACATAAACTTTAAAATGTCCATTGTTTATCACCATAAAATTTATCTCTCCTTTATATCAGTGTCTATGGTGGACAGCTTTCCGTGAAGTCAGTCAGGAACACAGATTGCTTCTCTTTCAGCTTCTGCCTCCCCTCGGTAGTTTTTCAGAGAGAGTAGAGAATTTTCTCTGGGAAGGTTTTTAAGAGATGAGCTTAAAAGTGGTATATAGTATTCTGCTCATTTTCTATTGGCCAAAACTTAATTATAGAGCTATCTCCAAACACAGAGGATGTAGTTAAGCTGTGTGCACAATTTGGAAAGGAAAAAAGTCTTAGTGAGCACGTGGAGGTCTTTGCTACTTCACAGGGTTCTGGGGAAGATTGGAGGAGATAATGTATGTGACATGCTTAGTACAAGGCATGTATGGCATGTAGAAGAATTTAAAATCCTCTTTACGGTATAGATAAATTTATATAATGTTTTGCTAGGTACAGATAATCCACTAAATTTCTATTAACAAGTGCTTTAACCTCTTTTTGGAGAGGTATCAACTTATTTTTGACTCTTAGCAATGATAATTGCTATTTAAAATGATTTTTCTTGGTAAATTCTTTGTTCCTTCTTCTTTTAGCATGGCGTTATTGCTACAGAAGATGAAGAATATTTTATTGAACCATTAAAGAATACCACAGAAGATTCCACACATTTTAATTATGAAAATGGTCATCCTCATGTTATTTACAAAAAGTCTACCCTCCAGCAACGACATCTGTATGATCAATCTCATTGTGGGGTTTCAGGTGAGTGAATATGTGGCTTTTATAAAGTGTATATTGTATTGTATTGCCACTGTCCTTCTTCTGACACCTATGGAAAGGTTAATAATAAAAGTCAATAGGAATTTGAGTAATTAGAATGATAATGCCCAAAGTCCTCTTAAAAGATGTCATCTATCCAAGTACCATTCTTCATGAATACTTCATACTTCAAGTACCATGACTTCATTCATATTTGAAATTAAAGAAACAAAATAAGGGAAAAAATGGGGAAAAAAAAAAGAGACGTGAACAAAAAGCCAGACTCTTAAATACAGGGAACAAACTGGTGGGGGTGGGTAAAACAGATAAAGGGGATTAAGAGCACACTTCTCTTGATAAACACTGACTAATGTACAGAATTTTTGAATTATGTTTTACACCTGAAACTAATATAACTTCATATTAATTATACCTCAGTTAAAAAAACAAGAAGAGGGGCGCCTGGGTGGCTCAGTGGGTTAAGCCTCTGCCTTCGGCTCAGGTCATGATCTCAGGGTCCTGGGACCGAGCCCCACATCAGGCTCTTTGCTCAGCAGGGGGCCTGCTTCCTCCTCTCTCTCTGCCTGCCTCTCTGCCGAATTGTGATCTCTGTCAAATAAATAAATAAAATCTTAAAAAAAAGAAAACCAAGAAAAGAAAAAAAACCTACCCTCCTTTTTAGTGGGGAAAAAAAGATGTCACTTATCAATGGTTGGAAGCTCTTTGAGAAGTCCTTAAAATATAAGTCTATGTAATATTATGTTTTCTTTGAAGGGGGAAAAAAAAACCCACCCTATTTTATCCAGGTAATAGTTATAATTTTCAAGCACAGGTGTTGCCTAGTCCTCTGGGCTGTTTGGTTAGCCTGATGTTTTCGTGCTAATGGTGAGATGTTAGACACTTGAATAAGATTTGAAGACTCGAAAGGTAGTATTCAAAGTGTTAGGGTACTGTAGAAATTCATAGCAGGGACAGCAAACCTTGACATTAGTGGTCAAGGAAGGCTTCATGGAAGAAGTGACTTCTCAGCTCAGGCCCGACAGAGAAAGAAAAGGTAGCTGTGCAGAAAGAAGTAGAGGGAACAGTGGGTAGAATGTTCCATATAGAGGAGACAGCATTTACGGAAGTCCTGAACCAAAAGAGAGAATGTCACATTGCAGTCATTGCCAGTTCATAGCACAGGTTATTAGAACGTGGGCTGGAGGGATGGGGTGAATTTCACAGTGGGTGAGGAGTGGCTGTGAGAGATGAAACCGAAGTGACAGGGAAGGCCAAGACACAAAGGGCTTGTAAACCATATTAAGGACTTTGTTTCTCCTAAGTGTGCTAGAAACTCATTGAAAGGTTTTAAGCAGGAATCACATGATCAGATTTGGGTGTTGGAAGTATAACCCTGGCAGTCCTGTGGAGACTGACTGAGAGAAAAGCAAGACTAAAGGTGAGGGGTTAGGAGGCTGTTTAGTCTAAAGATTAGAAAACTTACAGAATAAACGCTGTAGCTGGCATAGTAGAAAAAATATGGGCTTTGGTGTAGCTTTGGACAAATGAGCCAACCTCTCTAAATACTTCTCTCAACACACATTACTCGCTCAGTCAAACTGTAGCTATCATTATTACTGAGATGATTGTTTCTAGTATTTAAAGAACTATTATATTAAAAAAAAAAAAAGATTAGGTGCATTTGGCAGGTTTAGTTGGTGGAGCATGCAACTCTTGATCTTGGGATTGTGGGTTTGAGCCCCACAGTTGATGCAGAGTTTACTTAAAAATAAAATCTTTAAAGGTGCATCTGGTTGGCTCAATTGGTTAAGTGTCCACCTCTTGATTTTGGCTCAGGATGTGGTCTCAGGGTTATGATATCAAGTCCTGAGTTGGGCTCATGTGCTCAGCAGGGAGGCTGCTTACGATTCTTTCTCCTTCTGCCCCTCCCCTGTCTCTCCCTCTAAAAAAAATTAAAGATTCAATTTGTTCTGTGTAGTTATTGTAGGTAGAACCAGGGGTAGTGTATTTCAGTATTTCAGCAGGTTTCAGGTTAATACAAAGAAAAATTCACCAGCAGCTAATTTTAGAAAAAAATGGATGAGCTCAACAAATAGATTAATCAAAAATAGAATGGATTAAACAAACCCATTGTTGTGTTTATATCCATATGCTTCTTGGGCTCCTTTTCTTCTGCTTCAAGTATAAATGTTCTCTGGAGCTCTTTCTTCAAGTTACTCTTCTCATTCTACATACTCTCTTCTTGAGTAATGTCTGGGACGTCCTTACTGATGAAGAGTGATTGGTACTAGAAAGAGCCACCTCAAGTGAAATTGCTTAAGACATAAATAAAATTTCATAGGAAACAATGAAAAAAGTTTTGATGGGTCTTTGCATTGAGAAATGAAACTAAGCATTATAGAAATAGTTTAGTTTATCTTATACTTACTGAGTTTAAACCATAAGTGAAACTAAATTCTTGAAAAACTAAGATTCAAATATTTTATTGATATATTTCAAATAGTTGTTTATTGCAATATAATTTTCTTTTTTTTTTTTAAGACTTTATTTATTTATTTGACAGAGAGGGAGAGATCACAATTAGGCAGAGAGAGGGAGGGGGAAGCAGGCTCCCCGCCGAATGGAGAGCCCGACGCGGGGGGAGGGGGGGGCTCTCCATCCCAGGACCCTGAGATCATGACCTGAGCTGAAGGCAGAGGCTTTAACCCACTGAGCCACCCAGGCGCCCCACAATATAATTTTCTTATAATTTTTTCCATAGCATGGCATCCTTCACATCATGATTGTAAAGATGACTTTTTGCAAAAATATTTAAAGATTTCATTGTATTCTGAAAGATAACTCTTAATGCTTAGATATTCAAATTACCCTCTTTTGAAGGGCCTGTTTTATTATTCACTGGTCATGCTGAGGCAGATCCTTCTTTTCTAAAGGTTGAGGCATGAATCAAATAGTTCAGCACATCTACTCTTATTGCCAACATAAATTCTGCCCTTGTTGGGAAGATTTTCTTCTTTTACGGTCTCTCTCCTAGATTACTGTGCTATTAGCAAACAATAAAGCAGGTGAATGAGGTATTCTTGAATGGCTGAAAATCTTGAGTGAATTACTACTATGACTATTACCTCACTTTTAATCTATTCACTAGTCATTTCTGTTACCTTTAACACCAGACCATTTAGTTCAGACCCTTGTT
>CM053607.1:90044450-90068415 GCA_028646535.1 Procyon lotor
TTCCTTCCTTCCTTCCTTCCTTCCTTCCTTCCTTCCTTCCTTCCAAGATTTTATTTTTGCATTTGAGAGAGAGACAGAGAGACTACAAGCAGGGGGAGAGGCAGAGGGAGAGGGAGAAGCAGATTTCCCGCTGAGCAGGGTGCCTGATGTGGGCTTGATCTCCGAACACTGGGATCATGACCTGAGCCAAGGACAGACACTTAACCGACTGAGCCGCCCAGGTGTCCCTATATTATACACTTTCAAATGTTTCACGGGCGTCCCAAGAGTGGAAAATCAGTCATAGTTCCCTAAGTTCTATAGGAATATCACTAAAAAAAAGTATTTTATGTTTAATAAGTTTGGGAAATGTCTGGTTAAGAACTACTGATCTAAATTATGATACTATTTTGATAGCATAATTCTAAGGACATGTGTGTTTATAGGTGTTAATTGCCAGTTAATCGGTTATTGGGAACTCAATTTTATATCAAAATATAAGATAGAAAAATACGTTGAGAGTGGGCATATTTATCTCATTTCAGATATTAATCTTCCCATTCTAATTAAATTGTATTATCAGTTTAAAAAAATAATAAAAAGTGTTTTTTGTAGAAAATTTAGAAAATGTGTGCTAAAAAGAAAAAAAAGAAGTGAAAGTTGCTCTTTTTACCACTACCCAAGGATAACTGAATGCTCTTGTCCACTGATGTAGATATTATTATGTCTCTATACCTGCATTGTTTACTTATATATTTATTAAATATTCATTTAGTATGTGTGTGTCAGCCTATTCGAGGTGTTGAGATGCAACAATAAAACAAGAAAAGTCTCTGCTCCCATGAAGCTTATATTCTAGTGAAGAGAGTTAATAAAAAAAGAATCAAGCAAACGCTTAAATACATGGCCAACTATCAAGAAGTAACAAGAACTATTAGTGAAAAATAAAGCAGGTCAATACAATAATTTTGGATGACTGTATGTACTAAAAATATTTTGAGATTGATCAAAAAATTTAAGATCTTATTTCAGATGACAAAGAGATCTATGTATTTGATATTGTGGAAAAGTTCTTTATTGTATGTGTTTATGGAGGAATGTTTCCTTTGACATTCTAAACTCTATCCAAAATTAAATTGAGCATATGTAGTATCACTTGAATAACTACTAATCTTTGTTTTGAAACAGTCAGTTGTATATTCTCTTTTAGACTAAACAAGATATTAGTTACAGATCATTAAGCTTAACATTAAGCAGTCAATTGACAATTACAGAATATAGATAATGTTTTGGAATGATCTTATCATGCTGGGTTAATTTAATTTTTAAAGTGAAAACCAAATATCTTGATTACATTTATTTATTGTGTGTATGTATTTTTTATATATCAGACTACATATTTTTATACATCAGACTATAAATTCTTTGCACATAACTCTTTCCATTTATGAATGTCAAAGACATTATATATACATTTATCTGATGGAGTGATAACCAAGAAAACTAAAGATTTAAAAAGTCAAAAGTCTGGGCGCCTGGGTGGCTCAGTCGTTAAGCGTCTGCCTTCGGCCCAGGTCAGATCCCAGCGTCCTGGGATCGAGCCCCGCATCGGGCTCCCTGCTCCGCGGGAAGCCTGCTTCTCCCGCTACCATTCCCTCTGCTTGTGTCCCCTCTCTCGTTGTATTTCTCGCTGTCAAATAAATAAAATCTTTAAAAAAAAAAAAAAAAAGTCAAAAGTCTGAAATTTATGAAAATGATGATGATAACAGTAGCTACTTTATACTGAGTAGTACCTAATGATAAATACCATTGCTGTGTTTATTTTGCCCATTCAATTTGAATTCTTTTCACAAATACTTTAAATAAATATAAGGAGAAATTGAATGGATCAGAGGAGTGAAAATTATCAAAATAATGGAAATTAAATCTTACATTTGGACATTTAGACTGTCCATCCAGAGGAAGGGAAAACTAGGCATGATTTGAATACATGAGAGGTTTTATGATATTGGAAGACTGAGCAAAAAAAAAACAAAACAAAACTGGAATTGTGTTAATGCAGAAATGATTTTGACCATTTCATAACAATATTACCACAAACTCAGTGGCTGAAGGAATATAATTTTATTATCTCACAGTTTCTGTGGACCTGAAGTTGTACATGAATGAGTTAATTGACTTCGCCTCAGCCAGGACTGGGTTCTCATCTGGAGTCTTGACTGGGGAAGAATCTGCCTTCCTATTCCCATGATTGTTGGCAACATTCAGTTCTTTGCTATTAGAAGACTGAAAGCTTTAGTTTGGGGCTGGTTGTCTGCCAGAGCCATCTGTAGTTACTTGTCTTGTACAGTTCGCCAACTTGATTGCTTACTTCCTTAAAGCCAGCAAGAGAAAGACTCTAGTAAGAAAGATGCCACAATATTATGTAACGTAATTATGTACTCATATATGTGTAATCGTGTATATCCCTTTATCTTTGCTGTATTCTCTTGGTTAGAGACAATATACAGGTCCCACTCACACTAAAGGAGAGGAGATCACACAAAGTGTAAACATTGGGAGGTCATGGGGGGCCACCTTAAGAGTCTGTCTGGAAGAGGGAAGTATTTACTGGCTGTCTAGAAGTTACACTATTGAAATAAGAAGTAGCATGTCTCTCCCTCTCTTGGCCTTTAGGAATAAAAAATACTCATTTAATTATATGAGTTTCAAAACTATTTTACTGGTATTCGTCATAGTCATTTCCACCTCTTATTTCTTAGACTTTATAACTCTTACCAAAGTAATTTTTAAAAGGTAAAGACTAAAGAAATTAGAAAAATATAGAGAATACTGCCAGTTCCTGTCAATTATATTGTATATATTAATATGATTCTTTCTCACTAAATTTTTTAATAAGTAGGTGTTAGAAAGATCATACAGATATGAAAGTAAGGTATGCAGAGGACGTATACCTGTTTAAGTTTATTAAATAAAGAATGTAAGTGAGACAAGTGTTTACAAATACATAGTACTAAAAGGTTTTCTCTGTATTAAAGGACCAACTGTCAGAAAATAAAGGATAAAACTGCAATCCACAGTAAAACGTGGTTTAAAGGAAGGCATGCTGGAATCATAATCTTTCAACTCTCATTGTAGCACCATTTACCCAGGTTTTGGAAGAGGAGTACTTTGGGTACTCCGTTAGTATAAATAGTTGTAGATTGCAAGACTAAATGAAAAACTTAATTCACAGCCTTTTAGAATTGAGATTTCTAGAGCAGTAGAATTGCTCTATTTAAGATAGTTCAATAAAAGATCTTACTTTAACATAAATGCTCAGAGGCATTTTAGGAATAGGATTTTGGGGGTACCTGGTTGGCTTAGTTGGTAGAGCATGTGACTCTTGATCTTGGCGTGGTGAGGTTAAGCTCCACATTGGGCATAGAGCTTACTTTAAAAAAAAAAGGAACAGATTTTTGCAATATTGATATTCTTCATCAGAACTGTCTTAGGGTATTTAGAAAGTTAATGCTCTAGTTGTTTTTAATAAGACTTTATAAAGTACATATTCTGTATTTAAAAATATGACAATCAGTCACTGGAATAATATGAAATGATTATTTAAAAATATTTTTGTTCATTAGGCTTATTTTTTGTTTTTATGAGCAGCTGAATGTTATTAATGTTTAATTTGTTTCAGATAAAGTGACTATTTTGAAAACATTAAAGAGTTTAATTTTCTCACTATTATATTTCCTTATCCCCTCTCCTCACTGAAAAATCTTAATACTTTAGAGAATTTATGAGAAGCATGTCTATATGAAAGATTTAAAAATAAGCTTAATTGGTGAACCTGTCTGAACTAGTGAATTATTTTTATTGTAGACCTCATAAGAAGTGGCAAACCTTGGTGGCTGAATGACACATCTACTTTTCCTTCTTCACTACCAATTAATGGCACGCATATCCGCCACAGACAGAAGAGATCAGTAAGCATTGAGCGGTTTGTGGAGACACTGGTAGTGGCAGACAAAATGATGGTGGGCTACCATGGCCGCAAAGACATTGAACATTACATTTTGAGTGTGATGAATATTGTAAGTTTGATGCCTCTATATAATATTTTAACTTAATGATTTGTGGTTTTGACTGAGGTCATGGATTTTTAATGTGAATTAATGATTTTAAGAATTTACTCTTCTAAAATGAGAAAGGATTAATACATTAATGTTTTAGTTCCATAAGAAATGAATTTAAAGATGACCTTATTGTTCATTTTAGATATTATGTCTTTTTGAATGGGTCATATTAAATCCTGTTTAAGAGGTTTTCTTTAACTCGAAACATCAGCTCACCCTCTTAATTACTATGTTGTAGTTCAGTTTTAGGAGAGAATATTTCTTGAGGTAATTTGTATAAAAATCTTTTATGGAGGCATCTTGAGGGTAGAATTCTAAGTCAAATGAGATAAAATAATATCTTTATATACAAAGTGGTTTAATTTATGAAAAATTGTTTTACTGTCCTTTAAAAAATATTAAACAATCAGCCTATGATTTTTGTCTGACTTTGTGTCTTTTCTTATTTTCTGGAGGTCAGGTTGCCAAACTTTACCGTGATTCCAGCCTAGGAAACGTTGTGAATATTATAGTGGCCCGCTTAATTGTTCTTACAGAAGATCAGGTAAGAATGAGTTAGTTTAGAAATCTAAAACCCTTAACAAATAAGCTATAGAAGTATGTATTATAAAATAAAATCTTTCATTATTGATTCTCTTAGGAAATTCTAGTTGAATATGATTTTCACTACTAAACATTTCATATTTTAAGCAAATTTTAAGTAGTTTATAAGAATATACCTCCTATGTCTTGTTAAGGCTCTATATATGTATATTAGCTATATGTTTCAGTATAAAGAGCATTTGCATGGCAGATCTAATAATAGTGGCTTTGGTTGCTGAGAATTACATATATTCACATGATCATTAAAGCTGGAACTGGAAAGAATATTCATTAGTACACTAAATTAACTCTAGGTCAGATATTACAGAGATAAAAATTGGCAAGAGATTATTCCTAGAAACCACTGCTTCTAATTATAGTCCCACTTTAGTCTTCAAAAGTTTTAACAACTGACCTTAGTAATTTGTTTGGAACATTTCTGGTATGCATGTTGTATTGCAGCCAAACTTGGAGATAAACCACCATGCAGACAAGTCCCTCGATAGCTTCTGTAAATGGCAGAAATCCATTCTCTCTCACCAAAGTGATGGAAACACCATTCCAGAAAATGGGATTGCCCACCACGATAATGCTGTTCTTATTACTAGGTATGGTTTGTTGCAAATATTTTATCTTTGATTGTTGTGTTTGATATTTTAACTATATTTGGTTCTAAAGCCTCATTCAGGTAATGAGTGTATTGAAAGCAAAATGATGCTTTGTTAATCACCATTGAGAAAGAATATATTACACTACTATTGTATTTGCATCAAATGAACCAAATAAGAAAAATGAACATATTTAGAGTTGACTTAGAAATATAATAAACAGCCTTCCTTCAACTGATATCTATTCCCAAAGCTTAATTGGAAGCACATGTATGTTTTGTTAATTGAACAAAATACATAATAAAACAAAGGTTAAAAAGTATGAGATTATATTTTAAAAACAAAACTGAGTCATCACTCTTGGTTATAAAATACATTAATTATTCTTATCTCCAAATTGTTAAAAGTGAGAACATCAGTGGTTACACAATTTACTTAGATGAATGTTTATTTAATTAAAAATATTTTAATTTAGGTATAAATATAAAGAAGCACATTTATTACATTATATGTTGAATAGCTTGCTTCTCAGGGAAAAGTTATTATTTGATGATAATGCAATGAATTTATATATTTCTTTCCAGTTTTACGTAACTTGTTCAGATTCTTTTATTCTTTACTCTCCAACAAGAACTCTGTGAAGTAGATACCATTATTATTTTTCCCATGTAAAAAATGAGGAAACTAGTTTAAAATACTTAGAATTGCTCAAGCAAGTGAGAGTGCAGATCTCAAACTCTGGTAATGCTGTCTTCTATGACTGTACTATGCTAGCTGTCTTAGTTTTTTTATACCCTAATTATGATTGGTTAGAAGCATGCTTAAATCATTTTAAAATGAGCTTGTCTTTTGACCTCTTATCAGTATTTTAAAATGAAAAACAATAAGCAAAATGGAAGCATTATTCTATCTTAGTGAAATGAAATAGCCCTTGTTATCTTGATTATTTCTTTTAATTTGCAAGATAGTATTTAACATGTATTTCATTTGTGGTGTGCACATTGACTCTACATTAACCTATATGGGGAGAGAGTGAAGTTACATGGCATCAGAATCTTGGGATCCCAGAAGATAATGTGAAATTAATTTTTAAAAAAATGTCCCTGTTAACTAAGTTGTAGAGTTAAAGCTTCTCAGTTTATTTATTTATTTATTTATTTATTTATTTATTTATTTACTCGTTCTAATTACTTTGACTTCATCTACCTGGCATTGTAAACTAGAAAATTTTGTTTATGACATGCTTGCTGAATAAAAGCAACATTGTATGGGTTCTGTATTCATATGTGTTGACATGTCCGTGTGATAAATTCTGCGATTCCTTGGAGTCTTGTGGTCTGGAATGATTCCCACGTATATTTGCAGAGTTAAAAATATACTAAGAATTGTGCAAAGATAGAAACCTTTGTATAAAAAAATATATATGGATATGATTAGTGTCAATGAAATTACTACAGGAAAATGTTTGTTATATATGGTTAGCAAAATGATCACAGATAATTTACATTGGCTTATAAAGTCCAACTCTCCCCCAAAAGACAATGCCCAGTGGGCTCCTAGTGCTTTATATTTTTGTTATTCTATGTGCATTCAATTTTTAGCTTTTGCATCGAATGACAGTAGCTATACTAAGAGTGCACATTTATAAGTATTTGAGTTGTGAAATATATCTGGGCAGTTAGCCATCTTTTCTTTGCACTGGCTGCAATATTTAGCTCTCTTATTCTTCTGAATTGGTCCAGATATTTTTCTGATCCTCTGCAGAGTTCTTCCTTGTTTCTTTAAGCCGCTTTGAGTGCCTTCTTGATGCCTGAGGTTTGAACGTAAAATATTCTTTTTAAACTTGTCTCCTAATGGTCAGACTTGTACTAGAAATGATCTCACGATTTAATAGGATAGTACTTTGAAGAGTTCATATCTCATACCATTTTCGATTGGTTATGTAGTGGAGGTTAGGAAAGTGTCTCTTTGGGGTAGCATAGAGTGCATTTTTGAATTGTTACTGTCTCGAAGTAACTTTTAGCTTATTTAAACGTCTACTTATTTAAAAGTCTAATAGCCTTTGAATTATTAAGGCCATGGAGTCACGTCTAAATCTGATGAATATCATCTCTATTATTTAGAGTTTTTTGTTGGGTGGTTTACCATCTTGATTCTTCCTTATATATTTTTAATTTGTGAAGTTGAATATATCTTTAAAGCATATTGCTCCTTTTAGTAAAAATTCAAGAATTTTTATAGATGCTGTTATATTAATGTTTTTCATTGCTCTTATATTACCAATTTTCATTGCTTTATGTAACTCACTCATTAACATATTCAGGATTGTGACTTCAGCATTTATGGGTAAGATCATGATTTGTGTTTGCTTGAAATGTCAGCGCACTAGAGAGAATGTATAATGTGTTTACTAAGAATTCCAGAGAAAAATTGATGGGTATGTTTATCTCTAGTAGGCCAAATTTTATCTCAGGGATTTAAATGTTTTAAGCAGAAAACCACTTGGAACTGTAGTTACTTAGGTAATAATAGTTACTTTTGAAAAAAATGAAAGAATAAAAACTCTAAATACCATCTTCTCTTAGCAAAGACAATTTTTTTATATTGATATAAATTTAAAGCAAACTGTGCTCTACGAAGCTATCAGATCACTGTGACTAGACATAAATAAATAAGCAATATAAAAAATTTAAAATTCTGGGGGTACTCAGGTCATGATCTTAGTATCGTGAGATTGAGACCTGCATGGGGCTCTGCACTGAATGAGGAGCCTGCTTAAGATTCCCTCTGCATGGGGTGGCTGAGTGGCTCAGTGGGTTAAAGCCTCTGCCTTGGGCTCAGGTCATGATCTCAGGGTCCTAGGATTGAGCCCAGCATCGGGCCTTCTGCTCAGTGGGGAGCCTGCTTCCCCCTCTCTCTCTGCCTGCCTCTCTGCCTACTTGTGATCTCTCTCTCCAAAAAAAAAATAAATAAATAAAAAGATTCCCTCTGCTTCTCCCTCTGTGCCCTGTTCTACTCATACTCTTTCTTTAAAAAGTTAATTAATTAAAAAGATTTTAAATTTTATTTTTTTATCTGGTATCAAAAATGCTGCATTAACACCAAAGAGTATATTAAAAACTATTTATATATACACATATATTTTAATTTTATGTACATTTATTTTATACATAAGTATTTGTATATGTATATATGTATATATAATGAACATGTGTTATATACCAGTTAGCTTTATCAATGTTTTTTTCTAAATTGAAGTATAATTGACAAACAAAGTTGTATCTACTTTAAGTGTACAATGTGGTGATTTAGTGTACCTGGATGTTCATGTATCTCCCCAGATATTAAAAGTTCTCAGCCGTTATTCCCTTAATGGAAATAATTTCTTTCTCTTCTCCTTCCTGGACTCCCATGATGCTATATTATTTCATTTGGTGATGTTCCATAATTTAGGTAGACTTTCTTCATTGATTTTTTTTGGGTTTTTTTCTTTTTCTTTTTTTTTTTAAAGATTTTATTAATTTGACAGAGAGAAACATAGCGAGAGAGGGAACACAAGCAGAGGGAGTGGTAGCTGGAGAAGCAGGCTTCCTGCTGAGCAAGGAGCCGGATGCGGGCCTTGATCCCAGGACCCTGGGATCATGACCTGAGCCGAAGGCAGACGCTTAACGACTGAGCCACCCAGGCGCCCCTTGGGTTTTTTTCTTTTAGTGGGTGATATCAAATGACTTGTTTCCAAGTTCATGGTTTCTTTCTTCTGCTCAATATGTCTGCTGTTGTTGCTCTCTATTGCATTTTTTAAAAATTTCATTCATTTTATTCCTCAGCTTCGGATTTCTATTTGGTTCTTTTATATCATTTTGATCTCTTTTGAATTTATTATTTTATTCACATATTCTTTTCCTGATATCATTGAGTTGTAGATCTGTCTTCTTTTGTAGCTTGCCGAACTTTTTAAGAACAATTATTTTGAATTATTTGTCAGTTTGTAAATTTCCATTCCTTTGCAGGATATTAACTAGAAAATCATTGTATTCATTTGGTGGTATCACATTTCCACAATTTTTCATCTTTCTATAGCTTGTGTTGATGTCTGTGCATTTGATGAAATAGTCACCCCTTCCAGATTTTATGGAATGGTTTTGGGAGAGAAAGATCTTCATCTGTTGGCATAAGAGTGCTGACTGAGTTGAGTATGGTGTTTCTAGCTCTGGAGAAGTTCCAGCAATGTAGTCTGTATTCACCCATGTCAACCGAGATTATCCTTAGTGAAGATTTCAGAGTTCCTCAATGGTCAAGGCTGCATTTGTCTGCAGCAGTAGTAAAAGCTGTTGGAGACCACCAGATCTCTTTTTCTTTCATGGAGGATGTCATGATGGAAGGGATTTCTCTTGAAGAGGGGTCTAGCTTGCAAGTACACACAAGAGTGTTGGTAATACTGATGTCTGATATGTGAGGACATTTGGTAACTTTAAAAAAATAATTGAATATGATACAATATAACTAGGTCAAGAAATGATTAATAGTTTTTACTTGAAACTCTACGAACAGAATTTAAGAAGATAAAATGGAACTGTATATATACACTTAAAAAGTTACACATGTTGGGGTACCTGAGTGGCTCAGTTGTTTAAGCATCTGCGTTCCATTCAGGTCACGATCCTGGGTCCTGGGATCATGTCCGACTCCCTGCTCAGCTGGGAGTTTGCTTCTCCTTCTCCATCTGTCTGCTATCCCCTTGCTTATGCTCTTTCCCTCTCTCTCTGTCTGTCAAATAAGTAAATAAATAAAATCTTAAAAAAAAAGTTACACATGTTACAAAACTTTCATATCATTCTAATTAAACTTTGTATTGTGAAACTGTAAATTAATGGGTACTTAGGAGTACATATCTACAATTTGACAGACTTAAAAGTTATTTATATTCCCACATGAAGTCAGGAAATATCCACCAAATTTAAAGTCAAGACAAGTCCTTTCTTTTTAAAAAATATCTTAAAGATTTTATGTATTTATTTGAGAGAGAGAGATTGAGAGAGATAGTGAGAGCAGAAGCAGGGGAGAGAGGAAAAAGCAGGCTCCCTGCTGAGCTGGGACCCTGATGCAGGCCTCAATCCCAAAATCCTGGGACCATGACCTGAGCTGAATGCAGACGCCCAACTGACTGAGCCACCCAGGTACCCCAAGTCAAGACAATATATAAATTTATTTTGTGGCAAAAGCATTCAAGAAATCTTTTTATAGTCTGAAAAATCAGTAGGCATTTAGAGACATAAAGTATTATTGCATCAGTGTTGAGCAATTAACATTATAGAACATAATGTTCTATTAATATATCATATTTATGCATTAATTTCCTGGATTTCTCTCCTATTACACATTAGAATCATGTTTTCCATATTTAAGATATTAGTATATAACAATATGTATTTCAGACAGGAATTATAACCTAAATCTTTTTTGGTTATAGATTTATTGAAATATAATTCCTAGACCATTCGGTGTGCCCATTTAAATGTACAGCTCAGTGGCTTTTAGTACATTTGCAGGGCTGTGCAACCATCACCATAATTAATTTTAGGACGTTTCCATCATTCTTATAAGAAGTCATCTTCCAGTCTCTTATCCTTCCCATACCAGCACTAGACTGAGGCAACTACTAATCTACTTTTAGTTTCTATAGCTTTACCTATTCAGTACTTTTTGTATGAATGGAATCAGAAAATATGTAGTCTATTTTGACTGGCTTTTACTTTGCATGGTGTTTTCAAGATTCATCTACATTGTGGCACATATCAGGACTTCATTCCTCTTACTTGACTACATTCTTGAAAATCAACATCGAGATCTTTTAAGAATGCCTCTATTAATAGGCTATTCTTTAACAATCATACTTCCTTTTCAGTTTTTTATTAATGAAATGCATAGGACATATAAATACATCTCATAATACAGATGCAAAAATTGCACACCAAGTCACATATTTTAGTCTTTAATTAAAATGAACATATTTATCCTCTTAAGGGATCATGACTATTTGCTTTACTGCTGCTGGATTTGAAGGGATTAGAATTTCCAAAGTCAACTAATATTTTCAGTTGGGAGATTGAAAATAACTATAAAAAATAGTTTCTTGCTACAACATGGCCTATAGTGTGTGAATTTAAGCAAGTTTTCTTAGTTTCTATAGAATGTATCTATCAGAATTATATATTACCTTCATGATTATATATTAAAACAGGAAAAGGAAATGAAATGTGGTACATTAACACTTATTTGGTATTCATTTATGGATTTCTTGTAATCCTTAAGAAATGCCAGACAAATTTTTATGAACTATCACCGAGCTTTTAAGAATATGCCAGTTCTGGGCACCAGGGTGGCCCAGTGGGTTAAAGCCTCTGCCTTAGGCTCAGGTCATGATCTCAGAGCCCTGCATCACATCACATCGGGCTCTCTGCTCAGCAGGAAGTCTGCTTTCCCCTTTCTCTCTGCCTGCCTCTCTGCCTGCTTGTGATCTCTTTCTCTCTCTCAATTAAATAAGTAAAATCTTAAAAAAAAAAAAAAAAAGAATATGCCAGTTTATTGGCAGCAGGGAAATCTTGAATTCAGTTTGCAGATGAATTGATTTTGTTATTTGGGCATTTTGAAACATTTATTTTTCTCTTACCACTCTGACTCTTTCATTCTTAGTTATCCAAACCACCTATACCCTTCTTCCTTTTCCAGTTTACATTCACTTCATCCCTGGTTTGTTGATTCCTTACTCAAGTGTGTTTATTTAGATTCACTTTCCATTCCAATCAAGGATTATGATAGGCTTGTACAGCCTTAATTTCCTGTGCAATCTGGAACAGTTTTAAGATTGGGAGAGGGTACCATTGGTGAGTATGCCTACACAATAGGCACAAACTAGAACCAGGCAAATCAGGATTCTGGTCGTCCCAGGCATTACCTATGTTTGCTTCTTAAAATTTGATTAAAAATGTGAATAAGAAGATATTTTTCTCTCACTACCTAAGATTCACTAAATACATGCAATTTAATGAACTATCTTTTTTTTTTACACACCTTAACTAAAGGTGTGTAAATTTAAAGTATTTAAATATTTATTTAAATAAAGTATTTAAATCATTAAATACTTAAAGAAAAGTCTATTCTACTATACACTTAACTTTAAGGAATAGTAAGTTTAGTATCTATATTGGTTTTATGGATGTGTTTATGCAATTGTTTATTATGTGCTAAGTTCTTAAGTGCTTTGCAGATGTTTAATCCTTTAAGTATCACAATAACTGCATGAGGGAAATTCTGTTATTATCTCCATTTTATAGATGAGGAAACTGGGACACAGGGAAGTGAAATGATTGGCCAGATCATATATTAATTAAAAGACCCAAGTTTTATACCAGGTAATCTGGCTCCAGAGTCCTTTTAGAGGAATTATAAGGATGTAGAACAAAAAATAGTGTGGAGATATTTTAATAATTTTGGTGTCTGTGTAGGCAGACCTCTTTGAGGGCCCCCAATGATCTTTCCCTTCTGCTGTTCATGATTTTGTGTAATCTTCTCCTATTGGTTTATGGTAAACCTAATGAATTGACATCTTCACAATGTGGATTCTTCCTGCCTACAATAAGGTATATCTTTTTATTTATTTAGGTCTTCTCTAATTTTTCTTAGTAATGTTTTGTGATTTTTCACTGTTTTCACACTTTACTTTGTTGTTGTTGTAAATGGTATTTTTAAAATTTCATTTTATAATCATTCATTACTAGCATATAAAAATACAGTTGATTTGTATCCTGCACTTTTGCTAAGTTAATTTATTAGGTTTAGTAGCTTTTTGAAAGACTACAATGGACTGTCTACAAAGATAATCATGTTTTTGAGGTTAAAGGTTTTTGAGGTTAAAAAAAAAAATCATCTTTTTTTGTGTATTAATACAGTGAGTGCATTGATTGGTTTAGAATATCATAACAACAATCTTGCATTCCTGGGATTGGCCATGATGTATTATGCGCTTAATATATTCTTAAATATTATTTGCCAACATTTTTTTTTGCATCTATTTCTTTTTTTAAACTTTATTTATTTTTTGAGAGAGACAGAGCATGAGTGAGAGGAGAGCAGAGGAAGAGGGACAAGCAGACTTCCAGCTGAGTGGGGAGCCTGATGTGGGGCTTAATCCCAAAATCTGAGAGCATGACCTGAGCCAAAGATGCTTAACTGACAGAGCCACCCAGGTGCCCCTTTATGCATCTATTCCTTATGAAGATTATTTTGTAGTTTTCTTATAATGTCTTGGTCTGGTTTTGATATTAGAGTATTGTTGACCTCCAGAGTGAATTAGAAAATATTTCTTCCTTTTCAGTATTATGGAAAAGTTCATATAGAATTAGTATTATTTCTTCAGCAAATGTTGGGGTGGTAAACAAAATGGAGCCATCTAGACCTGGAGTTTTCTTTGTTGGACAGTTTTTAATTACTAATTCAAATCGTTTGAGAGATAAAGAGTTATAAAGTTATTTTATTCAGTGTGCTTTGATAGTTTGACTCTTTCAAGAAATACATTTCATCTAAGTTGTAGAATGTATTGACATAGTAGTTCACAATGTCATGTTGTTATCCTTTTAACATCTGCAGAACATGTAGTAACATTACCTCTTTTTTGATACTAATTTTTGTTCTTTTTTTCTTTTTTTCTTTGTCACTGTGCCTTAAGTTTTAATGACCGTCTCAAATTTGGCTTTGGTGGTTTTCTCTATTCTTTTCCTGTTTTCTATTTCTTTCATTTCTGCCATGATTTTTACTGTCTTTTGCTCTTCTTTTTGTGGTTTCTTAAAGCAGAAATGGAACAGTAGTCATTGATTCATGACCTTTCTGCTTTTTTCTGATACGTGTTTGGTGTTATAAAATTCCTTCTAAATTCAGTTTTATCACACCCCACAAATTTATGTTGTATTTTCAGTTCTATTCAGCTCAAAATACTTTTTAATTCCTGTTTATTTCCTTTCTTTTCTCCATGGACTACTTTTAGTTCCGAATATTTGTCCCCTCCACCGAGATCATTCTTTTATTTCCAATTTAATTCAGTTACAGTCAGAAAATATACTTTGTATTACTCAAATGCTTTTCAACTTATTGAGAATTGTTTTATGGTCATATGGTCTTTCTTGGTATATGCTTCAAGTGCACTTCAGGTGAAAAGAATGTGTATTCACTGTTGTTGGGTGGAATATCCTAAAAATATTAATCAGATTAATTTGGGGGTTCATAGTTTTCAACTCTTTTATATACTACTGATTTAAACAATTTGATTATGGTGTGTTTTGAAATAGTTTTCTTCATGTTTAGAGTTGCTGAGCTAATTGTATCTGATTTTATCAGTTTTAAAATTTCCAGCCATTATTTCCTCAAATATATTTTTGGTTTTACTCTCTTCCTTTCTTGGTGATTCCACCTGCCCTTGTATTTGACTACTTGATGTTGTCTCACAGCTCACTGATGTTCTGTTTATTTTTTTAAATTGTCTTTTTGTTTTTCATTTTGGGTAGTTTCTATTGCTATGTCTTCACGTTTGCTAATTTTTTTCTCAGTGTCTAATCTGTCATTGGTCCTATATAATTTATATTTTCTTCTCACACAGTATAAGTTTTTTCATCTCTGGTAGTTAAATTTTTTTTTAATCTTTCACACTGCTTTGGAGATATAAAAACTTGGGAAAATATAAAGCTTTGGAAAGTATGAAAACTGTTTTAAAGATCTTATCTGCTAATTTTAGTATCTGTCAGTTCTGAATCAGTTTCAATTGACTAATAAATCTCTTCATTATGTGTTGTATTTTCCTGCTTCTTTCCATACCTGGCAATTGTTGATTGGATAGCAGATATTGTGTTATTTTACCTTTTAGGGTACTGGATTTATTTGTAATATATATTCTAATTTCTGGGGACATCTGGATGGCTCTATCTGTTAAGCATCTGCCTTTGGCTCAGGTCACGATCCCAGAGTCCTGGGATAGAGGCCCACATCAGGCTCCCTGCTCAACAAGGAGTCTGCTTCTTCCTCTCCATCTGCCCCTCCCCTCCTGTGCTCTCTTTGTCTCTCTCTCAAATAAATAAATTTTTTAAAAAATTCTAAAAAAAAAAAAAAATTCCAGTTTCCAGAATGCAGTTAGGTTCCTTGGATCTTGATTCTTTTGTGTCTTGCTTTTAAGATTTGTTATGCAGCACAGGAGCAATGCTCAGTGTAGGGCTAATTATTCCCCAATAACTCAGCTAAGTCCGTTCTGAACACTGCTATACAAGACCTTGTGAATCTTGGGGTTTTTTGTTGGACTAGGTGGGAATAACCCTTTATCCCCATTGTAATATGAGTGATGGGTTATGTGATCTCTAATCCTTTTGGGTAATTCTTTCCTTGGCCTTGGGTTCTTCCCTCACACCCATGTGCTGATTAGAATTGTCAAGAATTTCCTTCTGGAAATTTCCAAAATTTGCTTTTGGTGTAACTTACTCTTCTCCTGTAGTTGGTCCTATAAATTCTAGCTAGTATAATCTCTCATATTTTCTGTTCTGTCTCTTCAACACTAAGAGTCCGTTGGGCTCTCCTGCCTTTCCCTACTCTGTATCAGGGCCTGGAAATTTTCAAGGTGATAGCTGGGGTAATGCTAGAGCTAAATTTGATTTCTGTTTCTCTAGGATCATTGTCCTTCATTTTCTGATATCTAGTGAATTGCAAAATGATATTTTATATACTTTGTTCTTTTTAAAAATGGTTTAAGGCAGGAGGGTAAATTTGATCCTGTTACTCCATCTTCACTGGAAGTGCAAGTCCCAGGCAAACATTTAAAAATTTCTGTGTACCCCCTGAAAGTATCTGGAGATATTCCTTTCCTTTACCCCTAAATAGTTCTCAATTCTAAGAACAAACACATTCTCTCACGTAACCATAGTTGAGTTGTCAAAATCAAGGCATTTTTTTTTTTTTTTAAAGATTTTATTTATTTGACAGCGAGAAACACAGCGAGAGAGGGGACACAAGCAGAGGGAATGGTAGCGGGAGAAGCAGGCTTCCCGCGGAGCAGGGAGCCCGATGCGGGGCTCGATCCCAGGACGCCAGGATCTGACCTGGGCGGAAGGCAGACGCTCAACGACTGAGCCACCCAGGCGCCCCAAAATCAAGGCATTTAACATTGATAATTATTGATAATAATTGCTGTCAATTGATATATCAATAATTAATTATTGATAATAATGTAGTATTATTTAACAATCTATATTTCATATTTAAATTTTATCAGTTGTCCTAATATTCTTTATAAGTATTTATAAGTATTTTCCCCCTTAGACCAGTATCTAATCTAGTGCCATACATTGCATTCATTTCTCTTGCCTTCCTCAAGATTCTCTTAATCTGAATTAGTTCTCAATTTCTTTTATCTTGATTTTGACATTTTTGAAGAGTACATTTGTTTTACCTGATATGTACCTTAATTTGCATTTTCTGATGTTTACTCAGAATTAAGTTAAATTTATACATAATTTTCAGGAATAACATTGAGTAATATTTTGGTTTTTTTTTTAAGTATAGTGTGTCAGGATGCACATGATATTGATTTTTTCAAGTATTAGGGATACGAATTTTGATCACTTGTTTAAGGTGATATCCGCCATATTTCTCCTTTGTATTTTTCTATTTTAAAATTAATTACAAGTGTATTATATTAAGTGGAATATTTTCTGCTAATTATAACTATATTTGCAAAGAAGCCTTACTTTAATAACAGGTGTATCTTTGAGTTTAGTATTTAGTATTAAAGCACATGTTTTATTTTAACTGTAAATAAATGAATTATTGAAGATAGGCTGTTAGTAAAAATTGGACAATTAAAACTCCAAGTGTATTTACTTAACATATAAACAAGGGAAAAAGGCATAATGAAATATACTAAACAAGAAAAATAAGGTCTTTTTTTTTTTTTAAGAAAAATAAGGTCTTATATGGAATAATTATATATTGTCTTTCTTTCTTAAAAACTTACTAGATTTCTAGTATGTGCAAGGCATTATCTTAGGTGCTGGGATCTAGGGTGAGCTTAGACAAATTCCCTGCTTTCATGGAGCTTGTTTTCTGATGTATGGAAGTAGACAATGAACAGGTAAGTAAATACTTCCTTGGCTGGCAGATTTGAAGTACATTGATAATAAAGTAATTCTCTTTCCATTTTGAAAGATTTTTAAACAAGGGAAAACAGCTTTCTGAAATGATTTGAATGGAAGCTTGCCTTGAAGTTGGGGAGCTGACATTATTCTCTCAAGATTTCTTCCAACTTGGAGATTTCATGCTAAGATAAAATAAGGTGCACATTGAAATAATGTCACAATTCTTTTTTTTTATAAATTTTTTTTTAATTTTAAGATTTTATTTATTTATTTATTTATTTATTTATTTAAATTTTTTATTTATTTTTAAGATTTTATTTATTTGATAGTGAGAAACACAGCGAGAGAGGGAACACAAACAGAGGGAATGGTAGTGGGAGAAGCAGGCTCCCTGCCGCGCAGAGAGCCCGATGTGGGGCTCGATCCCAGGACCCTGGGATCATGACCTGAGCCCAGTGCAGACGCTTAATGACTGAGCCACCCAGGCGCCCCAAGATTTAATTTATTTATTTGACAGGGAGAGATCACAAGTAGGCAGAGACAGGCAGAGAGAGGGGGAAGCAAGCTCCCTGCTGTGTAGAGAGCCCGATGCGGGGCTCGATCCCAGGACCCTGAGATCTTGACCCGAGCTGAAGGCAGAGGTTTTAACCCACTGAGCCACCCAGGCGCCCCAATAATGTCACAATTTGCTGAAGAGGGAGCAAATTTAGTAAGACATAAATTGTTGACCTTTCATCCCTTAATTGGGCTTTTAAAAAAATCTTCAAGATATATTAAATAATACTGGTTTCTCAAAGTAATACTAATAAGGATTATCATCGCTATTTCATGTCTACAACTATGTATATTTTTTTTAAGATTTTTAAATTTTTTTTAAGTAATTCTGTACCCAACCTGGGGCTTAAACTCTCAGCTCTAAAATCAAGAATGGGACACTCTACCAACTGAGCCAGCCAGGTGCCCTTACAAGTACATATGTTTTTATTATTTTGATACCTTATTGTTTTTATTTTAAAAATTTAAATCTTTTTATTTTGTACTAATTTTAAAATTACAAAAAAGCACAAAGAGTTCCCTTATGACCTTCACCTTCCTTCTTCTACTGTTAGTTAGCATCTTATATATCAATAATACAGTTTTCAAAATAGGACATTAATATTGGTATAATATTATTGGCTAAATTAAAATATGCCCAAACTGAAAGAAAATACAATAATATAATGGATATCCATGTTGATTTAGCAAATGTAAACATTTTATAATATTTCTTTGAATGCTTTGAAAAAATAAGGGTTGCTCATAAAGTTGGAGGCTTTTCTGCATTCCACTTCTATTCCCTTATTTCTTCCTCTGAGATAACTTCTATCTTCAAACTACTGAGTTTGTATGGATCCTTCACATTCATGTTTTTGTGCTTTTGCTGCATCAGCATATATACCCAAAGGTGATGGTTATATAAAAATATATATAAATGTAATATAAAATATTTTTAAACATATTTTTAAAGATGTATTTATTTATTTTAGAGAGAAAGTGTGGTGGGGAGGGGCCGAAGGAAAGGAAGAGAAAAACTGTAAGCAGACTCCACGCTGATCATGGAGCCTGACCCAGGGCTCCATCTCATGACCCTGAGATCGTGACCTTAGCTGAAACCAAGAGTCGAATCCTCAACTAACTGCACCACTCAAGCACCCCAATATAAAATATGTTTTTACTTCGTGTTTTATATTTTAAATTAATTTTGTATTTAATTTTGTATTCCCTAGGGTAAATACATAGTAGTGGAATAGCTGGGTCATAAGGAGTGAGCAATTTCTAACTCTATTAAGTACTGACTAAATGCTCTACAATATGGTTTTATCAATTTACAACTCTAAAGCAATGTAGGGAGAGTTCCAGTTTACTCCAATTTGCCTAACACAGTTCTTAGCTTTATAATGCTTCATATATTATAGTGACTAGTGGTGGTTATCAGTAGTTTAGTAATTATTATTGGACCCAAATTAATGTCATTTTAGTATTTTTAAAAATTTTACTAATAAATAACAATGAAAGATTTAGAAAGGTAAGTATTAGGAGCTTGCCTTGTTATTTGCTTCAACCTTTAATTAGTGGCCTATTGTAATGTAATTTTTAAGATTTATTCATTTATTTGAAAGAGAGAGAGTGAGCAAGAGATCGGGAGATGGGGAGGCAGAGGGAGAGGGAGAAGCAGACTCCCTGCAGAGCAGAGAGCCCAATGTGGGGCTGGATCCCCAGACCCTGGAATCATGACCTGAGCCAAAGGCAGACGCTTAACTTCTGAGCCACCCAAGCCCCTGTAATGTACTTTATTCTCCCATGTCACAAATGAATAAAATCAAAGGTAGATCCAGGTCTATCAGTTTCTTTTTTTGCCCTGTAACATCTTTATTGACATATAATTCACACACCATACAGTTCACCCACTTAACATGAAGAGTTCAATTGTTTTTAGTTTTATTTATTTAGTTTTATTTATTTAGTTTTATTATTTTAGTTTTATTTATTATTTTATTTATTTAGTTTTATTTATTTATATATTTACATTTATAGAACTATCACCACTATCTTAGAATACTTCTGTCACTCCAAAATGAAACCTGTTCTTATTAGCATCACCCTCCACTTCTCCTAGTCCTAGGAAACCTCTAACCTACTTATATAGATATGCCTATTTTGACTATTTCGTATACATGGAATCATAACGTAACTGGCTTCTTTGACTCAGAATGTTTTCAAGGTTCATCAGTGTTGTAGCATGTATCAGTACTTCATTCCTCTTTATGGCCGAAGAATATTTTATTTTATGAGTATACCACATTTTATTATCATTTCATCCTTGATGGGCATTTGGGTTGTTTCTTCTTTTTGGCTGTTATGAAAAATGTTGCTGTGAAGATTCATATACAAGATTTTATGTGGTTGTGTGTTTTAATTTCTCTCGAGTGTGTACCTAGGAGGAATTGCTGGGTTAAATGGTAAGTCTCTATTAGCCTTCTGAGGAACTGTCAGACTATTTTCCAAAGTGGCTGCACTATTTATATTCCCACCAGCACTCTATAAATGTTCAAATTGCTCCACACCCTGGCCAACATTTTTTTTATTGTCTGTGTTTTTGGTCACAGTATTTCTAGTGAGTATGAGGTGGCAGCTTATTGTGTTTTTGACTTGGGTTTTTTGAAGGCTATGTCGAGCACTGTTTTATGTCCTTATTTGCTATTTGTCTGTGTCTTTTGGAGAAATATGTAATGTACTTTTATTTGACTTGATTGCATTTATATAGAAACTAAAGAACATTTAGCTTTATGTAAAACTAGATAGTCACTCTGAAGAGTATATTATTCAAGTACTTATTGAATAGATATTGTTGCATAATGGAAAGTGGGCTTTGAAGTCACACAGACCTGTTACATCTGTTCGTTGGTGAGCTTAGGGCTGGCTACCAAAGCACTCTGAACTTGTAGGATGGTGTTGTGTTAATGACATAATGCGTGTGAGTACTGGGTACAGTGCTAAGTACCTGGTAGGGAGGCATAGTAATAATTTGAAACTATTATTAATCAAATGTTAAGCACAAATCAGGTTTTGAGAAGGCAAAGTATGCTGGAATCATAGAAGTGGCACTAATTTTACATGGAGGAGAGTCTAAGTATAACTTCATTTAGGGACTTAAAAGTTCTGTAGGAATTTGGATAACTGATGGGTACCTGTGAAGAAAGAGACACTGCATGTGCAATGATATGGAAAAGTAAGTGAGGAAATGGCCTCATTTGGGGAACTAAAAGCTCTGTATTTTTGGGATGGAAAGTGTGGGTGAGAAATTGTATGAAGGTTAGACAGGTAGAAATTCATTCACCAATTCATTCATTCAACCTATATTTTTGAATTGATAAAAATATGTCACTGCAAAGAAAAAATGTCATTGTGCTGTTAGCTTCTAGGTATTCAATGGTGAATAAGTCAAAGAATGAGTTAGTCAGGTTTGAGGAAAAGAAGGGAAATGTAGTGATCAAAGGGGAGAATGATATGCAGTAGTATTAGAGAAGTTGCAAGGGCCAGATCATTTTGTGTGCATGCTTATAAGTTTAGCACCAAAGTATAGAAGTAACCATTTCCCCTATTTATGAGTATTTATATAGATTTATTTTGTTTGTTTTTTTGGTTAGTAAAAACAATGGAATCTTCTTTGTACACAGGCAGAGTATGTCCATATTATGCAATGCTAAGCAAGAATATATGGACATGAAAAATTCTTCAAGAAATGAAGTAAAGCAGGAAACAAAATTACAGAATAATGAATAAAACATTACCTCTTTTGTGTTTAAAAAATCAACAAAACTAAAAACAAAAAGAGGAAAAAATTAACTTTTATTTTCTTTACATAAAGGATGACATTGGAAAAATTCAAGCGGAAAAGTGGCATGATCAGATTTGAAAAATGTCCCTGGTAAGGGTGTAGAGGATAGATTGTGTGTGTGTGTGTTTGTGTGTGTGTGTGTGTGTGTGTGTGATTAAGTACTAAGATATGCAAAGCGGTGGAAAATGGGTGGAAAAAATTCAATGCCCCTTTTCTCTCCAGTTCAAAAGCCTTTTTAGAATTATTTGAATCAGCATTTCACTTTCCTTTTTAATTTATCCCAAAGAAGTGGATGTCAGACAAAAATCAGAGCTCCAGTGTTGGGAGATGAGGTGTCCTTGGTGAGTAAGGTAAAAGGGTAAAGGAGAAAAAGAGACAAGAGGTTTGAGGAATAAAGAAGGGGCAAACTCATTTAGAGACATTTATTAGAAGTTATTCCTCTTTTTTGATTAAATTTTCACTCTGGATTATTTTGGGACAGTATTTACTAAATTGGCTCTATCCTTCCTACCCTACTCCCTCCAAATTCATCAAATACTAGCATCCCCACAAATAATATTGTTCTCATTTCATAAATTCTCAGCACCTTAATAATTGGCTAATATTAAGGAAATGTTGACAGAAATATTTCTGAAAAGTAGTTCTAAAGTACGACAAAGTGACATTTTAATATTTTGCCTGCTTTTCTCACAATCTTTTCTCAACTTACATTTACTTTTAGTGATCTCATTCATTTTCATGATTTTAAGTGTCATCTATTTAGTTAAGTACATCTATATAGTTTTAAGCACCATTTATAACAAATAAACATTTCCAGCCCTGATCCTTCCCCTAAACTCTGTATTTGTTGCCTATTTGACACAGCCATACACTTCAAACTTAACATATCCAAAACTAAGCTCCCAGTCTTTCCTTGAAACCTGTTCTTTCTTTAGCTTTTCTTATTTCAGGTTTTCCCTACATGGCAATTAAAATATTTTTCCTGTTATACAAAAAGCAAAAAGGCTCTAATTATGAATTAATATCAAGAAATTAATAACTTGACATTGGGAAATTAATATATACTAGGTTCAGCTCTCCCAAAAATTTCATGCATTTCCAGTTTCCTCATTTTACATTGTTATTTTCCATTTGCTGATCTCCCACAGCTATGGCCCTATCTCTTGCCTAAATTAGCAAAACACGCATACTTAAAAACAGTATTAAAAGGGAAGAAGTTGATTTATACTTCTTGCAAAGGTTTGTGAAGTATTTATGAGATCCTTCTTACCATCAATTTCTCTGGAGTTCTGGGTATAACTTTCCAAATGGGTTGGGGGCCTGAAAGATAGAATTAAAATGGTACAGTAACTTTTCAAATGTTCCTTCAAAAAATAAATTGTTTCTCCATTTTACTGATGCTAAATGATGTTGAGAAAGCAAAGTATGACATTCATACGGGGCTTTATAAGACTGTAGTGGAAAGGCTGGAAAAAGAAATAGGAAAACTATTAAAAATAATTTTGAGGGGCATAAAAATTGCTGTCTTCTCCAAAAAATGCTATAAGCTTGCATTTATTCATTCATTGAGACATTCGACAAACATTTATTGAGCATTTATTCTGTATGAGTTATTGGGACCACATAAGCATCATTAAGGCAGCTAAAAGTCTAAGCTTTTAACTTTCACACAGAAGAGAAATTGATTATGAATAAGTAGACAAAGAAATACATAATTTTAATGTGTGATATGTATTAGGATAGAGACAGAGAGACAAATAGCATAAGGTGGGAGAAAAATCTTTCTGATAAGGTAACTCTTAAAACTTTAGAACTTACAGGGCACATGGCTGGCCCAGTTGATATAGCATGCTTCTCTTGATTTGGGGATTGTGAGTTCAAGCCCCAGTTTGGGTATAGAGAATACTTGAGAAAAACAAACAAACACAAACACCTTTAGAACTTTCAAAAGTTCTGAAGAATGAATATTCAGCCATATTAGAGGAAGATAATGACAGTAGCATGAGTTTATGCAAATGAAAAGTAAACACTAGTAAGTAAGTGAGGTGGGAAAGAATTTGGGTTGTATGAGAATATTTGCTGCACATGCATACACATGTACTCTTTTTTCCCCTGTTTATTTTTTTTTTT
>CM053607.1:90068915-90127139 GCA_028646535.1 Procyon lotor
TGTGTGTGTGTGTGTGTGTGTACCACATCTTCTTTATCCAATCATCAGTCGATGGACATCTGGGTTCTTACCATAATTTGGGTGTTGTTGATAATGCTGTTATAACCCTGTTACATCAGGGTGCATATACCCACTTCAATCTGTATTTTTTTATCCTTTGGGTAAATACCTACTAGTGCAATCCTGGATCATAGGGTAGTTTTATTTTCGACTTTTTGAGGAAACACCATACTGTTTTCTGGAGTGGCTGCACCAGTTTGCATTCCCACCAACACTGAAAGAGGATTGCCCTTTCTCTGCATCCTTACCAACATATGTTGTTTCCTGTGTTGTTAATTTTAGCCATTTTGACAGATGTGAGGTGATATCTCACTGTACTTTTATAGTTCACTGATGATGAGTGATATCGAGCATCTTTTCATGTGTCTGTTAGCCATCTGGATGTCGTCTTTGGAAAAGTTTCTGTTTATGACTTCTGGCCATTTCTTAACTAGATTATTTGTTTTGTTTTTTGGGTGTTGAGTTTGATAAGTTCTTTATAGATTTTGGATACTAACCCTTTATCAGATATGTCATTTGCAAATATCTTCTCCCATTCTGAATGTTGCCTTTTCGTTTTGTTGATTGTTTTCTTCGCTGTCCAGAAGCTTTTTATTTTATTCTTTTGAGATCACTTTTTAAAATCTCTGGTTGTTTTCTTGTTAATCATTATATGGACAAGTTTATCATGATGTACTTCTTTCTTGTTCTCAAGAATAAATAGAGCAGGAAAATAACCTTGTTTTCAAAGAGCTTATAAATACACTTAGAGAGATAAGCTTAACTTATATGGAATAGCAGTGAATGATAGAAGCAAATGGTATATAATCAAGGACTACAGTGTATAGCATGGGACTGTGATAGTTAAGTGGAAAAAGAAATCAGAGTATTCTTAATTTTAAGAAAGGTTATTTGGAAGAGGTAGTTTCGGATTAACTTTGAAGTTTGGTTTTCAAGTAAGTGAAAATCCCTTCAGATGATTGTAACGTCATAAGCCTGGTAAGAGGTGAGAATGAACCTGGAGTTTTTAAAGGGGATTCACATACTGGGGAGAGGGGAAGAAAACTGTAAATATAGAATGGGCTTGGAAGTAGGGAGACCAATTCAAAAACAGTTGGAGCAAATCAGATTTTGAGGGACTAAATTGAATTAGTGCCATCCTGAAAGGAAGATGATGTTGATTCTGAATATAAGGAAAAGGTAAAGAAGAATGAGTTAAAGAGTATCATGGAGGGCTGGGAGTATAATGGTATCACAGAAAAATTTGTAGGAGAAATTGATGCATTTTATATTTAATATAATAGTCCTATATCTAATTGGAAATGTCCGTTTGTCCAGTGCTGTATGGGTTGGATTGAATCCCCCAAAGAAGTCCCAATCCCCAGCACCTCAGAGTGTGACCATATTTGGAAATGGTGGAATTACAAATGTAGCTAAGATGAAGTCATACTGGAGTAGCATAGACCTTAATCCAATATGACTGGTGTCATAAGAAGAGGAGAAGACACTGAGTCAGGGACACACAGAGAGAAGGTGTCCATGTGATGATGGAGTCTGATATTGGAGTGATGCATGTACAAGCCAAGGACTCCCAAAGATTGTTAGCAAATAACAGAGATGAGAGAAGGCAGGGAAGGATTCTCCTCCACGGGTTCATAGGAAGCATGACCCTTCCAACATCTTAACTTAAAAGTTCTACCCTTCAAAATGGGAGGCAATAAATTTCTTTGTTAAGCCACCAAGTTTGTGGCACTTTATGGTAGCCACAAGAAGCTAAAACAGATGCTGATACCGTTCTTTGATTTTTCTTTTAAGATTTTATTAATTTATTTTTGAGAGAGAGTGTGAGCAAGCAAGGAAGAAGGGCAGAGGGAGAGAGAGAAGCAGGCTTGCCGCTGAGCAGGGTGCCCAATGCGAGACTTGATCCCAGGACCCTGGGATCATGACCTTAGTCAAAGGCAAATACTTAACCAACTGAGCCACCCAGGTGCCCTGAGTTTTCTTTTTAACCAGCCCCTTCCCTCTACTTTCTTCTTTGGAAAAATTTACAAATACAACATATAAATCAATATATGCAGTCAAAAGTGGAGAGAGTAGTTCATTAAATTTTTTCATATCTGTGTATTTACTAGTGTTTTTTATTCTCTATCATCATCATTCTGAAATGGTATTTTCATACAGGCTAAATAAGTTCATTAGATTATGCATTGTTAGCTCATTGGAGCATGTGCTCTGCATACATTTTTGGGAATAGTTAAAGATAGCAATATATCTTTTCAGCTTATCTGGCAATCTAAAATTCCATTGCCTACCTTTTCAAGAATATCAGATGTCAGAATGAAATGGCAACTCAGCCATGTGGATTAGGAAGAATACTGGGATCACAAAGTAAGCAAAGCAAGCATAGGTCTCAGAGCATATGCTCAAATGCCTTGAGGACCTGCTATAATAAAAGGAAATTTTAAAAAGGAGGGGGGAGTAGTAAATGTCCCTGTCACTTTCTCCATAGAGGTCCTGTATAAGGACTTGTATTAACGCTTTTGTTTCCAATGACAAATTCAGTATTTTAATTATTGAAATGACATCAAGGTTGTATCTCATTTTGAACGCGGTTCCCTTTCTCCTTAATCTGCTTTTCTGGCTTGGTTTCTGATATATTTATATATGTAAATTTTTCGCAGGGGAATATCTCCTCTCTTTTTTTTAATTTTTAATTTTATTTATTTATTTTTTCCCTTATAAGTTTTGGGGATCAGTTAGACCACCAAATATTTTACATAATTTGGAAAGTAAAACTATCTTAAGTCCATGTGAACATATGATTTTTGGCACTTGTACTGCCCAAGCCACAACTTTTCATTCTTTTTAAGTGAAATATAGACTTTGAGGCTTATTGACCTTTGAATACAAGTTCCTTTTCCCAGAAGAGTATACACTGTCCATTTCGTTCCCATGAAAAACTCTCCCTTGAACATATTGGCAAAGAGTAGTCCTCATTTCCTTAAAAAATTAGTTTTTTTATCAATTGTGAAATTTGAGTGACTCTACACTTCTGCTGGTTCAGATGATTTCTAGAATTGGTATCTTGTGGCAGAATTAATCACAGCAAAAGAAAATGTGCCAGTGTGGACAATTGTAGGCAGAAAAGGAGCCAGAGAACTCAATTTGTGTAGTGTATTAATAATATACCTAATTTATAGTACTTAATATCCTTACTAATTTGACTAAAATGCCCAAAGATTTTAATATTCACTGTTAATAAGATGTCATAAGCCTGTTTATGTGAGTGCTTAACATTTCTTGATGTATTAGTTGTTTTATATAAAATCTCAGTTGGCTGTAATCCCAGTTCACATTTGCCTTATTCAGATTCTAGTGTTTATTTTTTTAAAAAATGAAGCAAAAATGTGATTAATGGCTTATCTGGTTAAGAACATAAGGAAGATTTTGCTTAGAAAAAAAGTTTTTCTTTCTGAATTTCTGTATTTCATAGATTGATCCATATGAAATTATCATTTGTGTGGGTTAAAGAGACAATTTCCTGTGGCTCAACTTATTACTTAGTTTAGAATAATAGATTCTCTATGTAAGACTGTAACATATGAGCGATAAAATAACAGTTTATTCCACTTATACATCTTTTGGCATAATTAGAATGGATTTTCATATTTGAAAGGTAGCTTTTTTCTTTTCAAAGATTTTATTTTTAAGTAATATCTGTACCTATATGGGGCTGGAACTCAGAAACTATAGATCAAAAGTCACATTGTTCCACCAATGAACCAGCTAGGTTCCCTGAAAGGTAGCATATTTTTAAAAAATTTCTTAAGTTAATTAATTTACTTTAATTTATTTTTTAAAAAGATTTTACTTAATTGCGAGAGAGAGTGAGAGAATGAGCACCAAGAGGGGAGGGGCAGACGAAAAGGGAGAAGCAGACTCCCACTGAGCAGGGAGCCCAATGATATGGGGCTCCATCCTAGGACCCCAGGATCATGACCTTAGCAGAAGGCAGTGCTTAACTGACTGAGCCAACCAGGGGCCCCTTATTTTTTTTAATCTTTAACTAGGCTCAGCGTGGAGCCCAAAATGGGGTTCAGTTTCATAACCATGAGATTATGACCTGAGCTGAAACCAAGAGTGGGGTGCTTAACTGACTGCCCACTCAGGTGTCCCAGGGTAATTTATTTTTAAATCCATTGCTTAATTTATCTTATAGTTTAAGGTTAATTAAGATTATAAAATGACTGTTCCATAGCTGATGACAGTAGTATTCTGTATGTATAAAAGTCACCTTGGGGTGCCTGGCTAGCTCAGTCTGAGGAACATGCAACTGTTGATCTCAGGGTCGAGAGATCAAGCCCCACATTGGATGTAGAGATTATGTGAATAAATAAACTTGAAAAAAAAAGGCCACCTCTTACTCCTTAAGCAGATATTTGTTCAGTTATGAGAAACAAAAAAAGATAGAAAATCAAAATTTTATTAGCCTCATTATGAAATTAGACTATTAAACCAACATTCTGGAAATATGTTAAACTAAATTAACTTTATTTGAACAGATACAAAACTGCTTTCTAAGGGGGAAACTCTGTTTTTTTCCATAAGAACTTGTGCATTTTGGGGCACTTGGGTGGTTCAGTTGGTTAAGTGTCTGTCTTTGGCTCAGATCATGATCCAGGGGTCTTGGGATTGAGCTTCTCCCTCTCCTTCTGCCCCTCCCCCTGCTTGTGCTCTCTCCCAAGCATGCTCTCTCTCAAGTAAATAAATAAAATAAAAAATTACACAACCCTGCTAAACTCTGTTATTTAAAAAAAAAAGAACTTCTGCAGTTTTTCACTGCATAAGTGGGTGGTTTTTCAACTAGATAAAACTACATCAGATTTGAATTTTCATATCAAAACACCCACTTTCCCTAGTATTTATAACATAAATTTTTGTTTTGTCTGCATCACAGAACACCTGCACAAATGACATTTCTTAGCAATGCCTCTCTTGGAGTTTTAGAAAGGGTTATCTGAAAGGATGTTAACCATTCATCCTTCTAGGATAGCCTTTCTCTTATATCTAATTAGATTAGGGTCCCTGGAGACCAGTGAACCTGGCTCTACCAACTTCACTGCAGTGTGGGGCATTTGGCATGTGGGAGGAAAAAAGGGGTGCTTGGAAGGGGCACCTAGCTCCCTCCCCTAGAGGCACAGGGTGGCTGAGGGAGTGGTGGAGTCTTTGCAAATGGCTTTCTTGCTGGCCACTTGCAAAGTGAGGAGAGCCCAAGGGTCTGGAAAAGGGGTTTCTGAAAAAATCCCTCATCCCTGTATCCTTGGGGTCCCTGCTGCCTTTCCTGGCTGGGCTGAGGTATGGGCACCAACGTCACTCTCTCCCTACCTCCTTTCCACTGCCTTCTCGAGGTTCAGATTCAGGATTTGTTCCTGGTGTCGAAGACTTTGCTAAGAAACTTACAGGGGCTCATGCTTATCTACAAATCTTGATAGAATATTTAAAGCTTTTTGATGACAAACTTCAAAACTGAAAAAATAAACAGAGAAAGAAAATTGAAACTCTCAAACAAACAACAACTAGCATGGTAGCATCGATTAAATGCTGCATTGTGTTGCAGCAGATTACTAAAAGTACTATTAAGTTTGTAGATGCAATATATCAATCTAGCCCCTTGGAACCTGTGATCAAAACAATGCTTACCCTGAACCTGGTCGGTTGTATGAGTCAGAGCCATGCTTGTCTTCCCTACCATTTGGACCTGTGTTAGCTACCTTGGGACATCATCGGACTACAACACCAACATGCAATGGGCAATTACCACCTGGTAGCAGTTTGACTTATCCAAGCCATGTCAACTTGTCTCCAAAGTAATACAGCTTTCAAAGACCCAGTTTATAGCTGTATGTTTCCTTTTGTTTTACTCCTAGCTCAGTTTCCTTTCCTCCCTCCAACCCCTTTTTTCTTCCTTTCATATATTATTATACTAGGAGTTGGTAAAAATGATTCAGTCCCTGGCCTGTCCTAACACAGTCTAATACAGGGTGACGTACTGAGACATGCAAAGAAAATGTTATTCCAAGTCCCTATGTAAAAACTTGATGATAAATTCTGTACATGATTTGTTAGAAGAAGTTTGTTTCTCTTAGCACACAGACATGCTTACTACTACTAAATAATAAGTATAATGGAAAACTAAAAATAAATAACTTCTTTGCTGGTTTAGGTCATTATTTTTCTTATGTAACAAGAAGTTTAGAGGTAGCCAGTCCAAGGGCAGGTGTAGTGTCTTCTATATTTCTGCTCTGCTTTGCTTAGCATGATGCTCTCATTCTCTTTCTTGTTACTTTGTACCCAGGATGGCTGCTACATTTCCAGGCATTACATTTACTTTCCAGACAGGAAGAAGAATAAAAAGCCTCATTTTTTTTGGGCTTTCTTCTGTTCCCTACAAAAAAGGGAAGTTTGCATGAGGGACTTTTTCCTATGTCTCATTGTCTAGAATTGTATTTCATGCCTCAGAATATTTTCGTTTTCTAATCATTATAGTAGAGAAAAGCCAGTGTAAGAGGCATTGAAACGGGTATTGAGTGACCCCGAAAAAGCAAATGATAAATCATTCAAGACTAATAAATTCTAGGTGAATTGCCTTGACCTTTGCATTTCCAAAACCAGTTGTGTTTTGAATAACATCAGATTCCAAAAGAAATCCAGGAGAGGATATTTGTAAATGACATTTCTGATAAAGGGTTAGTATCCAGAATCTACAAAGAACTTATCAAACTCAAAAAAAAAAAAAAAGAACTTATCAAACTCAACTCTCAAAAAATAAATAACCCAATTAAGAAATGGGTAAGAGACATGAATGGACAACTTTTCCAAAAAAGACATCCAGATGGCCAACAGACACATGAAAAGATGCTCAACATCACTCATCATCAAGGAAATAAAAATCAAAGTTACAATGAGACACCATCTCACACCTGTCAAAATGGCTAAAATTAATAACACAAGAAGCATCAGGTGTTGTTGAGGATGTGGAGAAAGGGAACCCTCTTGCACTGTTGGTGGGAATGCAAACTGGGGCAGCCACTCTGTAGAATAGCATGGAGTTTCCTCAAAATAGAACTAACCTATGATCCAGGTATTGCACTAGTAAGTAATTACCCAAACGATACAAAAATACAGATTTGAAGGGAAGGGATATATGCACCTTGATGTTTATAGCAGCATTATCAATAATAGCCAAATTATAGAGAGGGCCCAAATGCCCATTGACTGATGAATGGATAAAGAAGATATGGTATTTATACACAATGGAATATTACTCAGCCATCAAAAAAATGAAATCTTGCCATCTACAATGACATGGATGGGGTTAGAGTGTATTATGAGATAAGTCAGCCAGAGAAAGACAAATACCATATGATCTCACTCATATGTGAAATTTTAGAAAGCAAACAAATGCACATATGGGAAGGGGGAAAGAAAAAGGAGAGAGGGAAATAAGCCATAGGAGACTCTAAATGATAGACAACAAACTGAGGGTTGATGGAGGGAGGTGGGTAGGGTTGGGCTAGATGGATGATGGGTATTAAGGAGGGCACTTGTAATGAGCACTGGGTGTTGTATGGAAGTGACGAATCCTTGAATTCTACTCCAAAAACAGTCAATATTGTAGTGTATGTTAACTACCTAAAATATAAAAATTTAAAAAAGGATAAATAGCTTATGTAAGAAAATAAAAAGAAAGTGGAGATCGAACAGAAAAACAGAAGAAATCCAGTTATTGGTGGAATGGTAGGGTATATAAGCAAAAGAAATTTCTCTTTTTTAAACATAGACAAACTGATTTCTGAAAACCATATTTTCTATAAAAAATGAGAAGTTAGAAGAAGGAGGCAAAACAGACATACTAGGACCAACTCTAAAAAGTTAAGACTTTAACACGTGTCCCTGTGACGAGCGATCCGAACTCTCCTCAGTATATAGCTAAAGATGAAGACGTACAGAAGAATTCGGGCTTGAAAATGGAGATGTATGAAACCCTCAGAAAAGTGGGAGAGGGAAGTTATGGAACAGTCATGAAGTGTAAACATAAGGATACTGGGCAAATAGTGGCCATTAAGATATTTTATGAAAAACCGGAAAAATCTGTCAACAAAATTGCAATGAGAGAAATAAAGTTTTTAAAGCAATTTCGTCATGAAAACCTGGTCAATCTGATTGAAGTTTTTAGGCAGAAAAAGAAAATTCATTTGGTGTTTGAATTTATTGACCACACGGTATTAGATGAGCTACAACATTATTGTCATGGACTAGAGAGTAAACGACTTAGAAAATACCTCTTCCAGATCCTTCGAGCAATTGAATATCTTCACAATAATAACATCATTCATCGTGATATAAAACCTGAGAATATTTTAGTATCCCAGTCAGGAATTACTAAGCTCTGTGATTTTGGTTTTGCACGAACGCTAGCAGCTCCTGGGGACATTTATACAGATTATGTGGCCACACGCTGGTATAGAGCTCCAGAATTAGTGCTAAACGATACCTCTTATAGAAAGACTTCCCATATGCAAGATCATGTCATCTGTGAATAGAGATAATTTTACTTCTTCTTTTCTGGTCTGGATGCCTTCTGTTTCCTTTTCCTCCTAATTTCTCTGGCCAGAACCTCTAGCACAATGTTGAAAAGAAGTGATGAGAGCAGACATCCTTGTCTTGTTTCTAATGTCAGGGGAAAAGCATCCAATCTTTTCCTATTAAGTTTGTTGTTAGCTCTGGGTTTTTCATAGATACACTCTTTCAGGTTGACAAAATTTCCTCTTATTCCTAGTTTGTTGAGAATTTTTATTATGAAAGGATATTGGTCAAATGCTTTTTCTGTACCTGTTGAGATGATCGTTTGCATTTTATTTTTTTAATCTATTAATATGATGTATCCCATCAATTGATTTTGCATATTGAACCAACCTGTGTTTCTGAAATAAATCTCACCTGATCATGGTGTAAAAAAAAAAAAAAAGTTAAGACTTTATTAAAATCTTTCCTTTCTGGGGACCTGGGTGGCTCAGTCGGTTGAGCATCCAACTTTTGCTTTCCACTGAGATCATGGTCTCAAGGTCATGAGATTGAGCCTCATGTCAGGCTCTGTGTGCAAAGAGAAGTCTGCTTAAGACTCTCTCTCCCTCTGCCTCCCACTTGTGTGCACACACACACTCTCTGCTACCGAGATAAATAAATCTTTAAAAAAAAATCTCCTTTTAACATAGCCCTCTAAACATTCTGAATTTCATTACCTTAATGAAGGTAGGTGTTTATCCTTTGGTTGTTTTAAAAAAATTTTTAAAAAAATCATTCATTCATTCATTCATTCAGAGAGTGAGAAAGAGAAAGAGCGTGCAAGATGAGGGACCAGCAGAAGGAGAGAAAGAATCTCCAGCAGACTCTGCCTTAGCTAAGAGCCCTCCTCAGGGCTTGATCTCACCACCCATGAGAAAATGACCTGAGCAAAAACCAAGAGTGGATGCTCAACCAACTGAGCCATCCAGGTGCCCAGAAATAAGAAATCCTGAATTGAGAAAGAGAATTTTGTGCAGTAGCATATGATATAGTATTGATCTTAAATAGAATTTTATGTGCCTGGTTATATACTGAGTCTTACTTGATTAATATATGTAATCTTGTTTGATTTATCTACAATAGTTGCAGGTTGGTAGGTTGGTGCTCCAGGAAGCAGGATTAATATGAGGAATGTTTGCTAGTGAGAACTTGTGGAATTTATATGTATGGTGGGAGGGAACGAATCAGGATTAGGCCAAAGGAGAAATAGGGCTTTGATGCAATCTGAACAAAGTCTTCAGTCAATCCATGGGGAGGCTATTCGAGCTGTTCCAGTTTATAAGGAGGCTAGATCTTTGTACTCCTTCATTTACCAGTCATTTAATGACGGCTGTCCCCAGGAGGAGGTGTGATCTTGAGCAAATTGATCTACAGAACAGAGTAATTCCCAGAGAGGACTGAGAGCAGCTGGGGAATAAATTTTTTCAGACCTTCAGTTCACTGTTGTGACTATGAGAAAAATCAGATTTAATTCATAAATTTCCTACAGTTTTTAGAAATATTACCTACAATAAGTGCCGTATCTACTGATAAATGTTCTCACTTAAGGATCTGGAGTTGGACTGTTAAAGGTGACTTATTCCAATTCAAGATAAAGTGTTATTTCTCTCTGTCACCATACAACATTATTATAGTATTATTATTTTTATTCCCTATGCTGTACTTTTCATTCCTATGATTTATTTATTTTAAAACTAGTCGTTTGCACCTCTTAATTTCCTTCACCTATTTGACTCATCCTCCCAATCCCTTTTCTTCTGGCAACCACCAGTTTGTTCTATTTCTGATCCCATCTCTCTTTGCTTTTGTTGTTGTTCATTTGTTTTTTAGATTCCACATGTAAGTGACTCATATGGTATTTGTCTTTCTGTGTCTAATTTATTTCAGTTAATATGATATCCTGTAAGTCCATCTATGTTGTTGAAAATGACAAGGTCCTATTCTTTTTTTAAGACTAATGTTCCATATATATACCATATCTTCTTTAGCCATTCATGTATTGATGGCTCCCATATTGTGGCTATTGTAAATAATGCTGCAAAAACATAGAGGTGTATATACCTTTTTGAATTAGTATTTTTTGTTTTGAGTAAAAACCCAGTAGTGGAATTACTAGATCATATGGCATGTCTATTTTTAAGTTCTTGAGGAAACTCAATACTGTTTTCCATAATCATTGCACCAATATACATTCCTATCAGAGGTTCGTGAGGGTTACCCTTTTTCTACATCCTTACCAACATTTGTTATTTGTCTTTTTGATACTAGCCATTCTGGTTAGTGTGAGCTGGTATCTCACCATGGTTTTGATTTGCATTTCCCTGTGATTAGTGGTGTTAAGCATCTTTTACAGGTCTATTGGCCATCTGTATGTCCTCTTTGGAAAAAGGCCTATTCAGGTCCTCTGTCCATATTTAAATCAGATTATTTGTTGTTTGGGTATTGAATTGTATAAGTTCTTTAAATATTTTGGATATTAACCTCTTATCAGATAATTCCTTTGCGACTATCTTTTTCCATTCAGTAGGTTGCTTTTTGATTTGTCAATGGTTTCCTTTGCTGCGTAAAAGCTTTTCAGTTGGATGTAGTCCTAATAGTTTATTTTTGTTTTTGGTTTCCTTGCCTGAGGAGACATATTCATAAATACGTTGCTAAGGATGATGACCAAGAGAGTACAGTCTGTTTTCTTTAAGGAGTTTTATGGTCTTGGGTCTCATATTTAATTCTTGAATCTCTTTTGAGTTTATTTTTTTGTTTGGTGTAAGACAGTGGTCCATTTTCATTCTTTTAAACATAGTTGTCCAGTTCTCCCAACTACATTTATTGAAGAGACTTTTCCCTGTTGCATATTCTTGCCTCCTTTGTTGTAGGTTAATTGACCCTATTAACACGAGTTTATTTCTGGGTACTCTCTCCTGTTTTCATTGATCTTTGTGTCTATTTTGATGCCAGTTCCAAACCGTTTTGATTACTTTAGCTTTGTTGTATATCTTAAAATCTGGGACTGTGATGCCTCTAGCTTTGTTCTTTTGCAAGATTGCTTTAGCTATTCAAGGTCTTTTGTGGTTCCATACAAACTAGTGTTATTTATTCTGGTTCCGTGAAAAATATTATTGGTGTTTTCATAGGAACTGCACTGATTCTGTAGATGGCTGTGGGTAGTATGGACATTTTAATGATATTATTTCAATCTTTGAGCATGATGTATTGATGTATCTTTCCATTTGTTTTTGTTTCTTCAGTTTCGTTCATCATTGTCTTACAGTTTTCAGACTACAGGCCTTTCAATAAGTTGGTTGAATTTATTCCTAGGTGTTTTGTTTTATTTTATTTTTTTGTTGCAGTTGTAAATGGGATTATTTTCTTAATTTCTCTTTCTGCTACTTCATTATGTAGCATTAGAAGCAGTAGAAGCATTCTCATTCCCTTGTCCCAGCTCATATATTAATTGGCCTCTAATTAATTAATTATTTTAAATAATCTCTTCATCCAGCGTGGGACTGGAACTCACAACCCCGAGGTCAAGAGTTATATGTTCCTCCGACTGAGCCAGCCAGGTGCCCCATTAATTGTCCTATATTAAAAGAGTCTTCCCTCAGTCTCACTTCTTTCTCATGGAATGGAAGCTTACAAAGGAGAGAATCTGTCTTGGTTGTCTTCCATGCCTTTGGATAAGCTTTTTAATTTATTTTATTTCATTTTTCCCCTCTCAAAGTTATCAGAAACAATATTTATAGAATAGAGCAGCTATATGACTGGACATGGTAGGGGATCAGACATGGTAGGAGGTATCCTCTGGAACTTGTATTGACTGCAAGAACAACAGTTAGATGTGTTAAATTTAGACTTCACTGATTTGACGCTTGGAATAATCTGCATTTTAAATCTATGACCAATTTGTGAGAATATGGGATCATTAAGAGAATAGATTTAGGAGCATGGATTTTGATGAAAGTAGAGTATAATGGACATACTAGTTATATAGGAGTTTCACATATCCTGTAGAGTAGAGTGTCTCACATATCTTATACAGCAGAGTTGTAGATTTTGGAGTGTAAATCCACAAGGCCAAAAGTGATTGTCAACCAGTAGTGGTTGACAACGCATTTTACTCAGCTGACTGAGGTGACTAACTTCTTGGTTCATATACTCTTAGTCTGGATCATTGGTAGATTGGGTAGAATTTTTATATTAGGTGTTTTCTTCTCTCTTTCACTTTTTTCCTTCCTTTTTGACTATTTTAAGACATAATCAGAGTGAAAAGATAGAAATGGTACCTATATAGGCCTGCCAAACTTTTTAGCATTACTATTAGTAATTTAATTGATGTAGCGTTCTTAGAATAATAATTCTCACTTCTACCTTTATGTAACACTAAATGTTTTGCATCCCTTTGTCTCTTAGGAGATTGCATTTACCAGGTTAGCTGTGTTTTTTACAGGTTAGTTTCAGAAGCAATTTTATCTGAGATCTGATGAAATGATTGGGTTTAAACCTGAAACAAATTGATTTTTTTTTGTTTTTGTTTTTGTTTTTTAATTTTAGTTGATCACTCCATGCCTATGGCATCAAAAGTGATGCTTTGGGTTTTATTTAATGACCATAAAATTCAAAAAGAGGTCCAGAAATGTATCTGGTAACAATTGATTATATAGGAATGCTCATTCCCTGAAACTATAAGGGTATTGTATGAAATCTCTAAACTGTTAGAGTCTGTACCTAAGTGAAACAATTAGCAGACAAAGACACTGTTGTGTATTATAGTCTAATAACCTTTATTTTACCTTGTAGAAAAATTATATCACGTTTCACTAATTCATATATGAGCTAATTTTTTAAAACAATTTTTAAAATTTATTTGAGAGAGTGAGAGAGCCAGCACAAGCCAGGAGGGAGGGGCAGTGGGAGAGTGAAAAGCAGACTCCTCACTGAGTAGGGAGCCTGATGTGGGGCTCCATTCCAGCACTTCAGTACATGACCTGAGCCAAAGCCAGACGCTTAACCAACTGAGCCACCCAAGCGCCCCTCAGCTAATTTTATATTAAAAAAATAACCCATCTGAAAAAATACACCCTAAATATGGTCCTTTAAACAAATGAACCCTTAGAAATTCTGTTCCAAATAATTTAACATTGCTGTGTTCAGCTAATATTGAGAAGACTTTTCCATTAAAAATTTACCTATTTGCAAAATTATGTTTACATACTGGGTTTCAGCTTATAGAACACTCGGCATATTTTCTGGTAATTATTATAGTAGTTCTATGAAATGGTTAAGACAGTTATAGTATTGTCCCTAACTTATAGACAAGTGATCTGAGGCATATAGGTAAGAAATGGTAGATCTCCTCACTCCTGTGAGTGGTCTTTCTATGACATTATAGTATTTACTGTGGATGATCAGTTTTTTTTTTATTTCAGTAGAAGTTAAGCAGAATTTTTCTCTGTCTCTGCCTTGAACCAGCAAAATCCCTTTTTGAAAGGCAGAATAGGTGTTATAGGTTAGATATAAGAGTGCAGATCTTCATCAGAGTGGCAAGAACTATAAATTGGTAAGGTGATCTGATCTGGGCAGCATATCTATGATAAGTAGACTATATCATTAAATAAGTCCAGTTTTCATAAGCAGTAAATTAACAAGGAAGCAAGAAAGCTTTACTGATGATGGTAATACCAGGACTAAATTTCAAAACTCCAGAGAGCATACCCTCATTGTATTCTCTATGAATGTTATCCTCTTGAGTTGTGCAGTATGACGGTACTTTATGATATATTAAGAATACTAAAAGAGAGTAGTTATTCAGTGAAGAATCTCTGAAGACTGAGGCCTTTTATTCTGGCTAACTGTGATAATCAGTAAGTCATTTTCCCAGACAGAATCTTTTGGTTTTAAAAGACTGAGGTCAACTCTCACAGCTGTAGTTTCTCCAGGGAAAAATTGTCCTTATACTTAGCCAAAAGCCTTTCACATCAATATTTGAAGAGAGAGAAAGAACCATGTCCTGCAGTCAAATGGAGTATATCAATGCCCCTTAACAAACACAGAAAGGTTGGCTTCTTACATGCTGAACTGTGTTTGGCAAGGTGACAGGAGTTCAGAACACCAGACTCCTTATCATATCTTTATGTGATTTTTGCACTTCAGTTTTTCTAAATTCAAAATAGACTGTAAAGGTAGCTCACAGTTGGCTCTGAAAATTTCCAGTTATGGCTTAGATCAAGTTGAAATATCCTGGGATGATTTTTAAATGATTCATAAGTTCAAGCTTTTCACAATGTTAACATTTCTATTTGACACAGAAAATCACTCTTTTTGAAGTTGATGATTTATTTTGATTTGAAATTACAAATCCCAAAGATAATTTTCTTACCATGAACATTGTATTGTTTGGCAGGTGGCTTTCCCTTAAGATTACTTAAAACTCTCTTATCCTTAATTGAATATGTTACAGCATAGAAGTCCAGTAAGACATACTTCCAGAAATTATTTGCATTTGTGGATTATGTTTAACCCCTTTTAGATTTGATGAAAGGAGTCAATAATAAAATAAGCTCAAATGCATTTTCAAGATGTTGAAACACTCATTGCCAAAAAGAATAAGAAGTATTGGTCTGAAATGAAATAAGAATAAACTTTGCATTTTTATACCTAAAAGTGTCATTTTGGGGGGAAAAGATGAGGATTTAAAAGACTCATATTAGTGCTAAAATTTTTTTTTTACTTTGCTAATGCTAACTTTAAAATTTACCAGAATAGCATTATTTGCAGTGTAGGCATAAGGGATATGTAACTTTCCAAGCATGAAAGTTTGTTATCATGAGCACTGAGTAATGTATAGAACGATTGAATCACTATATTATACATCTGAAACTAACATAACACTGTATACTATACTGGAATTAAAATTTAAAAAATGAAAAAATTGAAAAAAAAGAATTTGGAGCTCTTACTACAACCTGTTTGCCATAGATTAAGCCATTTTAGTATTTCATGTCGACCTAAATATAGAAAAATAGGCATACCAGCAGTTGAAACAGTGTATATTTATATTAGTAACATATTATAGTATTCTCTATTTTTTCTCCAAAAAGATGGAGAATTAGATATTTCATTTACATGAGAATTATAATATTTTTATCCATGGTTTAGCATATATTTGCAGAACTAGAGTATAATTAGTATTTAACATGAAAACTGCTTTGAATATAATTTAATATATGATGAATCAGAAATTCTGGCAGGCTCCTGCATTGACTTGGGTACATCTTTATAAAATACCATGGAAAGATGCAGGTTGTGTTAATTTTATATTTTGAGTTTTGGGCAAACTGGGGTTTATTATGTATTCCTTCTACATTCTTTGATGCCAAATTTACAGAAAAAAATTATTTTTATTCAGTGATATTTAAAAGCTTCCTTTATTTTTTTTAAAAGATTTTATTTATTTATTTGTCAGAGAGAGAAAGAGAGAGAGAGAGAGGGAGAGAGTGCACAAGCAGAGGCAGAGAGTGGCAGGCGGAGGCAGAGGGAGAAGCAGGCTCCCCGCTGAACAAGGAGCCCGATGCGGGACTCGATCCCAGGACGCTGGGATCATGACCTGAGCCGAAGGCAGCTGCTCAGCCAACTGAGCCACCCAGGTGTCCCTAAAAGCTTCCTTTAAAAAAAAAAAAACTTCTCTGCTGAAATAGGATAGCTTTATTTGGTTTTAAAATCACATTCATAAGTGACTTCTCTCCTGGAGTGAAAACTGTAGACCGAGTTGTCTTTTTGTCTCCCCCGAATGAAGGCAAAAATCTCTTCTGAAGTCAATAAAAGGTTACCAAGACAGAAGAGAAATTGTGATTGGAAGAATTGAGCCTAGTAATTCCTGCTGTTATGGCAAACTGTCATCTGAAAGAGAGGAAGTACTCTTCAAGCTCTATTTTTCATCATTGAATTAGTATAATAAGTATTTATAGAATATGATTTTGAGCTGTGTTTACTTTTCTAGATTTATAATTTGTTTTTTAAGGAAACAGTCTCAGAATAGTACTTAGCCTTGGATAATCTTTTTTTTTTTGGATGACAGATAATATTTATTGATAGAATTCTCTCTGGGTTTAAAAAAACAATGAAATTAAGTTATTTTATTAATTTTGATTTGTTAATTTATTAAGTTCTTAAGTACTTTTCTGTTCATTTGAATATGTCATGTGGCTTTCTTGGCAATGCTGTGAAATTATGAGCCAGTGTGGGAAAATTATGGCACAGTGTGATGACTTGCCAAAGAGATTATAATTAGTTACTGGTGGCAGCAGAACTAGAACTTAAACATCTTGACAGCCTAGCTTCATGTTCTCCTCAGCTAACCACAGTCTCCTGTTGATCACTATGCAACCTAAGTTTTAACGTTAGAAAAATGAACTCTTCCAAAAACCTACCAGAATGCTTCCTTCAGGTGCACTATCATTCCTTTGTACAAAGTAGTTTTTTGGTTGAGTGATGAATACAAAATTATGATGGTAAAAATAATTTTTACTCAAAAAGATAGGGAATGGAAATAAGGTGATGCTTTGGGTTAAGGCACCAATTTCTAGCCCAACTGACTTAGATCTTTATCCTGGCATGAATTTGGTGGCACCTCCTAGTCCCTCATGGACTTTTTTTCCACATCAGACAAAACCACTGAATGGTTTTGTGCAGTCTGGCAGGATTTTTAGTTGCAGTGGTGTAGAAACGGAAACAATTTGGGAGTTGTAGGTTGAAACTGAGGTGCCTGGTTCTATGAAGTGGTATTGGTACTGAACTTTGAGTACCAAATTTATGTATATATTTAAAACAATTTTTTTTAAGGTGGATGGTAGTAGCTATTTGAGTGGCTTTGGAATACTGAGACATTCAGCATAATTGTACATCTTATAAAGGAATTTTGGAGTAGAATGCGTTGTAAATTCACTGCAAATTTAGAATCCAAACAAAACTCATTTTATGTTTGTATAAACTATTTTAAGCCATCTTGTTCTTACTAAATTTTTTTTCTCTAGCCTGTAGTCTTTGTTTTTAAGACTAACTTCCCCTCTTTCATTAAGAAATTTAGATTCATGGGCCAACTGAATCACTTCTAGATTGTCCCAAAAGAGTTGATGCCACTCTATTTGGTTGAATACATTATAATCTTTATCTCCAAATCATCACTGAGGATCAACAGAATTCACTAAGTTCTTAGAAGAGCTTATATGGTAGAGGCGATGATGACCTATAACAAAAGCTCACTTTAAAGGGGCATTAGATCAACAAAAGTAAACAATTAAAAATCATAAAATATCTTAAAAAAGAGATATCATTAAGGGTTTATTTTTAGCAACTTTTATATATGAAATAAGTAAATTTGAAATTGTTGCAAGGTCATATTCACTTCCTGCTCTGAACTCTAACAATGTTCCCTATCTTTCTTAGATCTCTGGGTTAAAGGACTAGATCATAGTGCTTTGTAATGGTAAATTCTCACTGTGTGAATAAAATAAGGAGACTGCTTCTGAATTACAAATATAATATTGCCTTAAAATCTGCAATTTCATTAATTTTTTTACGAAGTCGTCTTGCCTAATTTCTGTTCAAGTTATTGTGACACATGGAGTAGTTTTATACATAATTTTGAATGCAGTAAATTCTATTAATTATGCCTTTATTATTTATTTAAGATTCTCCTCTTTTACCTTCACCCCTACCACACCCCTTAGCAAACTGTATGCCAAACCTAATTAGTGAATTGTAATCCACAATCGAGTCTATTTCACTAATAATCTTATTACTCCTAAAGAGTATGTGAAATCTTCATTTAAAATATAAAGCTAGGGGTGCCTGGGTGGCTAAGTCCCTTAAGCGTCTGCCTTCAGCTCAGATCATGACCTCAGCATCCTGGGATGGAGCATGACAAGCCCCATGTTGGGCTCCCTGCTGAACAGGGAGTCTGCTTCTCCATCTCCCACTGCTTATGCACACTCTCCCTCTCTGTCCCTGTCTGTCTCTCTCTCAAATGAATAATTCTTTAAAAAAAATAAAATAGAGGTGCCTGAGTGGCGCAGTTGAGTGTCTGCCTTCAGCTCAGGTCGGGATCTCAGGGTCCTGGGATTGAGCCCATGTCTGACTCCCTGCTCAGCATAGGAATCTGCTTCTTGTTCTCCCTCTGCCCCTCCCCTCTCTTGTTCTCTTTGTCTCAAATAAATCAGTAAAATCTTTAAACAAAAATAAATTAATAAAATGAAATATAAAGCTAAATTGGAACACCTGGCTGGCTCACCCAGTAGAGCATGTGACTCTTGATCTCCTGTTTCTGAGTTCAAGCCCCATGTGGGTGTAGAGCTTACTTTAAAAAGTATAAAGCTAAATAAAAGTGAGTTGAGACATGGAAGGAAAGCAGATATAGAAAGTCTGAACACCTTCAATGGTCATTGTCCAAAGCACACAATTTTAACATACCTTAAAACTTCAGGGAGGAGCTGCATCGATATTTGGTTGGAACTTTAAATCCCTAATAAATTCTGACTTCCCAGCAAGATCAAGTTGAGCAAGTGATAATGTTATTATGGTGTCGTTGGCTTGAATTAATTTGAAACGGAGGCCCTTGGAAGTGATAAAAATGCATATAAATAAAAGATATTAAATGCTAAACAAGAAAGGTGCAAAATATTGTCCCTAGGACAAGAATTGAAGAGCATAGGTCTTTAGGACTAGCCAGCTGCTCTTTGGGTCTGGGAGGTGGGGTCCTCTTGTTTAGTTGTTTCTTTCATATTGCATGCCTCCCATTCTTATGGAATATGATTTTGAAATAAATAAACAAAGGGAAAAGAATAGCACTCCTCATTTGACATAATTGTAGAGAGATTTAATGACACGTCACAACCAAGAACAGAATGCCATCCTCTGATTTGCTGAGATCAGTGCTCTTTTGAGGATAGCTAGTTAGCAAGAGGTCAAGAAAAATGTTTTTTTGTTGTTCTACTTTCAGCGTAGAATATTTGCAACTGAGGGGGGAAGGGAAAATATTTTTAACAGAGAATATTTCTTTCTTTTTTTAATTAACATATATTATTTGCCCCAGGGTACAGGTCTGTGAATCATCAGGCTTACACATTTCATAGCACTCACCATAGCACATACCCTTCCCAGTGTCCATCACCCAGCTACCCTGTCCCTCTCCCCTCACCCCACAGCAACCCTCAGTTTCATGAGATTAAGGGTCTCTTATGGTTTGTCACCCTCCCGATCCCATCTTGTTTCTTTTTTTCTCTCCCTACCCCCATGCCCTCCTGCCCTGCCTCTCAAATTCCTCATATCAGAGAGAGATAGTATTCTTGGCTGCATATTTTTCTCATTTAGTGCTCTGAATATATCATACCAGTCCTTTCTGGCCTGCCAGGTCTCTGTGGATAGGTCTGCTGCTAATCTAATTTTTCTACCATTGTAGCTTACCAACCTCTGGTCCTGTGCTGCTTTCAGGATTTTCTCTTTGTCATTGAGACTTGTAAGTTTTACTATTAGATGACCAGGTGTAGACCTATTTTTATTGATTTCGAGGGGGTTCTCTGTGCCTTCTGGATTTTAATGCTTGTTCCCATTGCCAAATTAGAGAAATTCTCTGTTATAATTTGCTCCAATATACCTTCTGCCCCCCTCTCTCTTTTTTCTTCTGAGATCCCAATTATTCTAATATTGTTTCATGTTATAGTATCAGTTGTCTCTTGAATTCTCCCCTCATGATCCAGTAGTTGTTTGTCTCTCTTTTGCTCAGCATCTTTATTCTCCATCATTTGGTCTTCTATACCACTAATTCTCTCTTCTGCCTCATTTATCCTAGCAGTAAGAGCCTCCATTTTTTTATTGCACCTCTGTAATAGCTTTTTTTATTTCAACTTGGTTAGATTTTAGTTTTTTTATTTCTCCAGAAAGGGATTTTATTTCTCCAGAAAGGGATTCTCTAGTATCTTCCATACTTTTTTCAAGCCCAGATAGCACCTTGATAATCATCATTCTGAACTCTAGTTCTGACATATTACTAATGTCTGTATTGATTAGGTCCCTAGCCGTTGGTACTGCCTCTTGTTCTTTTTGGGGTGAGTTTTTCTGCCTTGTCATTTTATCCAGATAAGAATAGATGAATCAGAGAACAAAATACTAAAAGGATAGCAATGACCCCAGAATATACAATAACTAAATCAGAAGAGACCCAAAACCAGGGGGAGAAGAAAGGGGGAAAAAAGAAAAAAAAATTATATATGTATATATTTAGACTGGTGAATAGAACAGAGCCACACACTGTTGATCTATTAGAAGAAACTGCTGATCTTCTGGGAGAGGGGCCTGTTGCAGTGATTCTCAAATGTCTTTGCCACAGGTGGAATTGCACCGCCCTTGCCAGGGGCCAGGCTAAGCAATCTGCTTGGTTTTGCTCTCAGTAGCTTTTGTTCCATGAAAGCTTTCTGTACAGCTCTGGAGGACAGGAATGAAGATGGCAGCCTCCCAATTTCTGGCCCCATAGGAGCTGATAGCTCAGGGCCCCACTCCTCAATGTGCCCTCGGAGAAAAGCACTCAATCCCTCCTGTCTCCCTGGTCTCCAGCTGCACTCCGAACTCACTTGGCCCCATTTGGAGTCTCCAAACCCAGCAAATTTCTGCAGCATGCTCTTGCACTGCTCCTCCCAGAAAAGTAAGAAGGAGATCTCCCCGGATCTGCCACTTGTGGGGTCCCTGCTCAAAGAACAGTGGCCCGACTGGGCTGCAGATCACAGTTTAAGGTGACCCTGAGCTGATAGCCAACTGCTTGGCTCAGTCTGTGTAGCTGGCTTTCCCGCTCCTATACCTAAGAGCTCTGCCACACTCAGGTACCACTGGTCTTTCTGTGACCCCGAGGGTCCTGAGACCACACTGTCCCCACAAGGGTTCCTCTCCCTGCTTAGCCCCTGGAGTGACATCCCTCAGTAGAGGAGACTTCTAAAAGTTCAAATTTTATGCTCAACTGCTCTCTCACTTGCCGGGAGCTGGCCCCTCCTCCCACAGTCTATCTTCCCATATGTTGCCTCAGATTCATTTCTCTGCATGTCCTACCATCCAAAAAGTGGTCGATTTTCTGTTCCTCGAATTGCTGCTCTTCTTCTCTTCTATCTCCTGTTGAGTTTGTAGGTGTTAAGAATGGTTTGATAATGGGGCACCTGGGTGGCTCAGTGGGTTAAGACTCTGCTTTCGGCTGAGGTTATGATCTCAGGGTCCTGGGACTGAGCCCCGCATCAGGCTCTCTGCTCAGCAGGGAGCCTACTTCCCCCTCTCTCTCTGCCTGCCTCTCTGCCTACTTGTGATCTCTCTCTCTCTGTCAAATAAATAAATAAAATCTTTAACAGTAACAACAAAAATAAAGTGTATGTGCTGCTGAAGTGAGCACGAAATCATGTGAGTTTTTACTCATTTAAGTTTAAGCCTAAAATATGTCTATTAAAGGTAGAAGCCATAGTACTAACAAAAAAAACTCCTAACATGAATGGTTTCTTAGCCACACTTTATTATGAAGATGTGTGTTTGTGTTTGATCTAGGAGCTAGGAATCGATACATGAAATTAGGAGATGAAGGAAGCACTTTGTAAAATAAACAGAAGTAAAATATATGATCCAAGTTCATGACAGCAATTTTGGTTCTAGAAATAATTTCTGAAATAATCTCATACTTGACATGTGTGTATTAGTAGTTTTATTATGCATATTCCTAGTCCTGTTATAATACTGATACGAACTCCAAAAATTTAATTAAAATGAAACTGACCATGTTAATGAAATTATAACAGCATCTTCACCATGCTTTAGAGAAAGTGTTTGAATTCCTTTGTTACTCTCTCTTTGTTTTACTATTTCTCATGGTCAGTGTAAACACAGTTCTATTTGTCCAAGATGGCTTTGTGTCTTATCTCTTAAGTGGCCACAATTTTAAAATCTAAGTGGCTAAGTGCCATGACAGACTTAGGTGGATTTAGGGAAGTATGTGATTTGAGTAGGAAAGGCAATTTTTACTTTAGCCAATTTTTCTTTGTTCAATAATGCCAAATGTGGGTGCCACAGTTTAAATTCTCTTTTGCCATAATGATTCCTTGGTGAGAATAGAGTCGTGTCCTAGGTACTCTAGGAACTGAGTAAGTTGATAATGGAAGTTGAAACCATAGATGAAAACAAATTTCTTAAATATTTTGTTATTTGGAGGGTCATTCTGAATTTGATAGTCTTGTTCTTTGTGTCTAAAAAAATCTCTACCTTGAATTACTGCCTTGTCTTTGTACAGTTTTAGCATATCACTGTCATCATGTTTTTTAACTAATCATGTAATCATTCATTTTCATAGTATATTCATATTCATGCTTGTGTCATTATGATAATTTTTTGACAGAACGTCCCCACATCACATTACTACACATTTTTGTATTATGAGAAATCCACAAGAAGGGCCATCAGGACTTTTGCTCAAAAATTTTTTTAGTTTTGGAAATGTAAGTGGCAAGGAACAAATGACTAAATTAGGAGATATACTGGATTTGGCCAACAAACAGCAAGAACACCTTGGGGATTTCTAATTTGATTTATAACTAATGCTTGGGAAACAAAAAGAATGGTGTTTTTTTGGAAGAAAGTTTGAGATTCTGTAAATTGGCTGATAGAAAAAATTTACCAGCCAAATAGGCCTTCATACTTGCCACAACATCTTTCCTGACTCTTCATTTATCTTAACTACATTAGGGCTAGTGAGTTTTTAGGTTGGCAACCTCCAAGGAAACCTTGTTGAAGAATCAGAATAAATTGCTAGGTAGTTCCCAGTTTGCTCTTAGCTATAATATAATACTACAAATTTTTGTAGTATAGTACAATTATATTAATTGTAATATAATACAATACTATTTGTATTGTAAAAATACAATTTTTTTGTATTTAAAAACTAATTTTTGTAGTATAGTACTACAAATATATAGTACTATATTTGTACTTATATATAAAGTACTATAGTACTTTAATTTGTATTAAAAACTAATTTTTGTAGTATACTACAATTATATTAATTGTACTATAATACAATACTATATATGTAGTATACAATAATACAATACTATATATGTAGTATATAATATAATACTACAATTATATTATAATATAATACTACAATACTACAATAGACACTTTCAGTGTCTATTTTGTGAATTTAATTAACTTAAAATCTACAAGAAGTAGGATATTATTAATTTATAATATTTAGTAAAGTTATTGTCATTTCTAAATTATTCAGTTTACTGATGTATAATTTGGAATTTGTGATTAAGTTATAATAAGGAGATGAAAGAAAAAGAGGTTACTAGTATTATCAAACATAATTGCAAAAGATCAGTTTTCATTAACTACTGAATGAGACTAACCTAATCAATTAGTTTACACTTATTTATTCCTATTAACAAAAGCAACAATAAATAAAATATCAGTAAAATTTATTAAGCAGCTATCATGCTAATATGTGCAATATATATGCAATACCCAAGTTTATCCACAAAGCAACTAGGAGCTCTAGTTATTACTATTTTTTCCATTTTATAGATGAGAAAACAAGTTATACAAGTAGATGTACATATAAAAATATGAAGCAATATATAGTTAATAATTTACATGCAGGTTAAGCTCAAAAAGAGTGATTGACAGGAGAGTCATCAGAAAATACTTACTGAATAAGGTGAATCTTGGACATGTCTTATGTGTATAGAAAATGGTAGAATAGATAAGGGGAAAGAAAATTAGAATATGTATGGATGAAGTCACGAACATGCATTTGAGACCAGTCCAAAAAGAACAATGAGTTTGTATACCTTAGTCATAAGTGGCATACAGTTTCTTCATTGTCTCACAAATAGAAGTAAAACGTTTTCATCAAAGTTTAGAATCCTTAAATAGTTCTTAGTATATTGCATATGCTTTTGTAGAATGTCTAACATACATGAGAAATCTTAAACAATTTATAAGTGCATTAGTTGGATAAAATGAAATATTTAGTGGCTTAATCTTTTCAATTAGGTTTTTCATAAACAGAAGCAAATTAACATTATTTAGATACTTATCACTTTTAGAATTTAATAATCTATAGGAAGGAAAGGTTTATGTGCTCTTCTATAGAGAAGTTTGGGTTTTGGGCACACATTTGTGCTATAGTGTCAATATTCACTAAAATTCACACTACTCAAATTTGCTGTAGGGACAGTAATTCCCTTCTATTTTCCAAATTAAGAAAAAGCTTCTGTGTTTTATTCATTGCTATATTCACAGAACCTATATTCACAGTGCTGAACACAGAGAGGTTCTCATTAATTATCTATTGAATAAATGAATAAATATACAAATATGAAGAATTTGTAACATCACAGTTTTTAATTTGAGGATATTTAACCATTTTCCAATTGTGAATCATCAGATATCATTGGACTATCACAGTCATTTTTATTTAGGAATTACAGAATAGTGAGAGTTTATATTTACCCATTGCTCCATAGTGATTAGTATTGGAGACAAGAATCTTCAAATTTTCTGCCTTTCAAAAGTAAAAGTTTTCGTGTGTCCTTTTTAACCAATGATAAGGGCACTAGATTATTTTCCAAAATGGGTGAGTTAAAATCTCACCCTATGTCACTGCTTACCAGCCATGTAGTCTTTGGTAAGTTATCTGACTCCCATAAATCTGTTTGCTCAATCATGAATGAAAATAATACCTTTTTCACTTTCTACACTGTGCAGGTTGTTGTGGAGTGTAAAGAGAAAATTCCTGTGGGAACTATTAACAGTTCGCACAAATAACATATATTTTGAGTCATTTCTTTACTACTAACAGTGTTTTAGGCTAACACATATCTTGTGGGTAACAACATAATGTTAAGCTTGCTATTACTATGGAACTGATTATGAAATGCAGGGCTATACTAGTATGTAAGTTTCATTCAGTCATATGAAGATACAGGGAACAGTGGTGTGGTAGAAATAAGCCTTGCATATTTGGGGAAGAATGTAGGTTGGTGTGTGCCATTAGTTCCTAGTGAGTGAGAAAGAATGTAGTACTGAGAGGCAAGGGCTGATTCATCTAGAGCCAGATAGGCAATGATGAGTTTGGATTTTTTATGAGTACAATGTCGTCTTTATGCTTATTTGAAATACAACATTCTTTAGTTGAGGATGACGGTGTTACTCTACTTTTTAACTAGAAGAAGAATCAAGATAAGAGATCTTAAGTTTCATATATACAGGAGTGGATTATGAGAGAATGGCAATTATATATATGCCTGGAGGTTTCTTGCACATATTTTACCTAAAAAAACCTGCATTAATGGCTCCTTATGATTATTGAATACTATGTCATATTAAAATTTATTTGTTTTTTTTTTGTGGTGTAGTCATTCTGAATTTCTTTTGGCCATGGATTGTGTTTTAATCAATATTGAACAGAAAAGGACTTTTTTTATTAAGTTTTTAAATTCCAGTATAGTTAATGTATGGTATTATATTAGTTTCAGGTGTACCATACAGTGATTCAACAATTCTATACGTTACTTTGTGCTCATCATTAAGTAGATAGAAGAGGATATTTTTGTTAACTTTTCTAACATGAAAATATTGTATTATTATGGTAATAAGCCACAGTCTCTTGACCCACCCCTTCCCAGCTGTTATTTCTGGGAGTTAGTGCTCTGTCTCCAAATAATACAATTTACCACAACTTTTTGGTTTGTCAACTTTAGACATTCTCTTTTATTTGTTTCCCTTATGGATAATAATTTTACTGTGTTTTTTTTTTTAAGATTTTATTTGTCAGAGAGAGAGAGCACAAGGAGAGGGATCAGCAGGCAGAGGGAAAAGCAGACTCCCTGCTGAGCAAGGAGCCCAATATGGAATCCCATCCTAGGACACTGGGATCATGACCGGAGCTGAAGGCAGATGCTTAACTGACTGAGCCACCCAGGTGTCCCAATTTTACTGATTTAAACCACTGACTGGACAGCCATCTTCCTAATATATTTAATCATTTTTAGTTCTTCTTTTGCTTACCATTTTAATTTTAAACAGTAAATTGACCTTTGTTTTTGTTTTATCACTTATAAATGTCTTTTGTTGTATACTTGTACACTGGGGACAGTGTTAGTGCTCACTAGCTATATTTTTGTTTGTTTGTTTGTTTTAAAGATTTTATTTATTTATTTATTTGACAGAGAGAGAGATCACAAGTAGGCAGAGAGGCAGGCAGAGAGAGAGAGGAGGAAGCAGGCTTCCCGCTGAGCTGAGAGCCCGATGCGGGGCTTGATCCCAGGACCCTGAGATCATGACCTGAGCCGAAGGCAGAGGCTTTAACCCACTGAGCCACCCAGGCGCCCCTTAAGTGCATTTTCTCTATGTAATTCATGTCTATGTGATAGCAATACATGATTTGGTGGATTTTATCTGGCTATCTATGCTTCCATGTTAGTAAGCTTTTTAAATACCTAGCTCCTATGCGGTAGAAACCCTTGTCAGTTTAATTTCTTTTTTTCTGTTATTTTATCTGGCATAGCTCCACATGCAATAAGGTCATTATAAAAATGCCTTTTAAAAAATATTTATCAGTAAATGTATTCAAATAACTCCTCTTCAGTTAATGACAGAATAGAAGGTCTCGCATGGCAAGGTAACAGAAATAGTTGTGATATGTTTTGTTCCTCCAAGCTTGTTATTGTTTTCTGGAAAAGAAACTCATCAATATATTGGGAAATTTTAAATTTTAAAGTCTCTGGGCACCTCGGTGGCACAGTCAGTTAAGCATCTGACTTCGGCTTAGGTCATGATCTCAGGGTCCTGGAATCAAGTCTGCATCAGACTCTGTGCTTAGCAGGGAGTCTGCTTATCCCTCTCCCTTTGCCCCTCCCCCTGCTTATGCTCCCATTCTCTCTCTCTCTCTCTCTCAAATAAATAAATAAAATCCTTGAAAAAAATTTAAAGTCTTTGAGACTTTATGACGTTATGGAAGCATTTTGGTTTTTCACACCTTCTACCCTCTAGTTCCTGAGGCAGTTAGTGTTGGGCTGGGACCTGAAGGTGAGGGAACAAATGTAACAAGGTCTTTTGAACACTTAAACCCCTTTTGTAGACAGGTAATAATTAGATATTGTAATATTCTTAATAAATTAATGGCAATTGAAATTAGAAATGGGGTCGGAGGCATCAATACCTTATATCATTGTAGATAATAGTGTTAGACTAAACTTAGCAAATTAGAATATTGATTGGAAAGTAGGATAATGAAATGTAGCTGGGGACAAATATAAAGCGTGGTTGGAGAGGAAAAATAACATAAAACCCAGAGGTTAGATAACAGTGTTTAAGTAAAGTTGGAAACCCCCTTAGTAGTAAAGGAATAACAAGATTAGTGTGAGTTAACAATGTAGTGTTGTGATGAAAGCAAACACAATACAAGGTCAAATAAATAAGAATTAAGAGTGTAGGAAACTTGAGGTTATTATTCCATAGTACTTGCCACTGGTCAGGCCCTTATGAGAGCATTGTTTCTGGTTCTGGGCTCTACCACTAAGGAAGGACGTGGAGAACTTGGAGAAAGTTCAGAGGAGGACCACAAAGATGATTAAAGGGTTGAAAGAGAAACCTAAAAGAAAATTTTTTAAGTAGCAGGGATTATTATTATTCCAGAGAAGAGAAGATTTAGAGGTATTTAACTTATGCATAAAGGATGGAGACCAGATGTTCTCAATCTTCGCTGAAGGTCAAACAAAAAGAAATCAGTTTAACCTGCAGAATGAAGGATTTGGATTAAATATGAACTGAATTTTACATTTAGAAAGTTAGAATAAGTGACTCTGGGACGTGTGAAATTTTTTGTTACACTGTAAATCCTTACTGATGACATCAAACTGCTCACAGGGCATTTGAAATATTTATTGTTCTAATAGCTCATTAGGTAAACCTGAATTTTTTTCATTCTTTTTTTTTTTTTTTCCTGGCTGAGGAAAATCAATAGTTGATCAAGAAATTCTGACTTTATGGTCAACCCTTATGGCAAATGTGTCTAGTTGACTTGACAAAGGTTATGTAATTTGAGTTATACTCAGTTCTGTTAATAAGGCAGTGTAGTTTGGTGTTTCATTAAATAAGAAGGATAGTTAATGTGACCTCTTTTCCTACTTTCTTGTTATTACACCATACATTAGACGGTAGAGGATAGTTCTTTCTTATTATTTGGTTTGATGGTAAAAATCAATAAAGAAGTGATCATATTGAAGTTTTTTTTTTTTTTTTTTTAAGATTTTATTTATTTGACAGAGAGAAACACAGCCAGAGAGGGAACACAAGCAGAGGGAGTGGTAGCGGGAGAAGCAGGCTTCCCGCTGAGCAAGGAGCCCGATGCGGGACTCCATCCCAGGACTCTGGGATCATGACCTGAGCTGAAGGCAGGCGCTCAACGACTGAGCCACCCAGGCGCCCCCATATTGAAGTTTTAAATAGATTTTTATTATACACACACACACACACACTCACACACAGAAGATGAAGTACTGTGGTGGTATTTTTTTCTAGGAGTAACCCTTTCATATGCATTTTAAAAATGCAGTCAAGCTTTCCAAATCAATGCTGTTAAATAGTTTGCCTGACCATAAATAAAAATTATTTATCCCTGCAAATTGACAACCAAAGTATTGCCTAACACAACTAGACTATTGGTTGCTTGTGGTTGGATTAAAAGACACATATACTCACAATAGAAACATTTTTCTTCTTATTGAGCAATGTTTTGCATGTGTATTATGCTTTTCCTTTTTTGCTTTAAATAGCTTCTTTGGTTTTGAGGTTTTTGAGGAAGAAGACAAAATAAGCTGTATACTTTATTTTGAGGCAGGGAGCTGTTGTGGTCTACCATGTTCTGTAAAACTAAAAAGATGCTGTAGTAAAAAATTTAGAAAGAAAAAAATTTTAGATGTAGTTAAGGATATAACATTATTTGTATAAACTGGCCTTGCCTTTTAAATATTATAAAATGGACTGATAATCTTTCATTGTTTATAAAGCATTTCCATTATATGTTGATGTCAAATATAATTTTTTTCATAATACCAGAGGAATTTGTATTGTGTTGATATCAAATATAATTTATTCTCAATACCAGAAGAAGTTGTGTTTTTATAAGGAGGTAGTTTATTTCTAAACAAAGAGCACCCTGTTACTTTATTTTTTAGAAAACCAACTATTTTTATTGAAAAATTTTATCCATTTTGTTCTAGGTGCTGTAATGGTTGTAAATATTTTAATATTAAAAATATATGCTGTGTTTCTTCATGCAGCTACCAAGAAATATTGAGATTCTCCCTACAAAAGACAATTATCTTTCAGGGTGGTATTTATTAATTAGGTAAATTTGGTTTACACTGGAACTAATTGATTGATCAGTCCGTTTTACATTATGTATAATATGCCAGTTATACAAATAACTTTTACATCCTTTACTACATCTGGAATGATGTTCAAATATATTGGTAATTAAAATGCAGGATTCAAAAAATGTAATATGCCACTTTGTGAATGTGTAAAAGTGTAATAACAATTTATTCATTGTAAATAAATATATCGTGATTTAGTGACAAGACAATCAAAGAGAGAAAGTTAGTTAATCAAAAATGGAATAGTATTGAGATAGTAATGAGAAAAGACCCAGAGGACAATTATGATTATCCGTTGAATTGAGACTATACATGATTACAAAGGAGTGAAAATCCTGTCCTGGTAGGTTTTAATAATTTAATAATTTAGATATGAAATCTTGTCAGCTAGATCAGCATTTTGCAATGGTTTGGGGACAATTTTGCAAAGGCAAAAGGCATTCATAGTTAATTATCTGTGCTTCCCCGTAGAAACTCCCTAGTAGAATGGATGGAAAACTCATATTCTGATGTAAATAGCCAGAGACATTTTTTTAAGCTAATGGTAAATCTTTAATCATTCCATGAGCAAAAACAGTGGTAGCCTCTGATTTATTATAGGAATTAGTAGCCAAAATTATCTATTATTTATTAGGCAGATAACCCTTGCACATCTTTGAGAACCTAAAACTTAGGTTTTAGGCATTCAGAAATATCAGCAAGTAACTTTCTTGAGATGACTCATGTCATTTAGATAAAGAGATAAATACTGTCAAAGATATAACCTGTGAAATGAGGTACATAAACCAAATTATCAGTTTACTTAAAGTGGTGTTATAGGGGGTGCCTGGCTGGGTCAATCCATAGAGCATGTAATTCTTTTGATTGTGCATTGAAACCCCACATTGGGTGTGGAGCATACTTAAAAGAAATAAAAATAAAGTGGTATTATGGACTGAATGTTTGTGTTCCCCTGAGATTCATATGTTGAAACCTTAACCCTCAATGTGATGTTTTTAGGAGGTGGGCCTTTAGGAGATAATTAGATTTAGATGAGATCATGAGAGCGGAGCACACATAGTGAGAGTAGAGTACTTATAAAAAGAGGGTAAGAGAAGAGACCTCTCTTTCTCCATCAGTTAAGGATTTGTCAAGAAGGTAGCTGTCTGAAAGTTAGGAGGAGGGTTCTCACCAGGCATCATATCCACCAGCATCTTGATCTTGGACTTCCCAGCATCTAAAACTATGAGAAATAAACACTTATTGTCTAAGCCTCTAGTCGATGCTGTTTTGTTTTAGCAGCCGGCTAACTAATTCAGTAAATTGGTACTGAGAGGTGGGATGCTGCTGTAACAGATACCTAAAAATGTGGAAGCTTTAGAGTTAGGTAATGAGTAAAGGCTGAAAGAATTTTGGGGTGCATGATAAAAGAAGCCAAAATTGCCCTGAAGGGACTTTTAAAGACAATTCTAGTGAGATTTCCGGAAGAAGTGAAGAGAGTTGTAAAGGAAGCTTCCATCTTTGAGAATACACAATTATGAGCAGACTATTGGTAGAAATGCAAATGATAAAGGCCATTTTGATGGTGTCTGGGTCAGAAATGAGGCATATGTTACTGGATAATGGAAAAAAGGTGATCCTTGTTATTAAGTACCAAAAAACTTAGCTGAATTATGTTCATGTTCTAGTGTGTGAAAGGTGGAACTTCTGGGTGATGACATTGGCTATTTAGCTGAGGAGGTTTCTAAGCAGAGTATTCAAAGAGTAGGCTTGGGGGCACCTGGGTGGCTCAATGGGTTAAAGCCTCTGCCTTCAGCTCAGGTCATGATCTCAGGGTCCTGGGATCGAGCCCTGCATTGGGCTCTCTGCTCAGCAGGGGGCCTGCTTCCCTCTCTCTCTTCTGCCTGCCTCTCTGCCTACTTGTGATCTCTCTCTGTCAAATAAATAAATAAAATCTTAAAAAAAAAAAAGAGTAGGTTTGTTCTTCTTAAATCTTTAGAGTAAAATATAAAAAGAAAAGTGAATTAAAGAAGAACTTGCTAAGCAAAAAGGAACTGGAACCTAAAGATTTGGAAAATTTTCAGCCTGTGCATAATGCAAAAATTGAATAAGCACGTTGAGAAGAAAACACTAAGGTATGGCTTACTGACCACTTGATAAGGACGATAGTGTGGCTGTGAACTAGAGTAATCATCCATCTCAGCAGAACTAGCAATAGAGATGAGATTATACCAGGAGAAACACTGCCAGCTGGGACTAAAGGAAACAGAAAATAGGAGGCAACAAAGGAAAGCTGTGAACATGTATTATTTTATCCTTCAAGAAAAGGGCAGAAAGACCCTAAAGACATTTCAGAGATCATCTGGCTGGTACTTGTACCACAGGCCCAGAATGGATAGCCTGAGTGGCAAGACTGCCTCCATCTTGGTTTCAAAGGTCAGGAGCATTTCCCTCCAGAGCCTTGTAGGAAGGCCCTCAACGTAGAGCAGAGTGGGTGGTACTCTTACAGAGAGACTTGTGAGCAGCACTCTGCTAAGCTGAAGGGGTGGGGCTGTGGAGGTGAAACTAGGGATGCTGCCGCCACCCCATTGGGTCCAGAGAGCAGATCTCAAGGCTTAATTATTCTCAAGCCTTAAGTCTGATGGTATTTGCTATGGTAGGTTTTGGAACTTGGAATCTTACTTGGGGCCCATTACTTCTTTCTTTCTTCTGATTTCTTCCTTTTGGAATGGAAACGTTCCTGTGACTATCCCACCATTGTGTTTTGGCAACACATGGCCTTTCTGATTTCACAGATTCATAGCTGAAAGGAATTTTGCCTCAGAACGAAGTGTACCTAGTCTCTCACCCATATCTGATTTAGATGATAGATGAAACTCTGGACTTTAGAGTTAATGTTGGAATGAGTTAAGACTTTGGGTCTGTTGAGATGAAATGAATGTATTTTTTTTATGTGAGAAAGATATGAATTTTTGGGATCTGGTAGGGATGAAATATTATGAACTGAATGTTTTCCCTCCTGCTAAATTCTAGTGTTAATGTCTTAATTCACGATGTGTTGGTATTTGGAGTGGGGCCTTTCAGAGGTAATTGGGTTGTGATGAAGTTATGAGTGTGGGCCCCTCATGATGGAATTAGTGCCTTATTAGAAGGGTAAGAGACACCAGAACTTTTTCTGTCTTCATAAGCATGCACCAATGAACAGCCTTGTGAGTACCAAGGAGAGGGTCCACTGCCTATGAGCTTGGAAACGGGGTCTCACCAGACACCAAAACTGCTGGTCACCTTGATCTTGGACCTTCCAGGCTTCAGAACTGTGAGAAATAAATGTCTGTCATTTAAACCACCTACTTCATGGTATTCTGTAATAGTCGCCCAAACTAAGACAAGTAGTCTTAAAATCTTTTTTATTTATCATAAACAGTGTTATACATACTTGCATATATTGAGTTAAAATCATGCTTTCTCTTCATTATTTTATTACAGTTTTCTTCGTAACTGCCGTCGGTTTTACAATGTTAGTCCATCAGTGTATGTAAAGAAAGCAGGGTGGTGCTGTCATTATCACTTGGCCTTTGCCACTATATCTAAGAGAACTAAATGAAACAGCATGATACATAAGACATTTTATTTGGAAATAAGTCCACAACTCGGTGTTAAACAAATGAGTATCAGAGTTTAGATTTTGATTCATTCCATTTTCAAACCTAAATCATTGAAGGGAATGCTTCATTGCAATGAGCGTTTCTCTTACATAAGAATGGAATGTAGTTTTTGGAGAAGGTTTTAAGAACCCATCCAGGTATTTCATCACTGTAAGGTGGTGCTATATTTTGAAGACCTTAAAATGGAACTTAACAATATGTTTTGGTCAGTTTCTTCTGAGAGCCATGCCTGGTCAAAAGTTATTAGGAAATTAAAGAGTTGAAAGTATCCACAGCAGAAAAGTGTACCAGTGTTACAGTAACAGATATTTAGCCAACCTCTCTGGTGTTGATCTTAGTCAATCAGTCCTCCCTTATGGACATAGGGTAGGGGAATGACAGTGTATGCATTCAGTTACTCATCCAAAAGCAGAACCTTGCTTTCCTTCGGGTACCTGGCTTTATGTAGACCCCCTAAAATCATGTTTCTTAGTTCTTTTTCATCTGCCCTGAGGCCTTTATTGTTCTTTCATGAGAAGGAAACAAGTGCCCAATGATATTTTTCTATCTGAATTCAGAATCTGGACATTTTCTAATTATATTTTGGCTTTTCTGTCCCTTTTTAGAACTCCACTGTAATTCTTAGACTCGCCAGTTAAGTTTAGGGGCTTCTGCTATATCTTTGTTGGTCAAGATTTAGTAAAGATTGATTTGTTTAGAGGGTGCTGAGAGCTGAGAGTAGGCAATTAGGAACTCCTTTTCCTCTTCCTTTTCCACAGCCCCTCATTTCTTCACTTTGTATGACAGTAAGATGTCTTAAAAAGCATACCAGTTACATCTTTGTGATAAAACAAATTCCTTGCATTATATTTCTTTGTAGTTTTTCCTGAGTTGACTCAAGTTTGGAGGAAAATAAGGCAAAACCATAGCATGTCAGAGAAGAGTTGATAGGATACAGAATTAATGTGATACAAGATAAAGATGAGAAATTCAGGAGAAAGAAAGGGGTCCAGGGAAAAGTTTGTGAGAATTACCATAACATAATGCTGAAAAATGATGTTTAAAGGTAAGATTTGAGAAGAATGAAATAAGCTGGTTCATACTTGGCCTAATTGGAAAAATCATAGTTTAAGTATAGTATAGCTTGGATTAGATAACTTTTCAAGATTCTTTTCATCTGTAGTAATGGGAGACTGACAGCAGAGTAGGTTGTAGGAAAAGAAAGAATCAGAAATTTATACATGAAAAAGAAGGAAAAAGAGTAATGAGCGAATGGTTGGAATAAGAAATAACACACACACACACAAAAGAAATTTGAAAAGGCGGACGCCTGGGTGGCTCAGTTGTTGGGCATCTGCCTTCGGCTCAGGTCATGATCCCAGGGTCCTGGGATTGAACCCAGCATTGGGCTCCCTGCTTGGTGGGAAGCCTGCTTCTCCCTCTCCCACTCCCCCCGTTTGCTTGTGTTCCCTCTCTCGCTGTGTCTCTCTCTGTCAAATAAATGGAATCTTTAAAAAAAAAAAGAAAAATTTAAAAAGGTAACATGTAGAAGAATGGTAAGTATGAAAATATGTATGTACTTTCAAGAAGAGTAAATATGAAAGTAACCAAATTAATGCAATTTTCAACTTTCTCTTTAATATCTCAAATGATTAACTTGAACTTATGCTAAACATTTTGTTACGCACAAGTAGCACAATGTAGAGCAGACACATACGTACATCAAGGTATGGAAAAGATTTATCTTAATCAATTCTATGTAGAAATGAAAATTCGATATAGTTAAGGAATTTTACCTTGAGTGGAAACTTAGTTCTTTTATTTTATTTTCTTCTAAGATTTTATTTATTTTTTTTTTTGAGAGAACACATGCGAGTGAGCTGGGGTGGGGGGGCCAGGAGCAGAAGAGGAAGGAGAGGGAGAAGCAGACTCTGCTGAGCAAGGAGCCTGACACAAGGCTTGATCTCACCACCCATGAGATCATGACCTGAGCTGAAATCAAAAGTCGAACGCTTAACTGATTGAGCCACCCAGATGTACCTCAGAAACTTAGAGGTCTTTTAGATTTAGCATTCCTGATTTTGATATAAATACAACTTGATTATATTAATTCTATATAATTCGTGGCTGAAACTTTTTAATCCATGGCTGAAGTCTTTCTTCTGCTCATAATTATAATAATAACCTAAAGAAGAGAAATCTTTTAAAAGTATGTAGGATGTAGATATAGCAACATATAAGTTACTTTTCTTATTACTATATCACCTCTTCCCTTTTTCAATCATGGGTTTTTATTGTTTCAAACTTGACCTAAGTTAATATGGTCAGGCAAACTCTTTGGGTTTGGTAAGTGAGTGTTGTTATCAGTTATTAATGAAGGGAAGTTTTAGATCAAATGCCACTAAGCATACAAATACTTACTAAACAAACGAGGAGTTACAAAATAGTTCATACTTCTGTTTTATCAGCTTGATTACATTCCAGCTATTATTTAGGATGCTTTGATAGCACTTTGCATGAAAAACGCATGCATGTATAAAATACAAAAATGCACTCACATATAAAATATGAAATATAAAAATGTACTTATATATAAAATATAAACATATTTTATGGACAGAATTCTACTACCCTTATATTTGTCATCTGACACCATAATCCTTCAAAGCAATGAGTGCACACAACACAAATTTCAGATACTTTATATAAGTGTACAACTTACAAAGTTCGCTGCATTCCTGTATGTGTTCATGAAGACCAGGGGAGTGTTTCTGACAAACCTACAGATTTGAAACATCACTAATCTTTTTTCTTCATTGGAAAATGTCTTTTTCAACATTTAAATAAAATTCATGAAGCTTATTTTCAGTTATCTCTTGCGTTGCTTATTAGAGACAGGCAAAGCTGAAACACCTTCTGATTAAATTTGATTATACAGAATTGTATATAATAGAGTAAAAATCATTATTTTTAAAAAAGACTTATTTATTCCTTAGAGAGGTGGCAGAGGCAGACGGAGAGGGAGAGAGAGAGAATCCCAAGCAGACTCCCTGCCAATGTGGAGCCTCATGTGGGCTCAATTACAGGACACTGCAATCATGACCTGAGCTGAAACCCAGAGTTGAATACTTAACTGACTGAGCTACCCAGGCACCCCTAATAGAGTAAAAATCACTATAACCCCCCCTTCCATCTTTTCTGTAGATACCTACTAGATTTTTAGATTTTATTTTTTTTAGATACCTCCCAGATTTTTATCTGTATACAAAATCAATATATGCACTTATATAAATATTTTACAAAAAAGACTTTCCTAGTATGTAAACTATGTTTTCCTTTTTTTTTTTCCTACAGAAAATCTGATTTGGTATTAAAGGAACTTAATAATCTATCCCCCCGAAAGGAGCTCTCTAAACTCATTTTTCAATGTTTTATCCTATACATTCAATTTTTCAGCCTCTCTGGGCTTCTCATAGTTCCCTGTATATGCCGTGCTCTTTCCAGATTCTGTTCCTCTGATTATTCCATTCTTTGTCTAGAATGCCTTTACTTTTCTATTTCATCTGGCTAAATATTTAAAATCTGTTTCGGTTGTTAGGTCCTGTTGCGAATCTGTTTTTTAGGTTTCTATTGTGAATTTCCTCCTTCTTCTGTATTTTTATAGTAATTTGTATATAACTTGACTAATAGCAAAAAACATCATCATGATGGCTATCAAGTATTGGCTCAATTGGGTGTAAGTTTAACTTTTTTTAACAATAATTTTATTTAATCATCTTTCCACATTATATTGTAACTTATTGCTTATGTGTCTTTTTGCAAATAGACCACAATTAAATTACCCATCTTTAGTATCTAGTAAATGGCACTGTACCTGGACATATAATAGATACTTAGCAAATCCATGTATGAAAGAATGAAAGTAAAAATGTTGCTTTTCAATACTTGGTATTAAAGGAAATACATAAACCATAATTACTCTTGGTGAATATAGACCAGAGAAGGATACAGTGTGAATTGAATGCAAAAGCCACAAGGAAGTGGCATGTCTTTCTCTTATATAGTATCTTACAGAGAATTCTAGAGATGTGTTAGAGGATTGGGAAAAGCTGAAGAAAAAAGCAAATAGAATGATCTTAGTCTAAAGTGCTATAGCTTGCATTATTTGTTGATGACATCAGCTTTTATATAGGTATTTATTTTGAGCAATCATGACAGGATGAAATAATGTGCATTATGAATGTAACATAAAAGGTGTATGTAAAATGAGAGCAATGAGCAGAGATGAGAAAGGATAACTATGAGGGGGAAATATAAGTTGTATTTGTCTGTGATCTTCAAAATTTTTGCCTAATTTACCTCCTAAAATAATTTGGAAAGTTGAAATACAACTTTGCATATTTTAAAGTTGCTATCAAAAATATTTTTTAATAAGTTCCAGTAGCTACAGAGATTATAGTTAAAAGTATACTTTGTATGTGTGTTTTAAATACGTTTTCTCAAAAGTTTGGAGTTGTCTATTTCACTGAATCAGGAAAAATGTTCACCATATAATCCATGGGCTAACTCAGCCCTTACTGCCAAACTATTTGGCCATGTCAGACTTGTTCAGACTTGTCAATCAATAACAAAACTGATTTCATTTTTTAGATCAAATAAACATGTTAATACACTCCATAAAAACCATCTCACTTCTGAATTCTAATTGTGAGATAGCTATATAGATTGATTTGTAAGCAGTCTGAAAGACTAGCAGAAAGACAGAGTCTTGCCAAGATAAAATAAGCATCATTCCCTTTCATTTTTCTTGCTTTGTTCAAAAGGATTGACCCCAGGATCAATGCATTCTTGAATTATCTCTTTGCATACCTTTTGGAGACTTCTACACCCAGGAGGCAATGCACCATAACAGTGTTTGGGATGGGTGAGAAGTAAGCTTTCTTTTTTGTAAAGTAGAAAGAGGACATTTATGAAAAGCAAAAGAGGAAAGGGAAGCTGGTGGCTTGCAAGTGCTTGCATTCTCAGGCAGATCAGTTTTAGGAAAAGGCATTTATGGAAATTGAGGATTTGGATACAGATTCCGTTTAGACATTTATTATATCTGCATTACTCATGAAAAGTCTGTTCACATTTTCCTGACATGGGTTGTGTCTTCTTAACATCAGGGGCATTATACAGAATGATCACAAGATAAATTGATTTTGTGACACCCAGAATATATTTTCTGGTGCTTTGGTAAATATACCAAGTACCCTCTCTATACTCTTAACATTCAAGAATGTACCAGATACTGCAATTCTGTGGTTTGCCAATTACAAGCCAAGAGGGAGATGAGGATGTGAATAATCAGAAGAGAAAGCTATGCAAGAGGAGAAATCCCTTTCCTCAAATGTAAAGTGTAAAAGATGAAGAGTTTGAAACTCTAAAAATAGGCAAAGGGTATCTCCAGGGATTTTAATGAGTTCAACAGTACAGTGATATGCTGGATGTGATGTTTGTTTTTTGAAAATACATTTTGATCTGGAGAACAAGAATGGGATTAATTATTAATCCCTTCCCCAAGTAGTGTGGACTAACCATTATTTATAGACAAAGAACTTTTACAACTTGAATTTTCCTGTAGCATGTGAAATATTATATTTTACCTGAAAAGGTTTTCACTTCTAGCATAAAATATAGGCAAATAAAAATGGTCAGTCTTTTTAAATTTATTTTTATTCTCACTTTAGAAATGGAATATTTTTGGTTTTAAAGATTAGTTTACAAGAACATTATAAAAAATGCTTAAAATAGGTGTTCACATCAATATTGATTTAGCGTTCTAAATGGAATATATTTTAAAATATGCAACATTACATATGGACTTCATCTTTTATATTGAGTTTAACGAAATATAGCAATAGGGTAAGTTCAGCCAACATTAGGAAAGCTTCTATTGAGCTATTTGTTTAGCTGTTTGCAAATGTAGGAAAACTATGTGATACCAATTTTATTCCCATTGCTGTATTGTGCTAATTTTTTAAAATAAGAACCTGTGTTAAAGTTGAAGGTATGCCAGATAGTGCTTATAGTGCAGAAGTATAAAACACAATCTGTGGTGTAATAAAAAAAAATATTCCAGCAAGTTCAAAAAGATTGGGAATAAAAAGCCACCCATTTGCTTTTTTGTAGAAGCGGTAACAATCTGTAGACAAGCTATTCTAGCTTCAAAACAGTATGGTAGATGGTTTTATGGAACTTGCAATTACAGAAATCCACTTTAACCTTTCTTTCTTACTGGCAGGTGTCCCATTGGCTTGCAGCCAGAAACTGTGAGTGTAGTGCAGCCGGTGTGTCCCCCAGAGTGCTGAAAATGCCCACACTCCAGCTGGCTGCTCATAATGGCACTGATTGTGGTCTGACAACCCAGAGCTCTAAGAAAGAAATGTGATGAATATACGAAAATATTTTACAAATTTGATCAGATTACAAATTTCATCTCTCTTTTTTCTCCTCTATAGATATGATATCTGCACTTATAAAAATAAGCCCTGTGGAACACTGGGTAAGTTTTTTATAAAGGAAGGATAGTTCAGATTGTCTTTTTGATCCAGTGGTTTTAGTTTTTATCATTAATTTGGTCATTTTCCTTTCTGGCACATCTGAAATCACTCCTATAAATTGTTAAACCTGACCCATTGAATATGTCACTTACTAGGAAACAAGTAGAATGATGACTAAAAACAACTTAAAAGTTGATTCTTAGTCTTCAAACAATCATGATGAATCAAAAGTTACCAGTCTATAATGTATTTTCCAAAAATACCAAGGAATTTGAGAGCAAATGGAAGTATGCAGCATATTCAAATATCAGGCTAGGAAAGGAAATGGGGAAAATTGGGGGGATACTTAAAAGGGAGACATTGTGTTCTTAATGTACTTTGGTGCAATTTTGTGGAGCAAGTATATCCCCATAAATTAAGATACTGGAAATTTTCAGTACCTGAGCAACAAAAAAAATTTTTCTGTAAAATATTGCAGCCGGCAGTAGAGAGGACAAGATTATCTTTCTTGTGCTTCCCAAATATTTGTTTTTTAAAAAGCATTTCTGCGGTATTCTAGAATTTAAAATGTCACATTTTGTTGCAGAGCATAATGTCATTCTTGTTAAAAGTTAACTGTAAATACAAATGGGGGGAAATGATAGCTTTCAAGTAGACTAAATTGTTAAGCAACTGGAGTTATTTTTAAGAATGGGAGCCTTTTTTTCCCCTAAGATAATTTTTTTTAGTGTCATAGAGACTTATTACAGACTCAAAAGTTAAGTATCTGAAGGTGAATTTTCTGGTTTCTCTATGACGAGTCTCAATTTTCTTGTCTGTAAAGGAACAATTTTGAAATCTATTCCTATACCCCTCATAATAATTTTGGGAAGATCAAATTTAAGTACAGGTGAGAGAAAAGGTATTACCCAATTTCCTAGGGGGAATTAAAAAAGTCCTCTCTTTAGAGATTAAAATTTCTCTTGATTGTTATCTGCCTTTCCAGTCTTCTTCTTCTATCCCATTTCCCTCAGGATTTATGGCTAAAGAAGAAATCTCAATTAGCCAACAATCAATATTTAGGGTAGAGAAATTTGCTGGTTAAAAAGCATGATGTAGAAAGAGCTTTCTTTGCTGAGAAATCTCACATCAAAAAGATTTAGGTATTTAGCAACATAACAAAAGCAACATAATCCACTGGAAAGGACCCTAAAGTGGAAACTGGAAACTAACAACTGGCTCTGAAAGTTTCAGTGCATTACCTTTTCCTCTTATGTCTTTGTACCTCAATTCCTTATCTATAAAGTAGGAGCAATATCTCTTCTTATGTGATAGGGGATATTATAAAAATCACTTAAAAGAAAAAAAATACAAAGATGTTTAATAAAGAAGTACTGTAAAAATGTACTGGTATTATTATTCATGTGGAAAGTATACTGTTTAACTTAACCTCTCTGTAATTGTTCAATATCTGTAAGCATTTACTAAGTGCTTGATCAATTTTAAATACAACAGACACTAAGCTTCAAAGGAAGTATAAGCTAGAGTTGTATTTTCCCAGTGTGTGTGTGTGTGTGTGTGTGTGTGTGTGTATTCTGAGGAAATACATATGTATGTATCTATACACATTCTATTCACTTTTTGAAGGTAAGTTGTTTGCACTGAGTTGTGTTCTTCATTAGGACATTAGTAATAACATTGCCTGTACTCGTGTTATTTTTACCAAAGTAGATTCAAGATATGCTTCTACCCTATATCTCTTTCTTTTCCAAATATGTTTTCCAATTTTTATAGCTTATTAATTTCCAAAACCAATACATTAATACATTGGTATGTCAGTGCATTTTCAAGCTCAGTACAAATTATTTTTCAAATTATAAACCATTATAGGTTATCTTTTATACTATCTCTTGGGGAAAATTGAATGACTGCATATAGATATAGGTGTTGACCTTCATATGTGAAAAATATATTATCAGTACAGAATTGGCAAGGTTTTTTCTTTTTGGGTGGTCATTCTGGCAACTTTCATGTTGATTTTTTATGCTAATACTTGCATATTCTCTTGCTTAGTACTTTTGATGACCAATTGTAACATGGCTAAGTAGATTAAAGGGTGCAAACTGTGGCCATCAAACTGAGGAAATCTAAATGACCCAAATAGTAATCAAACCCCTATTAACACAATCACACGTAAGAACTTTGACAGCCTCAATTTTATAGGAATACAGAAAGTTGTACGGGTTGTGAAAATAGATTAGCATCTTAATTATTTTATTTCAGTTAAGATTTAGCTCTGTATTTTTAACTAATAGTTATTTCCCAAGTATGTTCTTCCTGAAGTTGTTCTTTTAGTGGAACAAATAAGTTAATTTTTTATCAGATAGAGATGTAAATCTGAGCTTGCAAATACACCCTGGGGAGTTATTGAGAATTTTCTGTTAAAAATATTACCACATGGTATATAACAGCAAACAAAAATTTAACCCATGGCATAATATATTTTGGGACATATAAGAAATGTGAATTTAACAATAATTACTCTCAGTAATTCTTTTTTAACCAAATTTCATAAAGCTCAACACAGAAACAGTATTCAAACACTGTGGCTTTGTTCTTCCCATATCATGGATTATAACTGAACTTGATAGCTTAGCCAGATAATCTACTAAAAACTTTTTTGGTATTCTTTCTTTCCAACTTTCTTTCTCTCAGTGGAATTTAGAACTAATATTTATTAAATATTTTTGATTAACAAAAATTTAAGTCACATTGCCCCAACTAGTCCCTCTTTTTAGTTCCTCTTCTTCAGGTCCCAAGACTTCTAAGTAGATGGCAGGCACAACAAGGATAACACTAGTATTTACAATAACAGAAATCAACTCCTTCCTCAGCTCCTGCTCCTTCCACATAAAACAGTAGGAAAAGCAAACAATCTATTAGCAAATCTAGCACTGACCTCAACTCTGTTCCAGTGTGGCTATTATGTTCATATTTTACATCAGCAGGTACAGAAAAACAATTTCTAGAGCTTTCTTGTTAGTAAAAATATTAATTGAATAGCTTTTACTGTTCCAAGTTAGTGTAACTGGGAAATTATACCTAGCATGGAACATTGCTTATTGCAGTCAATAAATATTCATTGAATTAGATTCAAATCACTTTTTGTGGTTAGATTATTATTTGGGTAATGATAGTAGACTAGTAACATATAAAATGTTTTTCTTACTTTTCCTTCAATTTATTTTAAGTGACTTTCATTCTTATATGTGTTAAGTATAATTTGGCATCTGTTTCCTTATAACACATGACAATTTTCACACAAAAATTCTTTTTTCCAAGTACTCTTTTAAAGTTATGTACTAATTCACAGGGCGTGATATTTCTTTGGAAGTAAATATGAAAGCTTTTATAAGCTAAAATTCCCAAGGGAGGAATACCTTGAAAACATAACATTTGACTAGAACATTTGACTAGAATCAATGAATTGGTCACAAGTTAGTCAATGTCATTTATAAAAATATAAATGAATTAACACTGTAGTTTTTGCTTTATTAGTAAATCTAATGTGTCGAAGGGGGACGGGAGATGGGATAACCACTTAATGTGCTAATGTCTTTCTTTCCATTAAAATACCTAAATAAATTGTTGCATCACTATCAGGACTTATTTCAGAAGATTAAAAAAATGCAAAACCTCCTATTTTTAACAGTTCCCATTTTTCTCTTTAGAATCATTCATTTTTGCTTTTATAAAAAATGTCATTTAAAAAACATTTGGGATTCCCTTTTTTTGGTAACTAAAAAGTTGCTTGTATATTTTTATGAACCCACTAAACTTAAACAGATCTCTTTAGAAAAATAATGTGGATATATTTTGCTTTCTACAGCCTGAAGAATGTTAAAATAGAAATGCTTTCTTGAATTCCCTCTTCTGGCTCAAGTTACTAGGTGGTCCCAAGTTACCAGAAGTAAAATTTATAAATCTAACCCCTAGTCTAGACATTTTCCAGCACTGACTGCAGTTCAAAAAATATTAATGTCTAGCCGGCAAAGTGAAACTCCCCCCAGTGATTTTGCAAATGACTAGAAAGTTAACCTTTTGCCAACTGCTCCTTCTGTGCATGGAGGTTATTAAAAAGAATCCAGGCATTTATAAGTATGGGCTTTTTAAGACTGAAACACCTTGGCTTGACCCTTTGTGTCTCCTTCTGTTTATTCAGGCTTGGCCTCTGTGGCTGGAATGTGTGAGCCTGAAAGGAGCTGCAGCATTAATGAAGACATTGGCCTGGGTTCAGCTTTTACCATTGCACATGAGATTGGTCACAAGTGAGTGAGTTTAAGAAAATCAAAATAAATTTTAGAACTCCACTCTTTTGAGCAACTCATAACTACTGTGTGGAGCGCCTGTGCCCAAACATACTTTACTGCCTTCTTGTCTGATTTCAGTAGAGAATGTTATCATTTGGGGTATTGGGATAAATCATCTTAAGAACTGGAGACTTGTTAAATAATCTTTCTGATTCAGTGACCCATATTTTTAGAGTGGTGAATGAACCACACTTAAGTTTTGTTATATATATTTGAAATAATTTACCTTTAGCATGGTCTGCTTATCACCCAGTTCCTCTAAGTTATATTGTTTTAATGATCTTTCTTTTCCTCAAGTGACGGTCCCTATATATTTTAAAATCACCATTGATACCACTACCATAAAATCTCCTCTTCATACAGCTGTGAACATAGCTTTTCCAGACATAAAGTTTGTGCAATCAGTGCTGTATGATTTGTGTTTTCAGGTGTAATATGTCATTGAAATTAAAACAAAACAAAACAAAAAACAGTCAAAACTGATACTATAAAGAGTAGTGAGGTATCATTCTCATCACTTTTTAGGAGGATCTGGAGTTCTTAATATTTGTTTTAAATAAATTGGTGCCAAAAACTGTCCTATGGCTATCCCCCTATAAGCACACAAATAGCAATAAAATCCTTAGTTCTTTTTTTCAAGCAAAGGTAGTAGTAAATCCGGCTCATGTGGAAGGAGAGAAAATTGAAAACTTTAAAAGGGTAGTCAAACATTTTTAACTAAAACAAGCAGCCTATTTGCAGGAACTTCTGACATTTGTATGATTTAAGTTTTACAGTCTGCTTTTTGGTAGAGAAATGGGTGGGGAAAAAAGAACAAATAAAAATGAATGTTTAGTATTCACTTGCCTCAGAGATCATTCCTGAGATAAATCTGTAGTTCAGCTTGTTTGTTTGTTTCTTTGTTTGTTTTCAAAGTGGAGAGTGAAATTGAGTCAGTCTGTTGCATGATTTTGAAAATTGTGACTTAAATTTTACCAAGTTAGTGTTGATTTATGTATAAAGGCAAGTAACCAGCAGGTTTAAACCTAACTTGATTCAGACGTGAGGGAAAGTCAGTATTACATTTTTAATGAAGGCCCCAAAATATTGGTATTCTGGTTTTCATTGCGGTAAACAGCAAGACAACAAAAAAGGGAAGGCCCTCCTAACCAGTCAGTTTATCTTCAATGCACTTAAAAGTCTGGCTCATTAATGACTGTCATAATCTTATGCAACCACACTGAATTTAATAGGTTCTTCTAGATTCAATTAAATTGAAAGGTTAGGACAAGTAACGTACAGCAGATAAATCGTGTGTGTATGAAAGCACTGTTATCTCATGCAGTCACAAGTTAGTCAATGTCAACATATGCATTATAAGTCTCCTTGTATGTTCTTAAATAGCTGAGGTAAGGGTTTATCTCCATTATCTTTTATTGTGATGAAAATTCTAACTGACCAACTCTCAGCCTTCCTAGATTTTTGTTATTGCTCTTGGCCTCTTGGGTAATTCCTTTTAATTCTTCCTAAAATGAATGGCTTGTGCCTTATATAGGGGATGATGAGAGAGAAGTAGAACATGAATTAACCTTTTAGGATTTATATGCTTGAAGTATCTTTATTTCACACTTAATTCTTGTTTGATAATGTGACTGCTAAAAATGAGGAGGGGGGAATCTATAAAATGCTTTGTATTGAGAGCCAGAAGAAATGCTTCCATTCAAAAATGTTATTTGACAAACAAAAAATCAGCTATCTTTCTATGTTCAGTTGATTAATATGTCCCTATCTTCCATTCCCTTTTCCACAGACAACGGGGGCAGGATATATTTAAAATATCTTTTTCAATATTATCAAATTATTATTTGCTCAGTTAGGGAAAATCTCTTTTATGAATGAAGATTCCTTTACTTGTTTTTAAGATCTTAGGGTTTAGCTTTAAGAAACTTAGCAAGTCAACTGTGGCAGAACTCATGGCATCCCTAAAATCTTGTGTTCCCTATTCTTCTTGAGACAAAGCAACAGCCATGGTAAATATGTTAAGTATAGTTTTCAGTTTAAGTTTATTGAAGTTTTATAACTTGTATCATTTAGCAGGATGGATGTTAAGTGATGTGATGATATCTTCAGATTTATCACAATGAAGAATATTTGACTATGAGTTATTGAGAAGTGCTCCTACTGAATCACTAGACCGTTGGAAGATTTTCTAGTATTTTTTTTTAAAGATTTTATTTATTTATTTGACAGTGAGGAGAGAGATCACAAGTAGGCAGAGAGGCAGGCAGAGCGGGGGGTGGGGGGGCGCAGCGGAGTGGGGGGAATGCAGGCTCCCTGCTGAGCAGAGAGCCCAATGCGGGGCTCAGTCCCAGGACCCTGAGATCATGACCTGAGCTGAAGGCAGAGGCTTTAACCCACTGAGCCACCCAGGCGCCCCTCTAGTATTCTTTACAGTGTGTAGAATACGGTTTTGCATCCACTGTATACTTGTGTAGGGATGGATATACCATCTATTTTGAACAACTGTGGGATAACTTTTTTCTTTTTTTTCTTTTGCTAGGCCTTAGTGACCATTTTTTATTTATGGTAACTTGTATGGGGATCAGATTAGTGACACTTTTATTTCTCTCTGTGCAATAAATTAATTTTTTTTGTAAAATAAAAGATTGAGGTTTTATGTTATATTTAAATAACGTGTCTAGCTTTAATGTAGCTATAAGCCAAAGGCAATTAATGAAACCTTACAGAAAAGAATGCTCATTGAAAGATTTTTTCAAAGATTTTATTTATTTATTTGACACACACACAGAGATCGCAAGTAGGCAGAGAGGCAGGCAGAGAGAGAGGGGGAAGCAGGCTTCCTGCTGAGCAGACAGCCCTATGTGGGGCTTGATCCAGGACCCTGAGATCATGACCTGAGCCAAAGGCAGAGGCTTTAACCCACTGAGCCACCTAGGCGCCCCTGAAAGATTTTTTAAATTAATTATGTAGTTGCTATAGGTTTTATCAGTGGAAAAAAGTATGATGCTGAAAAATTCATCCTGACTTCTATATACTGAAAGAACTACTGTTTCCATTCTGTACAAAAATGAAAAATCTTTTTTCCTAAAGATTTTATTTATTTATTTATTTGACAGAGAGAGAGAGGGACAGAAAGAGAGGGAACACAAGCAGGGTGAGTGGGAGAAGGAGAAGCAGGCTTCCCACTGAGCAGGGAGCCTGATGCAGGGCCCTATCCCAGGACCCAAGGATCATGACCAGAGCCTAAGGCAGACGCTTAATGACTGAGCCACCCAGGCGCCCCCCAAAATAAATAACTTTAAAAGAGATCTTAAAAATATTCATAATTTTTAGGGATGCATATTGAAGTACGTAGGCCTGAATGACAGGATGTTTGATATTTGCTTTAAAAAAAAAAAAAGTGAACAAAAAAAAAAGAAAGATAAAGCAAGAATAGCAACATCTTGAATTTTATTATCTTGATAGTGTATGGATCGCAGTTCATTATGCTACTCTCTCTACTATTATATATGTCTGATATTTCTTCACAAAAAAGAATAGGTCCTAAGACCATAAATCTTTTAATTGACTTAGCTCATTTAATATTTAATCATGATTTAGTGAACTGTAACTGATTTTGACAAAATTTATGGAAATGTTAAATGCTTTAGTGAAAGCTGCACATATACTGGTCTTGATTTTGGAAATCAGTATCAATGTTTGGTCTTACCAATAGGGATATAAAGGGATATAAGAGATTAGTTAGGAGATCTTTTTTTTTTTTCTTTAAAGCAGATATGTGACAGGCTTCAGGATAAAATTGTAAATTAGTTACTTTTATTAGGAAGCTCTTAATACCATTTTCTTTAATCCGAACTTCCTTTCTCTTGTTACAAATACTAAGGTGTCTCTAAATGCTTGATAAGGGCTGTATTTTCATAATAGGAGGCTAATAATTAATACATTAAGGGAATTTTAGGATTTGCAACTAGTATTTGAGACTGTATTTGGGACTTTAATGCCTTTGTCTAGTTTTAGTATCAAAATAATGTTAGTCTTATAAAATGAGTTAAGAACTATTCTGTGTGTTCTGGAAGAGTTTGTGTTCCTTGAGTACGTTTTAAAACATCATTTAAGTATAATTTATGTACATTAAAGATACTTATATTTTGTGTGTAGTTCAGTGAATCATGGCAGATGTATATAACCATGTAACCACCACTACAATTAAGATATCAACATTTTCATTACCTGAAAAAGTCTCCTTGTTCCCTTTTACAGTCAATCTCCACTTTCCTCCCCTTTTCCCTGGGCCCAGACAGCCACAGATCTACTTTCTATCACTATAGATTAGACTTTTCTTTTCTATAGTTCCGATTAAGTTGACTTTAATATAGAGGGTACTCTTTGTATCTAGTTTCTTTCCCTCAGCACAATGATTTTGAGATTCACCCATGTTGTTGTGTGTATCAGAAGCTCTTTTGGTTTCTTTTCTGAATAGTATTCCTTATCAATAGCAATAGCAGATACCACTTTTCTTTTTTTAGTTTGGAGCTATTATGATGAATAGAACTGCTATGAACATCCATGTACAAGTATTTGTTTGGACATATACTTTCATTTCTCTTTGGTGGTACTGCTGGTAGTATGGTACGTGTTAGGTTCACTTTACCATGAACTGTTTCTCAAAGTGCCTATATACCATTTTGCATTCCCACTAGTAATCTATGAGAGTTCTGATTACTTCAAGATCCTTGCCAACATTTGTTTGTGTCTTTTTTATTTAACCATTATTATACATTTTAGTGGCATCTCATTGTAATTTTAATCATCTATTTTCTGATAATGATGGTAGTGATGATGAGCATCTTTTTATATGTTTGTCATTCATCATCTTCTTTGAATGTCTATTCAAAATCTTTTTCACAATTTTTTTTTCCAAACTGAAATGTCTCTTCTTATTGAGTTGCAAGAGATTTCAGTGTATCCTGGGTTAAAAAAGTCTTTGTCATCTATACATAATGTGACTATTTTTTCCAAGTCTTTTGTTTGCCATTCATTTTTTAATGGTTTTTGGAAAAAAAAATTTTTTTTAATTTTGATGAAGTACAATTTAAAATTTTTCTTGTATGGTTTGTGTTTTTTTGTGTCCTAAAATGTCTTTGCCTACTTCGAAACTGTGAAAATTTTCTTCTATATTTTTGTCTTAAAGTTTTATACTTTTAACTTTTATATTAAGATCTATGATCTATTCTGAGGTAACTTTTTGCTTGGTAGGAAGTAAAGGTAGAGGTTCTTTTTCTGTCCCAAGTATCTAGTCATTTTAGTACGATTTGTTAAAAAATTTGTTGTAGTTTTCTTATATTGTCTCTCTTTTTTTTCATTTTTATTTCTTCAGAGAGAGCTAAAAAGCATGAGTAAGGTTGCGGGGAGGGCAGAGACAGATGGAGGGAGAGAATCTAAATCAGGGTCCATGCCTAGTCCAGCCCCCATGTGGGGCTCGATCTCACGACCCTGAGATCATGACCTGAGCCAAAATCAAGAGTCATATGCTCAATTGACTGAGCCATTCAAGCGCCTCTAATGTATTTCTTGAGATTGGGTATTAGAATATAGTCATATAAATTGAATTAGGAACTGCTCTATTTTCTGGAAAAGTTTATATACATAAGGTTGATGGTATTTCTTCCTTAAATGTTTGATAGAATTCATAAATGAAGCCATCTAAGCCTGGAATTTTTTAATGGGAAGATTGATTAATGATTTAGTTTATAAATTATATGTAGGATAGCTTATTATCTAAATCTTTTGAGTTTTTTGTTAATTATGTCTTTCAAAGTATTTAGACTATTTCAACTAAATAGTTAAATTTATTATACTATTCTCTTAATTGTCTTTTTTAATGTCTGTCATATAAATAATGATATTCCACCATTCATTCTTGATATTTGTAATTTGTGTTTTCTCCTTTTTTCTTTTTTCCAGCTTTATTGAGATATAATTGACATATAATATTGTATAATTTTAAGGTGTACAACGTGATGATTTGATACACATATATATTGCTAAATGATTACTGAGATAAGGTTAGTTAACACATTCATCACATCATAATTGCCTTTTTGTGTGTGTGTGGTGAGAACATTCGAGATCCACTCTCTTAGCAATGTTCAAGTATACAATACGGTATTGTTAACTGTAGTCACAATACATTAGACCTTCACAACTTATTCATTGTATAACTGGAAGCTTGTACACCTTGAATATCTCCCCATTTCCTTCACAACCTAGTCCCTGACAACCACCCAGTTTACTCACGGTTTCTAGGAGTTCAGCTTTTTTGGATTACACATAGGTGAAATCACACAATATTTGTCTTTGATCTTACTCATTTCACTTGATGCCCCCAACGTTCATCCTCACTGAAACAAATGGCAGGATTTTCATCCTTTTTATGACTGAATAGTATTCAAGTATGTGTGTGTGCATGTGTATGTGTGTGTATTTATATATCACATTTTCTTTATCCCTTAATCTGTTGATGGACTCTTAAGTTGTTTCTAAATTGTGACTATTATGAATAATTCTCCAATGAACATGGGGGTGCAAATATCTATTTGAGATGGTCATGTCATTTCCTATGGCTGAATTCCGAGAAGTGGGATTTCTGGATCATATGGTAGTTCTACTGTTATTTTTTTGAGGAATCTCCATACTGTTTTCCATAGTGACTGTCCCAATTTACATTCCCATCAACAAGGGTTCCTTTTTCTCCACATTCTTGCTGGCATTTGTAATCTATTGTCTTATTAAATTAGCCATTCTGACAGATGTGACGTGATATCTCACTGTTCTTTTGATTTGCAATTCCTAGATGACTAGTGATGATGAGGGCCCTTTTCACCTATATTTTCTTCCAGGAATTTTATGGTTTCTGGTCTTACACTTAAATCTTTAATTCATTTTGAGTTAGTTCTTATATGTCATGTAAGATAGGGGTCCAATTTCATTTTTTTTGCAGGCCAGTTTTCCCATCACCATTTATTGAAGAGACTATCTTTTTCCCATTGAGTATTATTGGCACCCCTTTAAAATGTTAGTTGACCATGTGTGTTTGTGTTTGTGTGTGTGAGTGTTTTTCTAGGTTTCCTATTTTGTTCCGTTGCCTCCAGTTTTGTGATACCACTGGCTTTGTTGTTTTTCAAGATTGTTTTGGCAATCTTTAGGTCTTTTGTCATTTCACATAAATTTTAGGATTTCTGTTAAAAATGTCATTGGAATTTTGATAAGATTCGTATTGAATCTATAGATGGTTTTGGGGAGTTTGAACATTTTAACAATATTAACTCTTCCTATCCATTAACAAGAGATAGCTTCAAATTTATTTCTGTCATCTTCAATTTCTTTTACCAATTTCTTATTGTCTTCAGTATACAGATCTTTTATAACCCTTTGATTAAATGTATTCCTTTTTAAAAAGAAATTTAATTAGGGGCACCCGGGTGGCTCAGTCAGTTAAGTGTCTGCCTTTGGCTCAGGTCATGATCCCGGGGTCCTGGGACTAAGCCCCGCATCAGACTCCCTACTCAGTGGGGAACCTGCTTCTCCTTCTCCCTCTGCCACTCTCCCTGCTTATGCTCTTTTACTCTCTCTCAAATAAATCAGTGCTCCTGATTAAGTTTATTTCTAATGGTTTTATAGTTTTTGATACTACTGTATATGGTATAGTTTTATTTCTTTTTCAGATTGTTTATTGTTCTAGTGTATAGAAACACAACTGATTTTTGTATGTTGACTTTTGTAGTTTGCACTTTACTGAATTTATTAGTTCTAACCGTTTTTTGGTAGAGTCTTTTGGATTTTCTCTATATAAGATCATGTCATCTCTGAGCAGAAATAGTTTTCCTTCTTCCTTTCTGATTGGATGCCTTTCATTTCTTTTTGTTGCCTGTTTGGTCTGGCTAGGACTTACTATGTTGAATAGGAGAGGTGGGAGTATAGAGGATATTCTTGATTAGATATTCTTCCTGATCTTAGAGAAAAAGCTTAAAAGTTCACTGTTGATTATAATATACTTATGGGCTGGTCATATATGGCTTTTATCATGTCAAGGTTTGTTGCTTCTATATACCCACATTGTGGAGAGTTTTTAAAATGAAGGGATGTTGAATTTTATTAAATCCTTTTTCTTTATCTACTGAGATCCTCATATGATTTTTATTTTTCATTCTATTAATGTAGTGTATCACACTGATTTCCATGTGTTGAGCCATCCTTGCATCTCAGGGATGAATCTTACTTGATCGTGGTGTGTGATCATCTTTGTATTGTTAAATTCATTTTTTTATTATTTTGTTGAAAATTGATGTATCTATATTTATCAGGGACATTGGTCTATAGTTTTCTTCTGTTGAATGTATTCTGGCTTTGCCATCAGGGAAATGCTGGTTCCTTGTAAAAGACTTTGGGGGATTTTGATTTGTTTCTTTTCAGTTTTTTGGACGAATTTAAGAAGGGTTGGCATTAATTCTTTAAATGTGAATTCACCAGTGAATTTATCTATCCCTGGGTTTTTCTTTTTTAGGAGGTTATTGGTTACTGATCTGTCTTCTTACTTGTTATTGGTCTGTTCAGAATTCTATTCTTGATTCGGTCTTAATGGGTTATGTTTTTGGGACTTTTTTCCTTTTTTCCTACTTTATTTACTTTGTTGATGTATCATTGTTTGTAATTTTCCTTTATGATTTTCGTATTTCTGTGGTATCAGTCTTAATGTATTTTCTTTCATTTCTGACTATATTTATTTAATTTTTTTTCTAGTTACTCTAGTTTAAGTTTTGTCAGTTTGACTTATCTTTGCAAAAAATCACCTCTTGATTTCATTGATCTTTTCTATTGATTTTCTAGTCTCTCACTCATTTATTTCTTTTCTGATCTTTGTTATTGTTTCCTACAAAATTTGGCCTTGTTTTGTTTCTTTTTTTTCTATTTTGAGACACAAAATTAGATTATTTGAGATCTTTCTTTTTTTATAATATCAGCATTTAACACTATACTCTTCCCTCTTAAAATTGCTTTTGCTAGTATTGTAAGTTTGATATGTTGTTTTTCCACGTAATTTGTCTCAAAGTAGTTTTTTTAAGTCTTTTTTATTACACTTTTGACTCCTTCCTCGACCTATTGATTGTTCAGCAGTGTGTTTTTTTAGTGAATTTCCATGTTTTTGTGAATTTTCCTGTTTTATCCCCATTGATTCTTAGTATCATACTACTGTCTGATAAGAGTCTTGAAATGATTTCAGTATTTAAAAAATTTGGGGGGCATACAATTATTATTATAAATATAATCCATACTCATTTTAGCAAATGTTTATCATTGTGCCAAGTGTAGAAGTCAAAAGTATCAACACCCAGCAATCTCATCATAACTGAAATTCAGATTTTTCTATTCCATCCATTGGGGTTTTGTTTTTTGTTGTTAATGGATAATATGCATATGTACTATATATGCATTATTATTTTTTTATTAAATTTTTTATTTTAATTCCAGTATAGTTAACATACAGTATTATATTAATATCAGGTATACAATATGGTGATTTAGCAATTCTATACATTACTCAGTGATCATCATGATAAGTGTAGTCTTTATTTTTTTTATTTTTTATTTTTTTAAGATTCCATTTATTTATTTGACAGAGAGGAGAGAGATCAAAAGTAGGCAGAGAGGCAGGCGGGGGGGGGGGGAAGCAGGCTCCCTGCTGAGCAGAAAGCCTGATATGGGGCCTAATCCCAGACCCTGAGATCATGACCCAAGCCGAAGGCAAAGGCTTTAACCCCCTGAGCCACCCAGGTACCCCATAAATGTACTCTTTAATCCCCTTCACCTATTTCATCCATCCCCCATCCACCTCTCCTCTGGTAACCATCAGTTGTTCTCTTTGGTTGTTCTCTATAGTTAAGAGTCTGTTTCTTGGTCTCTCTCTTTCTTTTTTTCCTTTGCTTCTTTATTTTGTTCTTTAAATTTCACATATGAGTGAAATCATATGGTATTTATCTTTCTCTGACTGATTCACTTCGCTTAGCATTGTACTCTCTAGCTCCGTCCATGTTGTTGCAAATGGCAAGATTTCATTCTTTTTTTATGGCTAAATAATATTCCATTGCATGTGTCTACATACACACACGCAATGGAATATTATTTAGATATCACATCTTTATCCATTCATCTGTCAATGGACACTTGGAGAGCTTTCGTAATTTGGCTATTGTAAATTCAATATTTTTAAATTTGTTAAGACTTTTGTTGTGACCTATTGTGATTTATCCTGGTAAATGTTATGTGGGTGCTTGAGAAGTATGTGTATTCTACTCATGTTGGATAGAAAGATCTGTATAGTATCTAAAGTATAGTTCCAGTCATTTGTTTCTTCATTTTCTGTCTAAGTGATATATTGTTGAAAGTGGGGTATTGGAATCCCCAACAATTTTTAAAAATTAATTTATTATTTTAGTATGTTCAGTTAGCTACTATATAGTACACTATTAGTTTTTAATGTAGTGTTCAATGATTCATTAGTTACTTATTAACACGCAGTGCTCATCACAACACGTGTGCTCCTTAATACCCACCAACTTGTTACCCCCTCCCCTCTGAAACTTTCAGTTTGTTTCCTGAGGTCCATAGTCTCTTATGGTTCGTCTCCATCTCTGATTTCAGCCCCCAACTGATTTCCCTCCCTTTCCCTCTGGTACTCTGTACTATTGCTTATGTTCCACATATAAGTGAAACTATATGATAATTGTCTTTCTCTGCTTGACTTACTTCACTTAGCATAATCCCTTCCATTTCCATCCATGTCAGTGCAAATGGTGGGTATTCATTCTTTCTGATGGCTGCTTAATATTGTTTTGTATAAATGTACTAAATCTTCTTTATTTATTCATCTGTTAAAGGGCATCTCATCTCCTTCTACAGTTGGCTATTGTGGACTAGAATCCCCAACAATTATTATATTGTGTTTATTTCTTGTTTTAGTTCTTTTGTATTTGTTCTATATATTTTGGGAATCCAATGTTGGGTGTGTAAGTATTTATAATTTTTTATCCTCTTTATAAATTGATCCCTTTGTGATTATATGTGGACTACTTTGTCTCCTATTACAGCTTTTGGGTTAAAGTCTGTTTTGTCTGGTATAAGGTTAGCTATCTCTCTTCTCTTTTGGTTTACATTTGCACAGAATACCTTTTTCCATCTCTTCACTTTGCACCTTTTTTCTCCTTAAAGCTGAGGTGAGTCTCCTATAGGCAGTGAATAGGTCAGTCTTATTTTTTTATCCATTTTGTCACTCCAGGTTTTTTGATTAGAAAATTTAGTCCATTTACATTTAAAGTAATTATTGCTCTCTAAGGACTTAGTAATACCATCTTATTATTTGTTTACTGGCTCTTTTGTAATCCCTTTGTTCCTTTCTTTCACTCTTGCTGTCTTTGTGAATGGATAATTTTTTGTGGTAGTTTGTTTTGATTCCCTTTTATTTATCTTTTGTGTATCTATAGTAGGTTTTTGCTTTGTGATTACCATGACCTTTACATAAACCATATTATAGGTATAACAGTCTGTTGTATGATGATAACAACTTAACCTCCATTACCTACAAAAACACTCCTTCAATAATTTTCCCACTGTATTTTACATTTTATGTCACAATTTACATTTTTTGTATGGCATATCAATTAAAATTATTGTAGCTATAGTTATATTTTATTCTTTAACCTTTATACTAGAGTTAACATATCATAATATTATAATATTCTGAATTTGTCTATATATACTTTGCCGGTGCATTTTATATTTTCCTTGTGTTCTCATGTTATCTGTCAGCATAAATCTGTCATTTAAATTTGAAGAACTCCTTTAAGCATTTCTTGAAAAACAAGTCTAGTGATGATGAACAATTTCATCTTCTTTTAGGTCTGGAAACTTTTTTATTACTCCTTCATTTCTGAAGGACAGCTTTGCCAGGTTAAGTGTTCTTGGTTGGCAGTTTTTTTTTTTTTTTCTTTTAGCATTTTTAAGTATATCCCAGTCTCTCTTGGTTGCAAGGTTTCTCCTCAGAAATCTGCTGATAACATATATGGGTTCTCTTGAATGTGAGGAATTTTTTCCTTACTGCTTTTTTTTTTTTAAATGATTTTATTTTATTTATTTATTTTAAAGAGAGGGAGAGGAAGTGAATATGAGCCAGGGAAGGGTCAGAGGGAGAGAGAGAGGCAGAGAATCAGAAGTAGACTCCACACTGAGCAGAACCCAATGCAGGGCTCAATCCGCAACCCGTACGATTATGCCCTGAGCCAAAATCACGAGTCAGATACTCTACCAACTGAGCTACCCAGGCACCCCTTCTTACTCTCCCCAGATTTGGGAAGTTCTCATGATTATGTCTATAAATAAGTTTTCTGCCCTTTTCTCTCAGTTATCTCTTTTTGGAACTCCAATAATGTATAGATAGTTTCTTTTAATAGTATTTTGTTATTCACATAGGCTTTCTTCACTCTTTTTCATTCTTTTTTTTTTTTTCTCTGATGAGATTTCAGTGGACTTTTCTTTGAATTCACTGGTTCTTTCTTCTGCTTTGTTGAGTGTGCTATTGAAGTCTTCAGTCATTGTGTTCTCTAGCTCCAGGATTTCTGTATTTTTTGTTTGTTTGTTTTTAAATGATTTCTGTTGTTGAACTTCTCATTTTGTTCATGTATTAGTTTTCTAATTCTAATTTTATTTAGTTATCTATCTGTGTTTTCCTAAAGTTTACTGAATTTCTTTAAAAAATAATCTGAGTTTTTTGTCATACAGTTCATAGATCTCTATATCTTTAGAGAGGCAGGCAGAGAGAAGGGGAAGCAGGCTCCCTGCCAAGCAGAGGGCCTGATGTGGGGCCCGATCCCAGGTTCCTGAGATCATGACCCAAGCTGAAGGCAGAGGCCTTAACCCACTGAGCCACCCAGGCACCCCATAAGTGTACCCTTTAATCCCCTTTACCTTTTCACCTACTAGAGCTTATTAATGTCCTTTGATTATAGAAATTTACTTGTTTCCTTGTGATCTTTGTATCTTTGCATTGGTATGGGTGAGTTGAGGAAGCCATTTCCTTTTCCATTCTTTCACAGACAGCCATGTTGTGGGGCTACTGATGTACTTTCTTGCTGAGGCTGGCTGTCATATGTGCTGCATGGCTGCCTGGCATCACTGTCCAGCCTTCCTGATCAAGTGGTACTGAAGGCTGTGCTCGGCAGTAGTCATATCCAGTGACTTGCTTACTTGTGTAGGTGGGTCTCTAGAATGTGTCCATGGCCACCTAACAGAACTATTGATCAAGTTGCCTGACCAAAAGAGGTCACTGGCTCAGATGTGCACTTGCCTTAAGCTACTGGTTGGGATCTTTACTAAGGGGCCACCTCTATCTAGCAGGAATGTGAAGTACTAATTGCTGTAACCTCGTGTCCTTTCTCTCTGTCCTTTTTTTTTTTTTTAATTTTTATTAACATATAATGTATTATTTGCCCCAGGGTACATGTCTGTGAATCTTCGGGCTTACACATTTCACAGCACTTAATAG